>CM033454.1:19056229-19571229 GCA_019425755.1 Amaranthus cruentus
AAGGCGTCACTAAACTTCATAGTTTTACACGATTAATTATTAATCTTAATAACTTCTAAATTCCACAATACGACCAGTAACTTTTTCGGTCATTTTGAACAGATTCGAAAATTCAAACAGAAAATCAGACTTCACCAATGCGTCCGGAAGGCATCAATTACATTGGGTACCAAGTTTCATAATTTTTAACGCACATTTACTATTTTTAATTAATTTTAGTGTTTAAGTAACTTTTAATGAGTCGATGAACTAAACGAAAAAACAAAACGCACTCAAATTTCGAGGTTTTGAAGCGGGCTGTCGAGACACACACACTGTCCAGAAAATTTATTTATTTATTTATTTCTATTTATTTCTATTTATTTCTATTTATTTATTTATTTATTTTTAATATTTATATTCTTTTAATTCCTTTATTTTAAATTCAATGATTTCTATTCCCAATATTTACAATTCAACACATACTACCAAACTTCATTCTTAATAATGAAACACTCAAAATATGAATATATACACATACACAAATCTTAATAATGAAACAATATATATATATATATATAATATATATATATATATATATATATATATATATATATATATATAATATATAATATATATATATATATATATATATATATATATATATATATATATATATATATATATATATATATATATATATATAAATAATTATATTAAGACATTTCTATCACTCTTTAATTATATATATATATAAAAAAAACTTCATATTGTTGGATAAATGGTCATTTAAAGCTTTCTCCAACAACTATATTTTCATTCATGGAGTGTTTTAATTCTATATTAAAATACATTTATATTCTTTGACCATGTTTTATGAAGTTGAAAAAGAGTTAGAAAATCCCTATAAATAGATGATGTTTCATTCATTTGAAGATACACAATTCTCAATATCTCATCTCTTTTTCTATTCACTTGTGCAAGAGTGGTATTTGCTCCACACCTTTAGTAGTGAGTGTACATTGCTATTGGTGGGTGTGTTAACCTTGGGAAAGTCCCGTCTATTTACACTTGGGATAGTCGGGAAATAGCTTTCTTAAGGCAACGACAAGTTCGTGTCACACCATACTTTTTCATATCAAATACATGTTAAACACAACTCTAAACACATTTCTTATATACAAATGTTATACATATTATTATCAGTAATATGTGTCGATGATTGTAGCTATAAGAAGATTTTGAAAAGACCTTCTAAAGGTCTATATTTCCAACAATTTAATAAAGTTATTATTTTGCTTCTTTGGCTAGTCGTATTATATGATATGGGAATGTGTAAAGTAGGAGATCGTTTTGAGATCTGACTTTATATTTACATGCTAATAACAAAATAAATGTGTAGCGATTATGTTATATATTTGATCAAATCAGTGAGGTTTAGCTAAAGTAATGTCATGTCAGATTGTTCATATTGTGAAATGGATGTATGCTCAGGTAACTCCACAATGGAGATTAAGGCTTGTATTTGTTCTTTGGTTATTATTTATTTGCCATCATGGATGGTAGCAAATGAGGCTTATCTTCATAATGCAATGGACAAGTGGATTTTAATCGTTTTATATAAAAGGTGCATTATTGGTTTCTATTATAATATTATTATGATTTGATTATGAGATTATAAGTAATGGCAAGGAAGGTAAGTCCTAAACTTATACATTTTTATAAGTTATTCAAAATATTAATTAATTTGATATTGATTCATATTTTATTGTGGGTATTGATCTTGGTGAATCATCACATGCAAATTAGTATTTTGATGAGTTTAATTTTACATGTTATTTAGCAAGTGGACATGCTTTATTTTGCAATTTAAATTATGAGTAATTGCTATTGATTCATGTTCTTGTGTGCCACCAAGTGATTTGTGTTTTATGTTCTGATCATGTGTGTCACCAAATAAGTGATTTGGATAGTATGATCATATTACATATGCATATTAAAAGTGCAAATTAAAATAAATTTGATTATTTTATGCCTAATTTTTGGTAGTATATGATTACATTATTTTAATATAATGCTAGTATATACTATATGACTATTTGTTATAACTCCTTTTTTGATTAAGTCTATGTGGAAATTATGTGTCATGAAGTTATGTGAATTTGATGTAGTCATTACTTTGAAAATGAACTAGTCAAATTGTACTATTATGTGTGTTATCATGCCTCTTAATTTTGTACACATATGTAGGAATTGGATGTCATTTAAAATTAGTCAAAAAGATGATAATGCTAATAATGTTTTAAATTCAATGTGATCTATTTCTTAATCATGAATTTAAAAGAGAGTAATGTCATATTACTATATGACCGTTATTATGACTAATTTTATGATAGGTGTTAAATTACTTTTAAGAGGGTAATTATTTGGTCATCTATTATGAAGGTTATGATAGTTTTATTACTTGGGCCTCTTTGATGATTAATTAAATGGTGGATATTAATTAGCTCATAACGGCTATATAACAACGGCTAGTTTTTTATGGCTAATTAAATTGAGTTTTAATCATGCTTTTATATTCTAAGGGTTAAAAGTTATTTTAATTCTTAATTAATGATGAGAATTATTTCATGACCAAATAAAGTTGTTAATAATTAAGTCATCTTATTATCTTTATTGGGTATTAAGTATTGTTGTAAATTGCAAACCTTAAAGTGGTGGTTTGTTAATTCTTAATTAGCTTCGTTAATTTTTTGATGGTGCATATGTTCATGAATATGAGTGGTTGATTCTCATTAAAATTGCATGATTATTTTGAGACAAAAATGTTGATTTATTTCTCCTAACAACAAGTGTTAAACCTTCATATTTTTAGTGGATTGTTAAGAAAATTGTTGTTATTGGAAGATAGTTATAAATTGACTATGTCGTATGATTTTTATGATTTATGAGTGAACTTTGACTTATAAGATGTCTTATATGTTGTGTATGTGGGGGTTGTAATTTGTATTATTTACTAATTGGGTAAATTTACAACGATTTTTGAAAATATATGTTCACCTACTAATTATATAGATCAAAGTACCATTTTCATGAGTTGATAAATTTTTGTGTATGAGGTACAATATTTATAACTAAATGTCTAGAAAGTGGTTTGACTTGTGAAAATTAAATTCTACTTAATATGGTGTTTAAGTGGAAAGTGTGGATATTTATTAAATTGTCTCTTTCATGAATTAATTTATTGAGTAAAAATTTATCATTTAATATGTTTGGAGTTTACTCATTGTTAATGATAAGGGGTTTCTTTTGAAAGAGAGTTTTATTCAAAATAATTTATTTCTTGATGTATAAAGACTTGATAGTAAAAGTTTATAAATATTATCTTGTCATGTGGATTGAAAGCATCAAGTTTCGTAAGGTTTTGAATATGTGGTTTAAAACTTTTATAACTCGCTTGTGTATGAATCTTGATTAGTTAAAAATGTTGTAATAACTTTTAAAGTGATTCATAACATTTGGAGTTGTAAACATTGTGACTTGTAAACGATGTAAAAATTTTTTGAAGATAAGAAGAACAGTAAAACTAGGGACTAAAATTGTGGAATTTATCCCTTAGTGAGCATTATGTGATCTTCTTAAATTATGGTTGAACTCCTTGCAATGTGGGGGTATTATAAATATACTCTTGTCAAAATAATATTTATTTGAGTATTTTTGATGAAATTCTTTAAACAATATTTACTAAAGGTTATTAATTGTTGTGTTCTTAAGCCTTTTTAAGTATGTGATGTTCCTTGTATTTCCCTAAAATATTATTAATAAAAGTATTTTTAATAATAGGGAAGAAGTTTTAGGAGCTACTTTGGCTTTGAAGAACTTGTAAAACCTTAAGTAATTGATGTGTCCCTTTGTGATTTTGTTCATGATTTTGATTGAGTCACTTGTTTGTTATATGAATATATGTTACTACATTTGAAAAGTTGCAAGGTATTCATAATAGGTTGTGTGACTTATGTTGTTGCTTGAACAAATAAGGAAAGGGATAAATATGGTTATTTAAGTTATGCATATGACTTGAAGGTGGTGCCTAATTTACGTTTGCTTTAAGTGTTCAAGTTGTTTTGTAGATGCATGAGTTGTTCTTTTATAACCATGATGAGTTTGGAATACTTATGTATTTCTTATTGTTTTGAATATCATACTTAAGTTGTGAGCATCAAACTATATGTTACTTGAGGTAATAGTATGAATTTGTTTAATGATGTTTCTTTTGAGATAAGTATGATATTGTGATATAAATTCCCGAATGGGGGAAAGTTCCTCTAGAAGGAAGTAAGAATACCATTCATTATCTTATTAAAAGTATATCAAGATAAGTGGTTCTTGATACGATTCTCTTCATGGGGGAAAAGAATACCATGATTTCCGTATGGGGGAAAAGTCCTTAAATAGGAAATGTGAATACCATACATACCTTTTTCAAAAGGATTATCAAGATAAGTGGTTCTTGATGTGTCGAGGGGGATAGTGCTAAAGCCCAAATGTTGGTGAGCATGCATTTCACCTATCCCTATGGCATTTGTTGGCATTGCTCTGTATTTGAGGGATGAGTCATTAGGCTCTTAATGGATCTTGTAGTACTTTGTGGTGTGCTACTTGAGATGATCCACCTATGTGAGTGTGGGGGTTGGCCACCTCCTATGTGGAATTTCAGGCTAATATTCCACTAGAGCGCTCATGAATATCAAGGTAGGTGCATAGGCCATAAAAATGCACCATATAACTTAAGCGGAGTTAGTACCTCTCTAGGCAAGGCATGTGGTTTGAGGGTCTCAATTCAAATCTTACTAGTTCAAGACTTAGTTCACTTGTTTGATCCAGAGTTCTTGGAGTTCAAGACTTAGTTCACTCACAAGGACTTGTGGATTGTTGCCTCATTTCACTAAACAACAAGTTCAAGGCTTAGTCCACTTGGTTGTTATGTGCCAAAGTCTTCTCTTGCACAAGTATTGTTCTTTAAATGACATTTGTGGGGGATTGTTGGATAAATGGTCATTTAAAGCTTTCTCCAACAACTATATTTTCATTCATAGAGTGTTTTAATTCTATATTAAAATACATTTATATTCTTTGACCATGTTTTATGAAGGTTGAAAAAGAGTTGTTAGAAAATCCCTATAAATAGATGATGTTTCATTCATTTGAAGGGACACAATTCTCAATATCTCATCTCTTTTTCTATTCACTTGTGCAAGAGTAGTATTTGCTCCACACCTTTAGTAGTGAGTGTACATTGCTATTGGTGGGTGTGTTAACCTTGGGAAAGTCCCGTCTATTTACACTTGGGATAGTCGGGAAATAACTTTCTTAATGCAACGACAAGTTCGTGTCACACCATACTTTTTCATATCAAATACATGTTAAACACAACTCTAAACACATTTCTTATATACAAATGTTATACATATTATTATCAGTAATATGTGTCGATGATTGTAGCTATAAGAAGATTTTGAGAAGACCTTCTAAAGGTCTATATTTCCAACACATATCAATCTAAATGTACGAATACAACCTTTCTAAAGAAAAATTTTGTTAAAAGGTTATGAACTCATGGAAAACTAAACATGAATATGAATCTTAATAAACCATATAAAGGTAACACATAATATAGTTCTTCCATCAATTTAAATTTTGTTAAAGAATTATAAACCATAAGAAACTATATAAAATAACACATGAACATAATTTTTCTCTAACAAATATATATTTTAATGAAGAATTATAAATTATAATAAAAAAAACTATATAAAATAAAAGTAATGTTCATAAATAAAATTCTTTTAATAAATTAAAATTTTGCAAAGGAGTAATAGATTAATAACTTACAAGTTTCAAGGGTTAAAGATTGAATTACGCAATTGAACACCAAAGAAAAAAATACTAAAAACCAACTCAAGAATTATTTATTTATTTTTTTCTTTTTTTCTTCCACTTTTCTCTCTTTTTTTTTTCTACTTCAACCGAAAGTTTTGGTATTAGCTAGAATTTTTCTGAATTTTTATTATGGAAATCAAATGTTAATTGACCCTTTCAATGGCTAATTAAACCTCCTTAATTTTCTCCTTTAATTGTCAATATTAATATTCCCTTAAATCCCAAACTTGATTCCCCTCTTAATCACTCTTGTAACCGGCCAAAACTTCCCAACTTTCTCTTTTTTTTTTTTTTTTTAATTTTTATTTATTTATTTATTAATTATTTTTTTTAATTAATTTATTGTTCAGTTTAATTGATAGACGCAAAAATCGTTACGCGATAAGCTTGTTACGCGACAAAATGCGCGCACAAATAAAAGTATACCCGAATAATTATTTAACATATTTATTCGACTAATTATTTATTAAAATTTTTATTATTATTATTATTATTATTATTATTATTATTATTATTATTATTATTATTTTATAATCGATAATTTAACGGGGTGTTACAATATGATTGCGGAATCAATATGATTGTGTTAAAATTTGATACATGTTCACTCTTTTGGCTATAACTTTAAATAGAAAAATCATATAATTGTAATGTTTGCGGCATTATAACCTAGACTTCAAGATCTTTCCATTGATATATTATATAATTGTAATGTTTGCAGTGACCTTTTGTGCGACTCAACCATGTTCCGGGCGCACATTTTGTGCGACTCAACCATGGCTTGGTCGCGCGCGATTAAAGTTAGAAATCACTGCAAACTTTAAACGGTTGTCATTTCTCGCTCAATTGTCAGAATTGGGCATATAATATGTCGTTGGAAAGCTCTTGAAGTTTAGTTTCCAATGCCGCAACCGTGCAGTAATGTGATTTTTGTATCAAAAGTTTCGGCCAAAGGAGTGATTATGTATCAAATTTCAATACAAAACGTGTGATTAAGTTTATTTTTCGATTTTAAAAATTATTTTCTTTACTAAAATTTTAATTTTAATTTTAATTTAATTAATATTAAGAAATTTAGTTTAGAAATAATAATGGTTAATTTTATAATTAAAATTGAATTTAAGGACATTTTAGTAATTTTATTAAAAAAGGGATGGCGATATAATAAAAAGGGTAAAATTAATAATGAAGTCTTTTGATGATAAATACTCCCACATTTTAGTAATTTTGTCTTATTTATTTACTAGATGGTGTCCGTGCGATGCACAACTTAATTAAAATTTTCAATATATTTGTATCATTTAAGAGATAAAATTTTAAGAAATAAATTTTACATAATAGTTATGTCTCGTTTCACTTTGAATAGTTGTATACATTACATATATTATTTAATTTGTATCATACTTTGCATTGTGCGCGTAGATGATAGTGAAAATTTAGTTCATGACAAATAAATCACCACAAAATACAAAAAAGATGATTAATATTTATAATTATATTTATATACTTTTACTTGTTTATTTTGAATAAAAGGGCAAATGGATCGTTAAATACACAATACGAAATTATGAATATTTTTAATAAAAAAAATAAGATACCAATTAATTCTAACAAAAACAAATACAAAATTATGAATATTTTTAATAAAAAAAACAGCCACTCTCCTGAGAGAGCGTCTTATATAAAGTATTACATAACATACCAATTTATTTTGAATAAAAGGGCAAATTAATCGTACATGAAGTATTACATAACTTATATAAAGTATTACACACTTAAAAACCAAAATTTACATAAATATTTATGTAAAATAATTTTATAAATGTTTAAACAACAAAAATAATTTGTTTGCGGTCATTGTTGTTAAAATCGCGATTTTAATATACGATTCTACGATTTTACGATCCAAAAACAAGTGAGCGATTTGCATCGTAGGTAAAATCTTAAAGTTGTAGAATCTTACGATTCTAATTGGAATAAAATTTTTAGATGTAGAATCATAACACGATTCTACGATTCTACGATTTAACGATCCGATTCTACTAATTTAGTATTAATTATTATTTATTTTTCTTATGCACCATCTTTTACTAATCTCTTTCACTTAGATAAATAAATTTCAAATGCATCATCATGAAAAATTTTAAAAAATAAATTTCTTAATCGGTTTGAAGATTTAAACTAATTTTTAAAAAATTTCTTTACATTATTAAAAATAAAGTCAAAGAAAATTTAATTCATGAATTTAGACTTTTAAAATGAATAATAATGATGAGATACTATATATTTTACTGATATATTTAAGTTTATTTGTAGAATCGTAGGATTCTACCGATTCGATTCTACCTCTGTAAACGATTCTAAGTAGAATCCCGATTTTAACAACTTTGTTTGCTGCCATAAAAAAATATATGTGACTTGCATGAAGATAGTCACAACCTAAATCATATTAGAATCAAACATTGCATTTAAGTAACCAATAATATAAATAAATAAATCATAATGAAGGTGTATTTAACCACCTTAAAATACCCAATACCTCTTTTAATAAATAAAAATGATAAGATATTATAGATAATTGAAAAAAATGTAATAAAATTTATGATTTTCTAATATATTAAATGATGTGACCTAAAAGTATAAAATCAATCATTGTGGATAATATTATAGTCATAGTTAGAAAGTAATAAAGTCAAAGATATAAATATTAACCATAATAACAATGACATCATCATGGAGTTTTGGAGGAAAATTTTTTGTTGAGATTATGACATGTAAGCACTATTAAATAGTGATGATGTCAAGGCTTTTTGTTTTAGTAATAATAATAATAATAATTATTATTATTTTTATTATAGAAGATTATAGATAGATATAGATTTTGTCCCATTTTTTATTAGGTTAACTGATTTATTTTTCTCCATTTCCTTTAATTTTATGGTATATCGTATTTAAAATTTTAGCAAGTCTTGTATGGAACTATCTCACGGTGAGACGAACTAATAAAGAATGTGCACTATAATAAATCAATTAACTATTTATTTACATTTTACAGCATACACATTATTTTCAGGGTATATTTAAATTTTTCTCTTGTTACATTATTTTGATTAAAGATGAATGAATTTAATAAATAAGTTCAAATTGTTATTTATTCATGTAATGCATATGATAAAGATAAATCTCAATTACTAGCATTCTTTTATTCGAAAACACTATTTAATTACGAGAAACTGTTTCAAGAATAAGATCATAATTTTGATAAATTTATTGTGCTTCTACTTGTCATTTTGCAGAAATAGAAAAATTAGTTCTTAATATTACAAAAGAAACTCTGCCAAAATTTCATCCATTAGTTGTTGCCCCTTGTGACTCCGAACCTTGGATCTGCCATTGCGCCTAGTTAAAGTTTACCTCAACTCAAAATAATAAAAACTTAAGATTTTTCAACTCAGATTTAACCAGAAACATATAAATCGACTTGAAATTAACCCAACCTAAAAATTCTGCTCGAAGTTAATGCAAAATAAAAAAAAACAACCTAAGGAGAAGAGATAGAAGATTGAAGATAAAGAGCAAAGAATAGTAATATCAGAGGTCTTCAACGGGGCGGGTCGACCCAACTAGTCAAGGGTCGGGTAACATTAACGCGTCATTAGCGGGTCGTATCAATAACAAGGTGGGTCATTAGCGGGTTTTGGTGTAAAAGGTCGGGCCGGACCGGGTCGGATAATTATAAGAATTGGATGAGAAAAATTTTTACCACTTTTTAATGTAGAATAAACAAAATTATTTTATAAACTTTTATTTTATAAACTTTTAAAAACACTAGTCATTTAAATTATTATAAACTTTAATGTAGAATAAAACAAAATTATTATATACATAGGTGGGTCGATCCAACAGGTCTTAATGTAGAATAAACAAAATTATTTTATAAACTTTTAAAAAATATAGTCAAAATGGGTCGGATTTAAACGGGCTTTTACCTGCCCCTATCCATTTAAATTTTAACCCGACCTGCCCTCCATGGACTCGTTGAACATCTCTAAGTAAAAGGTGGTTTAAATTGAGGAAGAGGGAGAGTTAGCTAAAAAATTTCGAAATCATCGAAATCCGACAACTTGAAAATGATACTAACCTATTTCGATTTTTCATTTTCGATTTTTCATGCTTGTAATTCAAAAACTAAAAATTTCAAGTGTAATTTTGAAAAACAACAAACTTTTTTTTTTTGAAAACAGAAAAACAACAAACTTAACTAATATATTTTTGACAAAAAATAATCTTTATTTTTGTTCCTTTCGCATATTGCTATAAATTATTTAACCACTCAATTTAGTTCTCAAACACATATCTCTTCTCTTTTTTGATTTAATCCATACAATTTAAATCTTTATTTTATTTTCTCATAATTAAACTACTTTTTGATATTTGTATCAAGTAGGCGAGTCGAAGAAATTTTCAAAATAAATCATCATATCATAATAATAGTAATAGTAATAGAGATAATATATTCTATTTATAATCTATAATCTTCTAGAACTATTAAAATAAAACATGGCTGACATCACCACCATTTAATATTTAGTTTTCTAATATATTATATATAATATATATATAATATGTATATATATATGTATATATATATATGTATATATATATATATGTATATATATATATATATGTATATATATATATATATATATATATATATATATAATATATACATATATATAATATATATATATATATAAATATATATATATATATATATATATATATATATATATATATATATATATATAAATAAATAATTGCTGACATGTAAAAGTAATTATAATATAAAAATTATCCTAATTAATTAATTATCTTTAAAGATTCAATGTTTTTTTTTTATGGTTTTTATTGAACACTTTAAGATTATAAATGGTCACTTTTTGTCGATTAGTGTTCATTGATTTCAGATTAATAGATATCGTCTCATAAGTGATTTCGGGGATATAAAATTGAAGTATTAGTTTAGTGTTTTAACTTGCTTTGCTCAGTAAAATATCAAAGCACAAAATCATGTTAAAAAAATATGGTTGGGTGGATAGTTTAGTTTACATGCCATGTTATTATTCCACTAAGTATTGTATGAAAACGATTCATTATTAACAAATACATATAATCAGTGTATTTATGTATTTAGTCACTTTAATTGTATGAAAACGTTTCATTATTAAAATATCATTCGATTAGTCCGATAAAAATTATGCCATGTATATCATTTTGAATTTTTTATTTATTTTCGATACACAATTATGTTATTTTGATTGTACATTTTCCATTTTTTAGCACGGGCTAAATGAAGTAGGGAAAACTTAGCCCATGATATAATAGACCCAATGAAAACCCTACTTATTCTCCTCTTTCTATTTGGGATACTCAATTAAATCTTCATCTCTATGCCAGCCGTTTTTGACATAATCTCTAAATTTCTTAATTAATCCCATCTTATTCTATGGTTTTGTCTTTAATTTGATTCTTATCGGTTAATTGAAACCAATTTCTTTGAAAAACAACAATACGGAGATGAAGATTTGGAAATTTCATCACCATTAACCATTATTCTTAATTCTACTATGTGGATTGTTCATCAAACTTTTGAAGATATTTTTGAAGAAGAAGTGAAAAGAAGTACTCTTTAATTCTCTTTGGCTTATTGATCCAGAAAATCATATGTAAGTTCACTTTTATCTTTTTGTTTTTTGGTGTCCTTGTAATAGTTGCAATATATTTCTTAAAAAAAATGTGATGTAAGATTAGATTTTCTTAAGAGAGGAATGTGTAAAAAGTATACTTTTCGGGAACTTCACGGGAAATTATTAGTTGAATCAAGTGATGGGAATAATGTTAATGGGTTGAATGACACTAATAGTGGTTTCACAATGTTGCAAGTTGCATGTGGAGTAGGTGCTATGAATGTTGGGAGTGTTGAAGAGGTTTTAAATAATGTTGAGGAGTCCGAGGAACCGAATGCAAATGCAAAACAATTTTTCATTTAGAGGAGTATCAAGAACCATTAACAATGCACAACAATGTCTAAGTTGTCATATATTGTTAAATTATTACATTTGAAGGTTTTGAATGTTTGATGTGATAACTCTTTTGATAGTTTGTTCTAATTAGGACGTCGAGACTATGTAGTTGACCTTCCAACTTCTTATTGCGAGGCTAAGAAACTCATTAGAGACTTGGGCCTTGATTATTATAAGATTGATGCTTGTGAAAATGATTGTTTGTATTTTTTATTGGAAAGAGGATGAAAAGTTCATTAAGTATCCCACTTGTGGTTTATCAAGGTGGAAACAAGAAAAGGAAGGCTCTTCTAAGGTGGAAACAAGATATTTTCCATTAAAGCCTAGACTAAAAAGGTTGTATATATGTAGAAAGACATCTAAAGATATGCGTAGGCACAAAGAAAGTAATGCTTCTAAAACATATAGAGTCAATGATTGTGATGATGATGCCTTGTTTGGGAGGAAGAGGATGATACATATTTGGAGGATGACAATGCATGTGTGGTGGATGATACAATGAGACATCCATCTTACTCCTTTGCATCGAAATCATTTGATGTGGAGTATATTGAATTTGCTAAAGAGGTGCGAAATGTTAGACTTAGACTAGCTTATGATGGCTTTCAGCCTTTCAATAATTCACAACATAGCATATGGCCAGTGGTTCTTATCAGGGCCGGTGAACTAGCTGTGCTAGGTTTCTAGAAAATAGGGCCCCAAGTAACATTGATAAGGTGTCATACGCGTGATATCTGCTGCACATTCTTAGCCTCTTGGTAATGTAAGTAATATGTGAGGGAGATGGTCTAGGTTCGATATAGCTACTAATTTTTTTTTGTTTTATCATCCTTTATTTTTCTTGTTTTATCACCCACTAATATTGTTTATTTTAACAGTTGGATTGTTAATAATTTTATATTTTATTTACATTCTATGTATAGTAGGGTCTTTTATTATATTTGTTTTATTACCGATTATAACTTTCAAACCCCTTGCTTAGCACAAATTTTTATTTGAGACAGCCTCATCGTAAGATACACCTCATGTATGAGTTTAATAACCCAATAATACAAATTATCATCATATAGACTTCTTTTAAACCCCTTGCTTAGCACAAATTTTAATTCTTGTTTTGAGATAGCCTCATCGTAAGATACACCTCATGTATGAGTAGTTTCTTACTTATATATACCGACCCTTTGCTATTTTGTTTTATTATTTTGAGACAAATTATGATATTCATTAATTAAAATTTAGTGATTTGTAATTGATAATAGCACAAAATATACACCAAGAAATTATGAACTCGATTGTTAAAAAAATGGTTTCTATCATCAAGAATTGTTCTATTTTTATATGAATTTTTACCTTCAAAGCACGTTTTTAAATGGGATATTTCCGTGTTTATGATTTATGCATTGAAATTTTTTGAAATTAACTCTATAAGTTCATATATTTTTAAAATAATCTTAAATAGGTGGTATATCTTATTTGTACTCTTGATGCTAAGTTTTTTAAATTTATCGTTTTGGCAAATAAACTTATTAATTAGAAAAATAAACATTTGTATTAATATCATTTAGGAAAATTTACTTTTAAAAATCCGACCTTTGGGCTGTTCTCTTCTAAAAATCCGACCTTTCGATTATTTTTTAAAAATCCGACCTTTCGCCTCCATTTTCATCTAAAGTCCATTTTTACCGGTGACCTGTTATTTTGTAAAATTACCCTACTAACCCATTTACTTCCCTCCTTCCCTCATTTACTTCCCTCCTTCCCTGATAGTTAAACATCAACTCACCATTAAAATTCTTCAGAGCTCCCTCCTCTCTTGCAAAACTCCTCAAAAAAACCCATCAATCACAATTCATCTCATCAAATTTCCAGAATGTTCATGATTTAGTTCCAAATAGATTTTTTGATTGATTTCAAAAAAAAAAAAACCAAAAAACTTATGTATTCTTCAATTAAATCAAAGGTTCTATTTATCTTTAAATCATTTAAAGTTGAAAAGATTTAAGTTAGAAGATAAAGAAGAGGCTCAGATCCACATTTCATCAAAACAATTTATCTTTAAATCTTTAAAAGTCTGCCATGGCGGCAAAGCTGACACATACAAGGAAAGAAACCCATCATTTGAGTAGCTGCCAAGCCAAATGGTAAACGCTAAAACCCACCTCTAAAAATCCTCAAAAGCCAAATTGAAATTGATTAATTTGTACGATTTAATCTCATCACAGCCTCTTAATAATTTGAATAATAATAATAATAACATAACGAAGCAAGAAACAGTTGATGATGATGAAAGGCAGAGATAAATAGGAGTCAGCAAGCAGCAGTCAGCAATGAGAAGATGAACACAATGAGAAGATGAACCACTTTGATTTGGATGAGAGTACATGGCTTCCATGGTTGAATATGAAGAAGAAGACCTCTTTATAGCAATTAGGGTTTATTATTTTTGAATTTTTTTTTATAAAAGGATATTTAACCGATTGTTCAGGTTTAGGAATGCGGTATGTACTTTAGATGAAAATGGAGGCTAAAGGTCGGATTTTTAAAAAATAATCGAAAGGTCGGATTTTTAGAAGAGAACAGTCCAAAGGTCGGATTTTTAAAAGTAAATTTTCCTATCATTTATTGAAACCAATAGTTACTAAAAAATTTCACATATACAGAGTGAAGGGCCCTTCTTAAGTTAATTGTGCAGGGTCTTCACTTTCTTTGAGATGGCTCTGGTTCATTTCCCTTATAATTTTCGTCGGTTATGCTTGAATTCTTATTCATTTATACTATCATTACTTAATATAGACGTGTACGTATACCGTCAACCACTTATTGTGGAATTTTTGGAGCTTTGGGAGGTTGGTGTTGAAACCTATGATGCCCAGTTTAAGACAAATTTCATCTTGCTCGCATCACTACTGTGGACTATCAATGACTTTCTTGCATATATAAAAAATAAAGTGGTAGTTCAGAGCTAATGAAAACAATCTAAATGACCCATTTTAAGCTTTGAAATTGCAATTTCAAGGCTTATTTCAAACCTTAAAAGGCATATTCGAGATATTTTTTGTCCTATTATTTTTAATCGCCTAACTTATCTTATTCTCTTAAATTTTTTTATTTCATACAGATTGATTAATGGGTTCCTCCAATATCAAAGATATTTTGAGTTGTTTTAGCCCTTCTCTTGATTTTTTTGCCATCACTTGTGGTGATGGCCGGATTAAGGTACTTAATTAATCATTTTTTCTTATAATTGAATTTGTGTTATCCTTTAAAGTTTTAAATATCTTGTTTGGATTAATTTTTCCGGGTTTTAGTTGAAAATTTTATTATTTTGGTATGTGGGGGTTTTGTTAGGGTTTTAGGATGTGCTTAAAATAACATTTATTAATTTGGGGAAATTTCAGATATGGGATACAGTGAAAGGGCAGCTTCAGACTGAATTTTCAGATATTGCATTGAATGATGAGACAAATTTGTTTACTAAGCCGGAAAAAAGAGGTCATCTTTCCATTGATTACACTTGCATGAAGTGGGTGTCCTTTAATAAGAAGGTATTGTTTGAATGAGCTGAATTATTTGAAGTTGGAATGTATAAATTAATTGGGTGACTGATTGTTTGGTGGGGATTGTTTGTTGCAGAAGAAAAGGAAGCTGGATACATCATTGTTGGTACTAGGAACAGGCAGTGGTGATGTACTGGCATTAGATGTTTCTGCTGGTCAATTAAAGTGGAAAATCAACGATTGCCATCCAGGGTATGTAGTTTTTGGCTTCTCGCCTGTATAAGACTTTTAAATTATATGGAAAAACTGTGAGGAGAAGAGGGTAAAGGAGAAACAATAAATTTTAAGGATGGAAGTATTTTCTGTGGTTAAGTTTTCCAATAATGCTAATGTTATTTGCAGTTATTTACTGGCTTGCTTGCGTTATTGACTGTTTTTGTTGAGATGCTATGTTAATTGATTATGTGAGAGAGATTGAATTGGCTGCCTAAAGTTCCAGTTTCATATTTTTTGGTGCTAGTTATTGTGGTCAGTTGAAGTCTATTAAACATTTGAAACATTTTCTGAAGAGATTTGTTTGTCATGTAACCAGTAATAATATTTCGGCATTTGGTTTTTATGTTTTTTTTTAATCCTGACAAACAAGGTAGTCTCCAATTCAAATGCCTGACATTGTCTGTGAAGCAGGATGTGTGATTGAATACTAGATTTATATCTTCTTTGTTATAGGGGGTTTATTGCTATCTCATACTTAATTCGTTAATATAGGGGTGTTACTGCGATCGCATGTGCTTCACGAGGTTCTTGCATTTATACTTCTGGTGCTGATGGAATGGTCTCTGAAGTTGATCCAAATACTGGAAACCTGTTGAAAAGTTTCAAAGCTTCCACTAAATCAGTGTCCAGCATGTGTGTTTCACCAGGTATATGACATCAAACACCAGCAACTGTATAGTCTCTGATTTAACATCTTTAGTCCCCCTTTTACTTCAAAACATCTACTCTTGTACTCATCATTTTTAAATTTGCTGCATCAACAAAGTCAGTTTTGTTGCCTTATGCATTGGGGCATTCATGTTGGTTGTACTTGTGAGTCTATCAAGGATTCAAATTTTTAACTATCATTTGCATAAGACAATGAAGGACATAAATACACGATAACGAAGATGATTGACTCGTTTATTCCCAATTATTTGGTGCTCAACATATATTCTTGATAAATCTAGTTGAATCTAGGGAGGGAGGGACAGAGGGGGAGAGAGAGAGAGATTTTTAATCTAGCTTTGAAGTTTGAAGCTTCAATTGTGTCTTTTTATGGCTGAACTTGACTATTGAAGCTTTAGAAGTCTAGAATTGGAGCTTTGGCAATTGAAATATCATTACAATACCGTTTAATTCAAGTTCAGACATAGTAAATATATACCATGTGTTTGTTTTTGACTTAGAAGCTCAATTCTGCCCAGAGAAAGAAATTGCCAGCTAACGATTAATGTGGAGTCTTTAATGGGTAGTCTCGGGAAGAGAGCGGTGGAAGGAGGTGAATATGGAGTGTAATTAATGATAATGATGGCATTTCGGGTCTTAGTTTTAAAAAGCGCGCCTCGCTTTGCGCCTTGTGCGCGTCAAGCTCAGGCTCGGCTGAAACGCCTCGGTTGGGTGAGGCAAAGCCCACTACAAGAGGCGTGTGCCTTGGGCGCCTCGATGCGCTTCATGCCTCATGCGCCGGTGCGCCTCCTTGTTGGGCTGGGTAATTAACTTATCCTTGTTTGTTCGAAAATGAAGTAAAACTCAAAACTCAAATTTACTTGAATATGAAGTTAAATAAATCGTTCCTTCTTTTTGATAAACAAAAAGCATGCAAACAAGAAACTAACTTTGGGAATTCTTCGTATTCTCATTCTAACAATTTTGTGCTAAAGTGGTGTTTGACGCATGAATAATAAGTGTTTTCAAGTTTGTTGTTGCTAAAATATGAATGTTATGTTGTTTGAAGTATTATATATGTATTAAAATTGAATTTTAAGCTTTTGTGAAAAAGTACGCCTCACATACAAAAAGTTCGTGCCTAGGCTCTAAGGGCCTTTAGCGCCTCGGTGCGCCTCGCGCTTTTCAAAACTAAGTTTGGGGTTGGAATTGAGTATCATTTAATGGCATTCACAAATGATGGAGGTTGAGGTTGAAGGCACGAAGTTTGGTGGGGTGTCATTTATTTTCTTCCCTTTGTCCACCCCTGAAACCAACAGCCCCTTTGTTGCACATGTTTTGTCTGATTAAGTGAAGAATACCTTCTCTTTTCAGAGTAATATCCTGTGGTGAGATTTCACTCTTTGTGGCAGTTTCTAGCAAATAGTTTCTTCTTTCACGAGGTTCCTATTTTAAATCAATTTTTATCTCGAGTCCTGGAAATAATTCTCAAAAAGAATTACAAGAATAGTTGCCTTAGCTTTTTGGCAAGTTTAAAGTGTTTGTCTTTGTGGTTGTTCATTAGTGTTTGACACTAATAAACAAGGCGTTGCTTTCTGAGCAGAAATGAGTCTTGCACTGGGATTTTGGAAAATTCAATGAGACCAAGATGGAAATGTGAAGTTTAGTCGATGAAGTGGAATAATGCTCCTTTATATTGGTGTCTTTTTTCACCTTTATTTGTGAAGTTAAAATGAGGATAATCGATAGATCTTGTAAACTTGAGAAAACAATCGTTTCTGTACATGCTGGAGAAATTCACAGGTTTATTTTACTGCAAATTTGGGCAAGTTGAGGCAAGATGACCTGTTTTGAGTGTCCAAATGATTCTTAGACATAGTCCAATCGTGTGACGAGTGACAGGGAAACCATTTGCCAGTTGAGATGTACTTCAATTTTGTTTCATGAGGTTGCCTTTGAATTCTTTAGGCTCAAAAGTTTTACATTCTTCTGGAGAACAGTTACCTTTCAGCCACACTGGTTGTGGATATCTTTTAATCATGACCTATTTTCCAATAATTTATTGCGTGATTAGATGACTTGCCACCTATTTTGTACCCTTTGTTATCTCAGTAATTTGCTCGTTTATTTTAGCAGGAACTTTAATATATGCTACTTATACTATGTAAAAAGCGATTTCATTTTTATTGTTTTCTTTGCATGTGGGTCTGATTGCTTCAACTCATATTTTGGATGAACACTCTTTGGATGCAGATGGAAAAACAATAGCTACAGCAGCCTCTCAAATGAAGATATTTAACTCAGATCATAAAAAGATTCAGAAGTTTACTGGTCATCCTGTATGCACTAAATCACATTTGTTATTGTCTGTACTCTTTTAAGTTATTACTGCTGGTATAAGCTCTATGCTGTAGTTACTTTTTGCATGCTTTAATGGAACTAGGGTGCTGTACGCTGTATGGCTTTGAGTGAAGATGGAAAGTATGTCTTTTCTTCTTCTGGTGGGGAGAGATATGTTGCAGTTTGGATGGTAGATGGAGGCAAGAAGCAGTGTGCGATTTGTGCTCTTGCAATGGATCAACCTTCTATCTATATTGACTGCAAGTACTTGGACTGCAATGATTCAAAGGAAGCAGGGTTTTATGTTTTGGCAATTTCTGAGGTTGGCGTGTGCTACTTTTGGTATGGAAAGGATATTGAGGAATTACAGAAGGCAAAACCGACCAAGATCTCTTTATTAGTTGAGGAATCCTATGACGAAAACCTCAGAGGTGCTTTGCCTTACATATATGCTGCAAGGATCCAAAATGCGTCTGAGCCCGCTGCAATTTCTGTGTTTCTTGCTCATGGATTTTTAATCAAACCGTCATTTGAGAAAATTTTGGTTCGTCATGGGGAGGATCTAAAGATAAACATATCTAGAAAAGGGTTACTTTTGCCATCAAGCCAGCCTCATAAAACTAAAAAACAAGTGGATCTACAAAATGGAGGTAAGTTTAGCCTGATTCTCTTATTGGAAGTTTATTAACTTATGTTGTGACATGTTTTACGGATTTATACTCCAATCCGAGCCATATTAAGAACCCCATAATACCAAAACAAATTCCCTTGTAATTACTCATTGTTTCTTTTTTATTTTTGTAATTTTATGACACATTTTCCAAGATTTAGATTGGGGACCATATTCATTGACATGCAATATAATTGGAGGGGGCCATCATAATCAACACAAATGATAAACTAAAAAGGGAAAATCAATGGAAATTTGGGAGAATCATCATACTTAACACACTTATAAAAACTTAAGGGAAAATTGGTGGGGAGACAATAATAAGCAATGGGGAAAGGGGGTTCATTTTCCATTATAGTACAATGAAAAAATAGTATAAAAAAGAACAACTCTTTAGAAAGTAGAAAAGTTACCATTAAAGACCGAGGGAGTATCACTTAAATTTTTACATATATAGAATGCTAGAGAATAGTGCTTACGGAACCTGTGTTTTTTTTTCTATATCTTCTTTCAACCTCGTTTTACGGTTTCTGTTTCTATTAAACCTCATTCTCAGCTAGCTACATGGCAAGCTATGTTGGACAGTTCCACCAGCCAATCTATTTGATTCAATTCTGTTGCTGTTGTTTCAACTTTCAACAACACTATTAGCTTGGTATCAAAATGTGTAGATATAAAGATACAATATTCTTGTATTAGTTATACTTCGGAAGCATCATTGTTAACCTTTTGAGGGTTGATTTTTATTTTGTCTTTTTTATGTTCTGACAGAAACCCCATTTTCCTTTTCGATCTTCTAACGTTAATATTAAATTGTGTTGTTGTCCAACAGCAACAGCACTAGATCGTGCCAATGCAGAAGGAGCGTTGTGTCCCGTACCGAAGGTCCTTTATCACCAAAGAACAAAGCAAGATCAATCTTTCCAACCCGAGGAAAGTCAAGCAATATCAATTGATTCAAGAGGTAGAATTTAAATTGTTTTTGAAGGTTCATTCTTGAATGACTAAATGTGTTCATAATATATTTTTTAACTTAATTATTAATTGAAGTTTTCTATTTCATTGCTGGGTAAGAGTTATGAATATGCCCCATTTGTATCTCAATAATGGTGAACAGGATACATGTGTACACATTACTGATTTTTTTATTTATACTTGATCAATCTTGTTGCATTTATACATCAATATTTGACATTGGGGAATAATTTTGTTGAGGCATTGAAATATGAAGATTAGCTAGAAAACTGAGAAAACGAATTATTTATTATAGCCTACTTTTTGTCTATATTGAATTCATCACTGCCGAGTTTACTAATTCAAATCCCGATAACCTACTAATGGATAGGGTTGAGAGAATTCAACCAACCTAAAATTTGAATAATGCTTGTTGGCCTTTTTTCCCCACAAGTTTCTTGGATATTTTGTTGGAATTTTGTTCACCTAATGTGTAGCAACTAGAAAGTGCTGTGAATGCGCACTCAAATGGAAAAATTGAAGACATTCGTTGAGAAAATACAAATCAGTTTATGGTAGTTTGGGCATGGCATCATAGAGGTGGCTCAACCTACATCTCATTGTCTAGTTGTCTAATATGTGCTGCTACATTCGATAACATCCCCTTCCTCAATGCCATGAAGTGGCTCCCACTTACGTGGGTTTGAGGGGGTTGGATGTACCTAATCTCACCCTTTGAAGAATACCTAGGTTTTTTCTGATTGACTCATTGATTAAAAACTTCATCGTCAATTTCAAACAAATGAGAATTGCACAATGTGGGTATAAGGGGGTCGAATGTACGTAACCTCTCCCTTCTAAGAACACAGGTTTTTTCTAGATTGACTCATTGATTAAATTTAAACTTCATTGTCAATTTCAAACAAATGTGAAGTGCACAAGATAGTTCATATAATCTGAAACCAAAGAATTATAAAGCTTTGGTTCAATCAAGAATAGACACCAATATGTGCTAATAGTTAGATAATATTTATTTTGTATATTTGATTGTTATTAGTTTTTCAATTTTGCAGCTGATTTTGATGTCACAGTATGCCCCATGGAGAATCGACTTAAAACTCTAGGTATAATAAGTGATTGCGATAGAGAAATAGCCAAATCAGAGAAAGCTTCCAGCTTGCTAAAGGATATTAACCTTGAAATTATGGTTCCTTTGAAAAAGGTTGATTTCTTAACATGGATTATGTTTTGTACATCAAAAAAAGAAAAGAAAAGAAAATTGTACTTTTTAACATGTTTTCTAATTCTTATTTATTTTTGTGTAGATGAGGGCGACAATCTTGTCTATGCTTCCTAGTGACGCATTCAAAACATTAAACATTTTGGTTGATCTGTGGCTGTCAAGGTAGGTTTTCTGTTGGAATCAAGCTTGATCTTGAAGTTGGTTTCCCTTTATGAAAACCTCATTCTACTTCTAAACAAATGAGATTCCGGTTGCAATTGTGGTAACGGTCATAGTGATGGGGTAACGGGGATCGTACTGTTGTTGTAGTGCCAAGTATCGGCGGAACTCATGAGATATCCCTTGAATCGGCCAAAAACGTGTTATTTTATCACCTTTATGATGTGGGTAGTTGGCCACAAAATACAAAACAAAAACGTCCAAGATCCATCATCACCTAAGGATGACAAAAAATCTAACTAAGAGTAACAAAAAGTTCCTAAATCTTGTTGATATATGATGGAATGCGTACTGTTCAGTTGCCAATATTGGCTTATGTAGGAAACTTTTCTTTATTTTTTGATTTTGAAATAATGTCTTTCTTAATCAGAGTGATATCTTGCCAATATTGGTTTATGTAGGAAACTTACGGGGTCTGTGATATATGCTTATAATTTTGTTCTCCTTGGCATGGACAGATCTTGCCATGCAAAGTTTATTCTTCCATGGATTTGTAATATATTGGTACATCATGGAGATCAGATATTGTCCCAAGAACCTGAGAATCCTACAATTTATTCTCTACATAAGGTACTCCTGATCCTAGTCTCTCTATGAGTATGCTGTTTGCTATTCTGGATTTGGCCTGTAGTGAACTTATTTTTGTTTTGAGTTGAGATGCTGACATACTGTTCTCATCTTTCTGTTTTAGATTCTTCTATGAACATTTTTTTCCAAATGTACGAAAGAGTAAATGCGTAGACTTAGGTTGCATGTATGAAAATTAATTTTCCATAGTGATTGAATGCTCATGAGATGTGTCGTAACTACTGTAGCAACAAATATTGCTCTATGTGAGGTGTTCAGTCTTGCTACTTTTGTTTTTACATGAGGGTTGAAATTTAGAATTGCCGATAGACATCTTCATCTTCATCAGATAATAGCTAAACTTGTTATTACAATGTTGTTTGCTAAAATGTCCTGTGAATAAGATCTTATATGTTGAACAAAAATAGAAGTTCTTGTATGTTTGAATTTTTTGTTGTTGGCTTTTGCGGTTTCCTATTTCTAACATTTACATTTGTTTTCTAGCTTGGTAAATCTAAGGGTTCAGCGATTCAGTCTTTGTTGCAGTTATGTGGTCGTATACAGCTTGTGATTGCACAGGTTTGCAAATTTATTTTCTTTCTTTAAATATTTTGTCTCTTGGTATCTTATTACTTGTGTATTGCATCAGATTGATAAGGCTCTCCTGTTGAAAACACATCCCTCTCTACCTGACAATGAAGTTGTTGAAAGCGAAGACGAACATGAAGATGTTGACGAAGTTCTTTTTGGGAAAGAAGATGATGATTCCCCATCTAGTAGTGAAGACCACGACGAATAAATCATGAGGTTGTATTTCATTGTGGTTTTTATAATTTCGATATAAGGCAGAACCTATGTTCTCATCTGAAAAACAGGATGTTGAACTGTTTTAGTAGTTTGTGTTTCCTCCTTTCTCGCTGTCATGCTTTTTCTAGTTGGGGTGTGTTTTTTTGTCGAGGGGTGGGGGTGGAGGTATTTTAGTGTCATTAGGGTAATGGACTGTTATTTTGGGGAAGAGGGATTATTTTGGTTCAAACATGTTGCATGCGTAGTACATGATTATAGTTATAGCTGCTTCAAAGAGGCTGAATTTTGTAATAAGGTGCTGGTAAAATCATTCTCTAATAGAGTGAACAAAATGCTTAGACTTTCATGTTAATTGACATGCTCTTGCAAGTATGCAATACTGAGATGTTGAGACAAAATTATTGAATCTGGTTTGCCTGTCCATGCTGAAGAAGGTTCTGTTTACACTATGGTATTGGTAATTAGAGAGTACTGAGAATACTCGTACGAATGTATCAAAAATGAATACGGAGCTTAGGTGGCAAGGAATCTAATGTTAGCTATATAATTTGCTCTTTAAGGCCTTGTGGATTATCTTTGTGTAATAATGGGTCTGCCCTCGATGTTATTTTGCAAGCCACTTCACGCTTGGGTCATTACACCAGTCCATTTCAATAAATTATACACTGGTTTTTTGATCCATGAAAATTTAGAGTATTTTCTTGTCTGTGTGTACAAAATTGTTATGTTTTACTGACCTGTTTGTATCTGTTTTGCAGTTCAAAGCCATGCTGTTAATGCCAGTAAACTAACTGATTGGCCACTATGTGATTGATGTAGCTTTTCCATCTTGTTACCATCTTCTGAATGAATCCTGGGTCATCTCAGTAAATGAGCAAAGCTGTGTGTCTCCTATTCTAGCACATAGCTTCACAATTTTGTCTAATATTGTTTTTATTGTAGGATAGTTGGTTTTCAACTTGTTAAAATATTGATAAAAAATTTGAACTTTTTTTTTTTATAATCGACTCTGTATTGTTAGGATTAGGATTAAGCCTTTGACATTGATGATATATAATTTTTTTGTATTCCTAGTCATCTGCAGTTAGCAAGTTACCTCTTCTATATATTTTGTCATTTAAATCATCTATTTTTTTTTCCATAGTCGCAATGCCATTAACTGGCTCTCTTGAGGGTGGGGTTTTGGAGGGTTAGATATTCGTAATCTTATTCTTGTTAATGATAAAACTAAAAAAAAGTTGTTTTTGATTGACCATTGGTAACAAATGTCATGTGCAGCTTTACATCATACATTCTACTAAAACAATAAAAGAATATGACAGATGTCATTTTTATACATTATATTTTCCCTCCTAAATTTTAAGTAATTAAACATATAGAAACTTTGAATTTTAATTAAACTTTTTCTTAATGAATAATAATAAGAAAGTCAATTCTAAAACCTTTAATTTTTTAAATACACTTTTTTAAGAAAACAAATTAGGTAACTTTGATTTTAGTAAATAAAATGACTAAACTATTAATTATACCTTATTCACGATACAAAAATAATTAGAGTTTAAAATAGTTGTTAACTAATAAAAATTTACAAAATAATAACTGAAATCTTATTTAGAATAATTTTACATTGATAATTATGATAAAGAAAATGGGAATAATCAAATTTATAGAAGTAGGGGAATTTGTCATTAATAATACAACCTATTTGTAATCCACTGAGAATAAACCCACCTATGATTTTTTTTTTGAATAAACCCATCTAAGGGGTTCGTTGCTAAGAATAATACAACGTATTTGTAATAACCCTTAGTTATATGTTTGGTAACCTATTAAACACTAGGTAAGTTTATTCTCAGCAAGAAACCCCCTAGGTGGGTTTATTCAAAAATAAACCATAGATCGGTTTATTCTTAGCGGATTGCGAATATGTTGTTTCATTAATGACAAATTTATAGAAGTATATATTTTGAGCACGTCATCAATTAAGTGTTTGTGTATGAGTATACCGTATAATCATTTCATAGAAGGAAGTTTAATATAATATTTGCACAATAAGTTAGCCTCTGTATAGTTAAAATTTAATATATACTCAGATTAATCGATCAGTTTAGGAAGGAAAAATTATCAATAATAACAATTAGTTTTTATTGGGTAATGATATTTAGGGTTGTAAATAAAAATTAACAAATTCTCTTTTTCATTATTAATTTTAAATTTTCAAGAGAATCTAATATAGAAATTAAAAAACAATTAATGTTTTATATAATGACTTTAACTTCCCAAGAAAAAATAAATGTTAAAATAATTAAATATAATTCAATGTTTATATTTTTAAAACAAAAATAATATTAAATCACAGTATAAATCAAATACAAGATTCTTTCTTATATACAACCCTTAAGACTATATATATCATTTTGCGTTTTTATTAGTATATATTATTTTAATTAGTGAAATAGAATTATTTTACTTATAATCATTTTAGTTTGTAATATATAGTTATGATCAATATAATGATTAGTTTTGAAAAATAAACAATTATATTCAATAAATTTTTTTACATAACTTAAAAACTAACATATTCGTGCATTGCACGGGACATATACTAGTATATAATAAGTACACATGGTTTAATATGCTATTTTCCTTTAGTTCATTACTAGATAGTGCCCGTGCGATGCACGACTTTATCAAATTTTTTTGACATATTTTTGTATTATATTTATATTTTATTTCATTATGAACAGTTGTATACATTACGTACAACATATCATATTTTGCATCATGCGCAATATAATTATATTTATACTTTTATTTAGCAAATCGTTCTCACCTTAAGTACAATACTAAATTATGAATTTTTTAAATAAAAAATAACATATTAATTTTTCTAACAAAAATACCTATTACATTAATTTATAAAAGTATTAAATATTATTACTATTAATAACACTCTTTAAAATCAAATATAAATACATAGAATTATGTAAAATTATTTTATTAGTTTAAACGACAAATATAATTTTTTCTCATAAAAAATATAAGTGACTTACATAAAAATAGTCACAACCTAAATCATATTAGAATTAATAATTAGCATTTAAGTAACCAAGAGTATAAATACCAAAAACAAATCCTAATAATAGTATATTATGTTTTAACCATTTTAAAATATCCAATACGCTAAATAATATTCATTTAATATATAAAATTGAAAATATTTTATAAATAATTAAAATAAATGAAATAAAAGTATATAGTTTTCTAATACATTAAATGTGATTTGACCCAAAAAGTAAAAAAATAAAAACAATTAATAGATAATAATATGGTCAAAATAAGAGATAGAAAGTCAAAGGTCATAATAAGGATGACATCATCATTTAAGTTTAGAGGGAAAATTTTTACTAAGAATGCGACACGTAAGCAATTTTGAAAGGTGATGATGTAAGCCGTGTTTTGTTTTAGTAATATTTATAGATAGATAGTGCAAAACCAAAAAAAATACTCCCTCCTATTCTACCCATTAGTCTCATTGATTTTTTTTCACTATTCACTAATCACTCTTAATTTGTGTTTTATTGTTAATCTATAAGTTAAAACATAGTCATGTGGGATCTTGTTTGATTCGTTTCAATACAAAGATTATTAATATCTACTTTTTATAATTTCTATTTAAAAACAATTAGAGATACTAAGGGTTAAAATGTTGTCTTGGCAAGTGTGAAAAATCAAATGGGACTAATAGGTTGAATAAGAGGTAATATAAATCTTTGTCTACGTCAAAATGGTGGATATATTTAAAGCATCCATTTATTTATATTTTTTGTGTAAATCACTGAGACAATGTTATTATCAAGTTTAAATACCAATTTACTTGTATATCTAATAACCAACTCATTTTTGTATGAGCTTTGATGATGCTCAATTTGAAATCATAGAAGTAAACATAGTTCATTAGGCTTATCTACTTATCTTTAGCATTTTCAAGTATGTTTATATTATAGGAGGATTGCGAGTGTGTGCCTAGCACATAATAATCACAAATTCTTGTGAGAGACGATCTATTTGAGAAACAACCTCTAATTTGATCGGTCCATTATATATATATTTTTATGAAATATAAGTGAGCATAAAAAATAATGTAAGTAGGCATAAAGATATTGTGAGTAGGCATTACGGATAATGTAAGTAGGCATTAAGTTTTAATGGGTTGGGCTTGAGAGACGTCTCTCAAAGAGACGGTCTCTCAAGATAGTAGCTGCACAATAATAGTATAGATTAGTGTGTGTTTAGTACATAATATTAGTTGTATAAATAATTATTTGTATGGATTTTAAAATCAATAATGATAAACATGTCCTCATCAATCTCTATTCTCTCTCTTTCTATCTTTCTTCTAATTCTTCTACTATTTACAGTCCGTTTGGTAGGTGTTAATAAACAGTAGTAATGAGAATAAAAAATTAGTGTAATTTTGATTGAAAAATCTCTTAGCTACTATTTACGGTCCATTTGATAGGTGCTCCAAAATGTTGTTGGGATAAAATATCCAGTATATGTAGAATACATAAAATACCCGACAAAAGGGTCAAAAGTCAATGTCGAAAATCAATGTCAACAGCCAAGTCAAGTTTAAAATTAGAGACACAAAAGGTAGTTACTCATAACTAGAGGTGTTCAACGGGGCGGGTCGACCCAATGGGTTAAGGGTCGGATCACATTTTAACGGGTCATTAGCGGGTCGGGTCAATAATGGGGCGGGTCATTAGCGGGCCTTGGTGTAAAGGGTCGGGTCGGATAATTATAAGAATTAATTGCGAAAAAAAATTTGCCACTTTTTCTTTTAGATTTTAAATGATATTATTAGAAACATAAGTGGATCGACCCAACGGGTCATCAAATATAATAAAAAAATTGTTTTTATTAACTTTTAAAAAAGGGGTCAAAGTGGGTCGAATTTAAACGGGCTTGACCCGCCTTGTCCCGTTTAACATCTGACATGACCCACCCCAACCCGCCCCATTTAAATTTTGACCCGCCCCGCCCCGATCCGCCCCGTTGAACATCTCTATTCATAACCAAGGTTGGCCATCATCACACTATCTCGCCTCACCTGCACAATTTATTTGGCTTCATTTGACTGGTCAAAATTAAAGGCGTTCATTCGTATCATCGGGTTGATTTTGGGTTATCTGATCTCTTTTAAACATCTTTAATCAGAACAAATATGTCACTGTGAGTGCATGAAGAAGTCACTAATGATATGTAGTACAAAAAGAAAATTTATGTGTGAGATGTGAACCATTGTTATCCAGAATAATATTTGATTTGGAACGAGGAATGAAAATAGCAATAGAGAATGCAAACTGAATTGACTCGAGAGCAATTGGGGTACAAGATAAATTAAGTATAATATATATATTTGAAAACAAAGTAAAATTAGTTTGATTTTTTGCTTTAAGAATTTTATAAGATTGCGTTTGGAAACGTCCATTTCATTTTGAATTGTAGATTTCAATTATGGATTCATTAATTAAGAATTTGAGAATGACAAGGTTTGAGAAGTCATTCTTATTTTTAACCACTTTTATAACTATAATGGATTTGACTCAAATCCAAATTTCAAAATTTTTGACTTGTCAAACAATAAATTTGAGTCAATTCTAAATTTTCAAATGAAATCCTTGTTCCCAATTTTTTTTTTGTTTTCTGGATTTACCTCATTTTTTAAAATCTTTTTTCTTCAATTTTTAAATGAAGGAATAGGTCTTCTAAACAAGTTGTGTTTTGTGATGTTTGGGGACAGATGTCTCAGATGGCGAAATAAGGTTACGTCCCACATTCCATGTTTCTATGGTGTGAACATACTAATAGTAGACCGTCACATAAGCATCCATCTTAAATGAAAAAGTTTCGATTGGAAGCATAAACAATACAACAATTTAATTTTTCGCGACATTTAATTTAGTGGCATCAAAAAATACCACTGATTTATATTTTTAGTGTAATAATTGTTAGTTTTTATTTTAAGTTTCACTATAAAGTAATTTAGTGCGCTTTATTTGGCCTTTAGTGACATGTAACTGTTACTATAGTCTATAGTAACAATAGTGACATTTATGAGAAATGTCACTAGATCCTATGTCGCGAAAAGTTTCAATGCGATTTTTTATTATACAGCTAAAAGGTCTAATAAATATCACTAAATCCACTATATATATACTATTAGACATTTGATGTAGTGATATTTTAATTGAATGCCGCTAAATATATGTCACTAAAAGCAAATTATATTATAGTAAAACACATAATAGTATGACTTTTCTATAGTATATTTATATAATTCAGGTAAGTGTACATGTTTTATGTCTTGTTTCAGACAGCTAGTATGAAGTATTTATAGAAACAAATATAGAACATATTACTATGTTGTACGTTTGATTGTAAGGTGGAACTTTGCTGGTGATATTAAACTAGAAATAGGTACATAAAAATGTGTGCATATATATATATATATAGTTTTTAAATATTTTGTTTGATAAGAAGGCATATTAGCCTTTAGATCAAAAGGCAGAATTTGGCATATATTCTTCTCAAGCCACAAGAAAGAATCTCATTCTTGTCAATCTGTCAAAGCATTATCACAACCTTGTTTGTGAACGTTACCATCACCTAATGTCATGCTATGGCCCATTAGCTTTTCAATCAAGCAAACTCTGGACCTGTTAGAGTATATAACATATGTGACGTCTTGTCACATTGGCTTCTGATACTCTGTCAAATAACCAACTCAACCAAACGCTTAAACTGATGGTTGAAGTTTCGGGATATGTTACATACTCTAATAGTACAGATCTATGCTATTGTACATGCATTTGGGTTCTCATCACTGAAGATAGAAGTAACATTCCCATTACTATGACTTCCATTTCGATATGGATCCATATTGTACGGATCCATTCTATTCATACCGTAATTTGTGTATTGTGGTGGTGGGTGTACGTATTGGTATTCTGTGATGGAAGGTGAAGGCCTATACATGTTATAACTGTGAGTTGCATAAACATTTTGTGGCGGCGGTGGTTCATGATAAACTGTTCTAGGTGGTGGCTCATGATAGATGGGGCGAGGTGGTGGTTCATGATAAACGGGATGAGGTGGTGGCTCATGATAAATAGGCCTAGGACGTTCATGATATACGTGTTGAGGTGGTGGCTCGTGATAAATTGGTTGTGGATGTGGTTCGGGTCTATAGCTTGGACCCGGATGGTTTGGCCAGTGTCCCCCATAAGAATTGTATCCATATCCGTTATTGTAACCATATCGATATCCATAATCGGGTGCGTGGTGGTGGACTACATGGACCTCCTCAGGCGGTGGATTGTGAGGGTTGGTTTGTTGGCTTTGTTGATGCTCTGGTGGAGGATTTGACTCGGGTTGTGGATTTTGAGCCTGTGAAGTTTCATGTTGTTGTGGTTGGGGTTGCGGTTGAGCTTGGGCTTGATCTCCTGATTGCTCTTGAGGTGGTGGGGGTGCTTCATCTGATTTGGGAGGCTCGGTTGGTTGAGGGTTCCCTGCATCTTGAGGTGGGGGACCTCCTTCCTGTTGTGGTGGCGCTCCTCCCTCCGATGATTGGGCTGAACCATCTGGTGGTTGTGGTTCGGTTGGTTGCGAATTAGGGTCTGGTGCTTCCGTGTGAGAACATATTGTAGCAACTTTTCTGACCTTCTTTATAGCTTTGATAATTCTTTCAGGATCTGCCCATCCAATTACTGTCAATTTCTGCTGAGGAAAATCAATGTAGAGATCATATATCCCTGTAGGTTTAGCAAAACCAATGTTACACGAAATGAAATTCAATTCAACACAAAAAGTAAGAAACGTTAATATAGTGATTCCAAAATACAAGAAATGAAAATTCATCTAGTGAAAGGTAAGATAGGACAATAATGTTGTTTAGTGTTTCATGTTGATCGAAACAAGATATGGCAAACATTATTTAGTGTTTCAAATCGAGTCTCCATACCGTTTCAGTTTTAGTATGAATGATTTAAAACGCGATAAAGATTATACTTTTGTGTACTTCCACACTTAAATGAGTAAAACTATAAGAAAATGGTGCTAGATACTTACCATTGATACCATTGAGCGCCTTTTTGATCTTGTGCACACACCCATTACAGTCCATACGGACATGTATCTCTGTGATTTGAGGTCTCTGCATTATTTTGGCAGGAAAACTGAAAAAAGCTTAGAATTATATTGATATGTTTTAGGTGGAAATTAAAATACAGAAAATACAAGAAACTAAAGAATAAATGGCAATACCAAAATGTTGAATATGTAGCCATACCTTCAATTCAGGAACCATATTAAGTTGTAGAAAGAATAGAACATTGTGAAAGAATAGGTGGCATAATATTTGTATTTGAGGAGGGAATATTTGAAAGATTAAAGGTGTGGGACATGCAAGGAATCCACTTTTAATTAGATTATGAGTTGGACATTAAAGAGTTTTTGCACAGGAAACTAAAACTCTTCCTGTAATATGGTTTTTGTGTTTAGAAGTCACTATCTAACTTAAAAAGAGAATGAAAGGAATTGTATTGATGGAAAGATACCAAATTTTCTAGCGGGTAGGATCAGGGTCGGACTAAAAATTGACAAATTTCAAGAACGACCGTCAAACATCTTGCATATGTTCAAAATTAGTGGTGTTCAAATAAATCTAACAGCCAGATATTTGTCTAACCTTGTAACCGAAATAGACTTCATAATGAATTTTAAATCATGTAAAAATAAATGTGGACAATAAAATCAGATTCTAAACCGATTCGAAAATTTAATTCGAAATAGATTTGATAACCTGAATAAACACTTCTATGCATAACTTTCATTTCGTAAGACTTTGGAAAAATTTACGTGGAAAAGAATTTTTTTGTTTGTGTTTTCTTTTTGTAAATCGAAGAAGCGTCTGTGTTTAGGATATCCAAACAAAATACAAAAATAGAAGAAAGTAAAAGAGGGAGGAAAATGAAAAGAGGAATATAGGAAAGTAATGTGCACTAGTGTGATGATAATAGTATAGTTTATTGAAGTCAAAGTGACTTTTTTTAGAGAAGAGAAGAGTTAAGGATGTCCACTTCAAGACTTCAAGGGTATTCTTTTATCACAAGGAAATAAGTGTGTTCATACTCCTTAATTGTTTAGTTAATTAGATTTAGGCTTTAAGGACCTTGTCTTTTTTGATATGGTATGATTTTTTTAATTAATTTTTGAAAATTCCTTGTAATAATTTTTTGGTTTTAAAATTTTTTTGAATTGTGAATTAATTTTTTTTTTAATTCGCATGGTAAATCTTTAGCTATAAGTAAGGCTACACTTGACCATAATAAAAAGAAAATATTTTGAGTTAAGGTTAATTTTTCTAATCTTTTATAAATTATTCTAGTTTATTTTTATTATTATTATTATTATTATTATTATTATTATTATTATTATTATTATTATTATTATTATTATCATATTAATAGTTGATTTGCTTGTGCAACTCGTCTTGTATAAGACGAATCATATAATTAACTCATTTATCTAATAGATCACTTTAAAATTATAAGTAATTATTTTAATACACTAAATCCACTTAGATCAACCAATAGAGATAATGTTACCATGAGACCATCTCATTTAAGTATTTGTATCCCTCGTGTTTTAATCTATGTTAGATATTTATAGGAAAGAAAAATTAAAATGAAGTTGTTTCACACTTCTACTTATTAAGAAGGCTTTACTAATTAAGTGTTATAAAAATTATAGTTCATATAAAATCACATTATATCCTTGAAGTTAGGTTATCATGAAAATTATAAAAAAAAATAATATTCACCGTGAGGAAAATTGAAACCAATGGACAAGAATTATGCAATAATTTTATTATCATAAAATAGCTTTTTGCTTCTCTTTCGTGGACGGACAGCAGACACTTTTAAAATCAGATTCCTTCATCCAACAGATGACCCATATTTTTGGTTTGAAAATCGTTTATATAATAACTTATTGTTCATTCAATACGGTTTGAAAATCCCTTCAAACAATAAGATAGATAAATAATTAGAAAATTTACCTACAATAATTCAATCTATTTATGATTTTCCTACAATAATCACATTTATTGGTTAACCATGAATAATCTCAATTTTAAGGGATATTTACCAAGAGTAAACTTGGCCGGGTAACCCGATGACCTACTATATAATAGGTAATTCACCAAAAATAAACTAAAATTAATTTAAAGTTAGGGAAAAATTTTGAAATTTAACATAGAAAATTCTAAAAAATAAAAAAAAATCAATATTTTTTTCAATATTTTGTTAACATTTTATTTTAATTTATATTTCTAAAAAAAATATAAACTTGTTATATCAAGTCATCCGGTTACCGAGTTTACTCCAGAAAAATACCCCTCAAAGTCGGGATTATTCATGGTTAATCAATAGATGAGATTATTGTAGGAAAATCACGAATAGATTGAATTATTCTAGGTAACTTTTCCTGAATAATTTATCCTCTACGTAACGAAAATTAAATTTGTATAATATAAAAATGAAAGGAAAAAATTTCAACACTAAATTAATTTTCTATAATTGTCTTAGGTTGTGTTGGGTTTATGCATTTCATTTCATATTCATGATGTCAACTATTAAATCATAAATGAGGAATTTGACAATTACAAGGTCAGAAAAGTTATTCTCGAATTTTCAACTTTAACTACTTTGAAAGCTTAGGTAGAATTGACCCAAATTCAAATTTGAAGCTTTTAGATTTGCCAAACACTTATTTGATCCAATGCTCGATTTACAAATGAAACAGTCATTACCAAACATAACATTAGTACTTAATGATTATTGATTATAAAAAATTGGAATGTGTGTCTTCTGGTGTTTCTCGAGCGGGGGACTATTTTTTGCTGCGCTCTTCTTTATGGGTATAAGTTGCCATCGTCATTCCCTCTCCAGACCCTGCCCATAATTTTCTATGAGTGGAATACACTTGATAGGATAATGATGATGTGGCTTCTAGTGTACCAAAATGGATGGACCTGGCTAGCCAAGTTCTCTATTTCTTTTTCGCCATGTGCAATTTGTGCCTCAATAATGTAGTCATGTACACTATTTAAAGCATCTACTAGAAAAACAGAATTAATGCTTTGACCATGGCAGCTTATGCTTGATTGGTGTCTACTTTATCAAATTTCTATTTGTATTGTGATAATTAACATACGGTAATAATATACTTGCATGCATAAGATAAAACAATAATGAAACTAGGCATAAATATACATGAGCATCTAACATCATATTTAACACCTAATTATTGATGCGTAATATTCATTAGTCTTTATTGTTCAATTTAATGTGTAAATGTGGGAATTTTTGTAATTTAATTATTGATATCGAATTTTAAGGGTTTGAATTTTTTTTGTAGCTAGTGATGTTGGCTTTTGCGCTAATGTTGGGCTTAAAATTATTCATACTTGCTTCATTATGAAAATTTAAAATAAATAAGATTATTTATCAAAAAAGCATACAATAAGATCATAATCAAACTTATTCCAAAACTAAGCGTGTAATCCACAAACCTCATGTTCGGGCTGTTCGCACTTAGTAAGTGCGAACAGACTGAAAAACTGAAACAGGCTGTTCGCTGTTACTAACAGCGAACAACCTGTTTTTGGTTTTCAGTCTGTTCGCACTTACTAAGTGCGAACAACTCTTGTCTTAAAATCAGCATGTTGACCCTGTTTGACCTGTTCGAAGTTACTAAGTGCGAACAGACACTTGATTTTTTTTGACCAGTTTATTACTTTTCGCACTTACTAAGTGCGAACAGACCCGAACCTGTGCTCTGGGGTATCAGGATCTTATATTTGGAATAAGTTTGATTTTGATCTTATTGTATATTTTTTTTTGATTAAGAATCTTATCTATTTCAAATTTTCTTTCATTATTCATATTTATTCTTATACATGATCCAAATTGAGTTAATTTTATAAACTTTTGAAAATAATTGATGTGCTTTATCAAGATCTAGCCCACCAAATCTTAACTTTGTTCAACAATATATTTCAAAGGAAGAAGCTTATCTTGATAATAAGAGAGCGTGTTCGAGTGACAGTGACAACCATTGTAGGGACTTATCTCAAAAAGAAGAACCATTGTGACATATAAAGGTCCACATGCTCTACTTGTATTTTGAAATGGGCATGGGTCTTGGACCCTAAGGGTCTAGACTCGCCCTAACCCGACCTGACCCTACTTTAAGGGTCAGGATCCACCTACTTTTCTGGACCCTATGGATCGCGGTCGAATCTGAGTCTATCACCCTAGGTTTCGGGTCTGGGTCTAGGTCCACATGTTTGAGACCCGAATCCGATCCATTTACATCGTTTTATTTTCAAAATTTATACATTAGCTATCATGTGTATTTAATTTTTTAATTTGAAATTTTGTTATATTTTGGAACATTACGTGATTTTAGACTTTGTTAGTTCATGTAATTCAAAATGTGATCGTTGTATCTACACTTTAAAAATTAAAAGACTTGATAAATATTTTGCTCTAATAACTTGAATGTTGGAAGGCCTCATATATCTATTCGCTCAATCATATAAACTATTAGAAGACCCTTGTTAGTGGAATATGTTTAAATAATTTTATACAAACGGACGAAAACTTGACAATACAATTTTAAAAAAATTTCAGAGAAAAAAGCGTTTGGACCAAGATCCAGGCCTTAGACCCAGCAGACCCTAAAGGTCTGGGTCATCCAAAAACAAAATTTTCAACCCTATGGATCTGGGTTCGAGTCTAGTCCAATAGAAAAATTAGGGTGTGAATCTGGGTCTAGCCAGACCCGAATGATACACATGCTTTATGTATATTTTATCCCTATTTTTGACTCAAATTTATTCCATCCTTATGCTATATTCTTTTAACTTAGTCCATTTATGCTTATTTCGAGGATTTTACACTTTTTGGTACGCAGGTACGGTATTTGTTGTTTTGCCAATTTCTGTTGGCTTTCCTTCATTATCGAGCCGTCACAAGCACTAACTATATATATCTTCTTACTCTCGAAGTCTTGGTGATCTTAGAAACTAAGTTAGTGACAAAAGGAAAGTCAAATTAATGAACAGAAGTCCAACCAAAATAATGCTACATTTTTCGATCATCAAATGTAAAGGGGTCCACTTATAATGATCATACCCTTAACCACACTTAAAATTTGCTCTTTATTTTTATTGTTGATTAAACTACGGTCCGTTAGCTTCGAAACGATTAGTCACATGCCAAATTTCGATGAAAAACGACCAAGTTATGGTATTTCGAAGAGGCAGTGCGCACTAGGTACAAACCAGTCCACTTGTAGACTAGGAACACTCCAGCCGACTATTTTAGTTCAGCAAATCATTGTTTGCTTTTTGACCTGTAATTTCTTACCTCATGCTTCCTCCAATCTTTCCCCTTGAGTGCTTCATCTTCCTACTCCAATGCACCTACTACTAATGATGAAGTTGGTTGCTTGTTTGACCGCCAATGTAATCATCATGAATGAAAGTGGGAAAAGCTCATCAAATAGGCTATATATACTCCAAATTTCTAAAGGAAAGACACACCATCAACTCACAAGATGAACCAAGTCTCATCTTTGATTCTTCTCTTGAATATTTATCTTTGTGTGTTCAAAATAATTCTTAAGTCTAGAAACTTCCCTTAGTCTTCATTCAGACACTTTCTTTGGCATTTTAGTTCTTCATTTCAAGTTTTTTAGTTGTAATTTAGTTGATAATCTCTAGTAGCTAGAAGTGGTTCTTTTAGTAACTAATCAAAGTACTTGGATACTTAAGAATTTTTTGGGTTTAAGTATACAACTTGATGTGAAGTATTCGCATCATTTGAATATTAAAGCTCTTGTTCTCATTATTGTTATTCTCACCAATCCATTGGTGAGGGTAGTAAGTTCTTCTAAACTCTTACTTCTTTTTAGTTTATTGCAAGTAGCATGTATGTTATGATAATTTATGTGTGTATTTTATTAAACATTAGTGAGTAGTCCACTTTCTAGAGTTTGGGGATGTAGTTAACATATTGATTTGCTTATGGGAAAATAGGTTGAGTATAAATATGTACATGATGAATATGTGAGTTCCATGGTAAGGAATTGTAACTTGATTTTGATCTCCATCCATGGACAATTTATGTTGATTGAATGTATTAATCACTTGTGGAGTACTTCATGCTAGTAATGAGTAGCCTAGAAGCTAACTTTATTAGGATTTTCCCCGAGACCTAGTCAGTCCTTAGGATGATGAACCATGCCTATCTAGTATGATTACTTCTTGTTCAACATAAATAGAAAGTCATAAGCATATAACAGAAAGTTAGTAGTATGGTCGAGTTTTACACCTAGAAGTCGAATCTCCTTAGCCATATTAATAAACGGAACTAAAATAGAAAAACTTTTCTCATCACTTTTGTAAATCAAGAAGTTAACACCCAAACTCTAGTCTTTACTTCTATTGTTTGAAACTTGAATCGTATATTGTTTTCATCAATTCACCAAACCGAAACTAAAATCTTCATTGTCATCATAGTTGTTAAGATTGCGATTCTACTTAGAATCGTTTAGAGAGGTAGAATCGAATCAGTAGAATCGAATCGTAGAATCGTACGATTCTACAAATAAACTTAAATATTTTAAAAATATCTAGTTTCTTATCATTATTATCCAATTCAAAAGTTTAAATTTATGAATTAAAGTTTCTATGACTTTATTTTTAAGAATATAATGAAAAAATTTTAATAATTAGTTTAAATCTTCATACCAATTAAGGAATTTATTTTTTAAAAGTTTTCATGACGGAACATTTGAAATTTATGTGTATATGTGAAAGAGATTAGTAAAAGATGGTATATAAGAAAAGTTAAATCGGATCGTTAAATTGTAGAATCGAAGAATCGAGTTATGATTCTACCTCTAGAATTTTTATTCCAACTAGAATAGTAAGAAACTACAACTTCAAGATTCTACCTACGATTCAAATCGCTCGCTTGTTTTTGGATCGTAAAATCGTAGAATCGTAGATGAGAATCACGATTTTAACAACAATTTGTCATATAATTCTACTTATCACATAAGCATTTCCCTATGGATTGACCCCTTACTTCCCACTAATGCTAACCATTAGAGTTAATTAAGGTGTATAAAAAATTATTGCATAGAAGGGATCTAGTCAAATCATCAATGACCATAGAACTTCGTCCAAACCCTTTATCACCGACCCAGATCTGACCCATGCTCATCCCTAGTTGTGATAGTGTCGATACTTCAAGTGCTCGTCATTTAAACTCTTCATTATAGGTAACTACGTAAAAGAGTATGTTGAATGGATCCAACTATTTAGGTTGGTAAGACTAAGACAAAACGGAGTTTGGTCTAAACCGCAAACCAAACTGGACTAAATCGGACAAGACTGTAAATCGTACTATGATTGAAAACTATAGTTTTATAAAAATAAAATAATAGGTCGTTACCTAGATATTTCAATACGTAGTTATATTCTATAGTAATATATACTTAAATGATGTTGATGCAATCAACTGAATATATTTTATCATGTTTGGTGATTGTAGATTTGTAGGTGCAAAATATTGCATAAACATACATATATTTCAAAAAAATGAAATTAAAATTTTTTATACTAGACCAGACCAGCATGTTGTAGAACGGTATATAAATTATTATATTTGGTTCGGTCTGGTGATTTAAACGATGTGATCACCGAGATAGTAAACGCATTGTACCATCACAAAATTACTTACTTGAAAACATGCTCTAATAAGCAAATGCATATACAAAGATCTATAGTGATTAGTAACTATCATATAAGTGTCTTCAAAATTATAAGCAATCCTTAAGTGATAGCTAGACAACGACATGCTGCTAATCATATGTACACTGAAGAAATAAATAATGCAGAATTTGGGTTTTGGATATTGCTTGTATTGATTAATGATGAACATTACAGCCTTAATATCTATATACAGGGAGACTAGCCACTAAATAAGGAAATAAATAATTACCTTAATACTATATACTAACTTAGGTAACTAAAAGATACTAAATAAAATCAAACATATACAGTTTCCTACACTTCTCCTTTAGTTAGGTCATAGGGTTTTCAATGCTTAACTTGCATAAAATATTTTCAAATGCTTCACCTGTGATTGCTTTTGTGAGAATATCAACTAGTTGGTCTTTGGATTTCACAAAAGGAAGACTGATGACTTGCTTCTCAATTTCTCTTTTATGAAATGTTTGTCTATTTCCACATGCTTTGTTTGATGATGCTGAATTCGGTTGCCTGAGATGTTAATGGATGCCTGATTATCACAAAATAATTTGCATGCTTCTGTTGGTGGGAAATTTATTTCACACAAGAGTTTCTTGAGCTAGAGAATCTCTGTTATTCCTTTGGCTATACCCCTAAACTTAGCCGTAGCACTTAATAAAGCTACTACCGTATAATGCTTAATTCTCCAAGTAACCAAATTTCCTCCTATACTAGGGTAACTAAGGTTGACTTTCTACTGTCTCACCCCAATCAACGTCTGTGTAAGCCATGATATCAAGGTGACCATTTTTCCCAAAGAAGACACCCCTGCTACTAGTGCCCTTGAAGTATCTAAGAATCCTTATTATGGTATTCATGTGTGGTATCTGTGGGAGATGCATAGATATACATACTACCCCAACAACATATGAGGTATCAAGTCTCGTGTGGGATAGGTAGATGAGTTTTCCCATAAATTTTTGGTATTGTTCTTTGTCGACTACCTCTCCACCTAGCATTATCTGAAGCCTATTGTTGGCTACAAATGATGTTTCAGCTGGCTTAAAGTCAAGCATCCCAATTTCAACTAGGATATCAAGAATGTATTTCTTCTGATTAAAGAAAATTTCCCTTCTTGACCTTAAAACTTCAATCCCAAGGAAATATTTAAAGTTTCCTAGGTTCTTCATTTCAAATTTCATGAACAACTTCTTCTTAAGATCACTAATCTCTTCTTCATTGTTCCTTGTTATGAACATATCATCAACATAGATAATTAAGCAAGTAATCTGACGTTTTCCTTTCTTCAACAACAAAGTGTGATCAGAATTATTTTGCTTATACCCAAACTTCTTTATTGTTGTTGTGAATCTGCCAAACCACGCTCTTAAGGAACATTTCAAGCCATACAACGCCTTCTTGAGTCTACACCCTTCTCCTGGTGTAAACTCATCTTACAACCTAGATGGGACTTATATATAAACTTCTTCTTCAATTTCACCATGGAGGAAGGAATTTTTCACATCAAATAGGTATAATGGCTAATCTTTATTTGCGGCAATTGAGAATAGAACTTTGATTCTGTCAATCATAGCAATTGGAGAAAGGTTTCTAAATAATCAATTCCATAGGTATGAGTACACCCTTTGGTTACAAGTCGAGCTTTATATCTCTCAATGGTCCCATCAAAATAATATTTTATTGAAAAAATCCACAATCTACTATTTTCTTCCCTTTTAGATAGTATACATTTTTCCCATATATAGTTCTTTTTTAGGGTTGTTATCTCATCTTCCGTAGACCTTTACCATTTCGTATTCTGTAGTGCTTCTTCATTGTTTCGGGGTATGGAACTTGAATAGAGAGGTATTAAAAGCAACAGTTCTCTGAGATAGCATATCAATATTACCTCGATTGATGGGGTAGTGAGACCGTTGTGCTTCAAACTCAAGATCATATCTCCTTGGTGGAATACCTCTCGTACTCCTTGGGGGTAACTCATATCTGCGAGGTGACTCAACATTAGGAACATCATTAGCAATTTCATTCAAAGGCTCAGTTAGTACCTCTTGTTTGAATTGTTCTCCAAATGCTTCAGACAAGACATGAGTAATCCAAGGAGGAGGAGGAGGAAGTATTATATCTTCTATAGTAACACTTATCGGATTACCAACTTGCTCTATAGGGTCATTAATTGTAGGATCTAGATTGGTTGTTGTAAGATGTGTGAGCCAGCTTAAGTCATCACTTAAAGTCCCCCCCTGAAGACTAAGCTCGGGGTAGTAGCATAAACTCTCAAAGAACTCACAGTCCATAGTAGTATAGATTTTGTTTTAGATTGGATCAAAACACCGATGACCTTTCTAAGTCACCCCATATCCAATAAAAACACATTTAATAGCACGAGTTTCAATTTTGTTTTGAGCTTGCTTGGGAAGATGGACACACACAGTACAACCAAATACTCGAGGAGGTAAGGAATGACAAGATGGAATAGTATTATGGGTTTGAAGAGTTTCAAAGGGAGTTATAAAGTGGTAAGATGTTGTGGGAAGGCATTAGTAAAGCTGTTCAAAAAAACCGACCCGTCCGACCCGACCCGTTGACCCGCCGACCCGCAATATAAATGCCGGATCAATTTCTAAAAAAATTGCAAACTACAGTTCGGGTACCCGAACCGCTTTAACCGGGTCAAGTCATGGGCCGAAATTTTATTGAAGCGGGTACCCTTTTTCTCTGTTTTTAATTTGATAATTCTTATATGCACCGATTACAGTGTAGTGTTTTCTACTAGTGTATTTAAAACAATATGGGATTAGAAGATTAAACTTGGACACAAGGTTTTGAGAAAAGAATGGATTCTTATTATTGAATAGAATAAAGTGCAATACATCAACTTATCAGTATATATCAAGATATCATGCATCAAATTAATATGAAGCTCCTGAAGAATCATTAGCCAGTAGGTTTATGTTCAACACTATGCTATTGTTGCTATAAAATTAATCTTTTTTTTAATAAAGTGATAAAAAAATAAAAACGGGTACCCGGTGTCTCGACCCGACTTATCCGGGTACCCAAAATTTGTACCGATTAATTTGTCGACACGGCGTAAAAACGTCACTAATAACCGAAGTATCGAATTTCCGGTACCGTAATGAACACCCCTAGCAATTAGTCATGTAAGTAGCAGTGGCAACTGTCTCTGCCAAAAAATGAGCAGGGACATGAGCTTCAGACATAAGTGCTCGGGTCCCATGTGTATCAAATTCAAGAGCTTGACCCCAAACATCAGAGTGAATCAAATCAAAAGGTTTTATACTATGGGTCAGACTCGGAAAGTAAATGTGCTTATGACTCTTCGCTAGGACATATGCTTCACAATTAAGGGGTACAATATGGACAAATGAAAAGAGAAGTTTCAGATACCCTAGTAAAGGATGACTTAGACGATGATGCCACACCAATAATTGATGATCAGGAGACCCATGAGCCACCAAAGTATGACCCTTTTGAGTCGATCATCCACATAGTACAAGCTGCCCCTTTCAATACCATGTCCAATGATCTTCCCTGTCCGAGTATCCTGCATAACACATTCTATACCTATAACTAAAACAAAAAACGCTGACATCATCATACTCTTAAACTTATGAGGTGTCACTTTGTGGATTAAAATTTTCCCTCCAATATGAGATGATGATGTCATCCTTAAATATAATGGAATTGGGTTTTCCATTGGTATTGATTAATCCTAATAAATATTATCATAATTAATAATTGAAATTGGTGAGTTTTCTCAACAATGTCTAAATGCATTGGAATTGGTTTATTTAGTCAAAATATGTAAATGCACTATTAGAATTGGTTAATGCAATAAACTTTTCAATAATCTACTTAATATATCTAGAGGTAAGAGGAGAGATAAATTGGTGAATAAAGACTGAATGTCAGACAAACATGAAAACAAATATTTGCATTTGTGAAGCAAACAACTTTAGTTTTATTTAAATAGACACAATTACTTTAAATGTTTTTCTATTCATAAATTCTTTAAGTTTCTATTACAACCTTATAGTGATCAATAAAATAACTAAGCTAATTACATGGATCCGTCTCAACATTCAAATAGTCTCATACAAGAGAAGCTATTTTTAATTTGATATTTGTATCATCATTTAAATCATTTTTTGTATATCAATGTTATCGTTATTTAAAATATTTTATTCAATTCAATATTGTAATATATGCTCGATACAATTTATTAATATTAGAATTTATTTTTAACATAGTTTGTTATGCTTACTTAGTAAATATTAAAATAATATCAATAACATCATATATAACTTATAAAATAGTATTTTTAAAATTAAACATTAATTAAATATTAGCTATTATATGCAATTATTAATTCATTGAAAATCAATAGTCAATAATTTACAATTCCTTTTCAGTTTTTTTTAAAATAATAAAAAACAATAAAATGAAAAAAACTGTGCATCGCACGGGGATAATCTAGTTAGTAGAAGACATAAGAACAATGCAATTAAACTCTTTAGTCAATTAACTAACTGATAATAACTTATAAGACAGGCTAGGATCAAGGAGACAATTATTTAAATGTATTGATGAGGAGATATCAATAGTGTCAGCTTTAGTTACATTGATACACTCCTCATTACCTGTTTGAATGTGAGTGTGAGGCATATGAACAATATAGATAAAATCAGAAGAGTAATTTGTCATAGAGTCTGTTGCCCCATAATAAAAAAAATCCAAGAGAAAGGCTTAGGTGTGCAAAGAAGGCCCGTTCCTCCAAAAGAAGGAGACATGGCCTGGTCGAGGGTTGACGGGTAGGTGTTTGGGTCAGGTCGAATAGGTTTGCAAGAAAGTTTTTTATTGGCATTATTAACAAAAAAAAGGCTTATTTGCTACTCCAAAGTCATGTTTCTCCATCACTACTTTCACTTATTCAATGTTGGCACCTCCATCAACACTATGAGCCTCGTCGTCAACATGGCTTGTCGGAGTCCTTGTGGCGGCCATGTGTGGTGGCATGAAATTGTGGGTCTTTCTTGCCTTTATATGTTTAAGACTTTCTCTCTCTTCTTCTCTCATCTTAATGACATGTCCTCTACTACTACCTTCCTTTTCAGTCTGGTCACCTCTAATAACCATCTTTTTGTTTGTTACAAGCCAAGCCTTATCGCCGGTTTGGATTTCTTGTGCCATGGCAGCGGCTTGCTGATGTTGCTGACCATAGGAAAGGATCCCCCTTTGCCGAAAAATTAAGGAAGAAAGGAAGGCTAAGAGGTGTTTGTATTTTGTACATTTTCCAAATTTGGATTTTCCAATGCTGTTATGGTTCGTCGGAAAGTAAAAAAGGGGATTGGGGACACCTTTGTTGATGTTTAATTGTTCAAGTTGCAACAAAGGTGTCGATAATGAGAATCAGATTTTAGTTTCTATTTTAGGCAAGGTTTTTTCTATTTAATGGTGATGAATATCATAGATGGGACGTTTATAGGTCGTCGGAAACATCATCAGCTCTAATACCATGAAAAATAAAATAATGCGAATTTTGGATTTTTAATACTCCTTCTACTTGTATTAATTAATGATGAACATTACAGTCTTAATTTTTACAAAGACACTAGCCATTAAATAAGGAAATAAATAATTATCTTAATACTATATATACCAACTTCGGTAACTAAAAGATGTTGAATAAAGTAAAACATATACACTTTCCAACATACGCTGCCTTCATTGAGAGAAAAATAGAGGTAAACTGGCATAAGGCAAGATATCTCATTGAGGAGCCATTAGAAGTAAGCAATGACAAATATCAGGTCATATCCGGGAAAGGTGAACAAATAAAAAGGCAAAGGCATAGAAAGAGAGAATGATTTAAGAAAAAACTTTAGGAAAAATTACCTAGAATAATCCAAACTATTCATGATTTTCCTACAATAATCCCACTTATTGATTAACCATGAATAATCCCAACTTTGAGGGGCGTTTTCCTAGAGTAAACCCGGTGACCTGATGACTTGCTATAGCAAGTTTTATTTTTTAAAAAAAAAAGATAAATTAAAATAAAATATCGAAAAAAATGTTAAAAAAATATTCATAAAAATTTATGATTTTTTTTATTATTTAGAATTTTTTATGTAAATTTTCAAAAATATTTTCTAATTTTAAATTAATATTTAATTTTTTTTTTGGTGAATTACCTACTATGGCAGGTCACCGGGTTACCCAAGTTTACTCTAGGAAAATACCTCTCAAAGTTGGGATTATTCATAGTTAATCAATAGGTGGGATTATTGTAGGAAAATCATGAATAGTTTGGATTATTCTAGGTAATTTTTCCAAAAACTTTATTAATAAAATAGTAAATTAAAAACCCTTGGGGTGTGGGATCCCAAAAAAAGGGTATATCATGTTAAAAAAGATATATGAAAAAATAAAATTAGAAAATCGAAATATCCAACCAAGTGTACATATACTCGATTGAATTTATGGAAAAATACTCGATAAGTTTTTTTAAGGAAAAATTACCTATAATAATTCAATTTATTCGTGATTTTCCTATAATAATCCTCTCTATTGATTAAATATGAATAATCTCAGCTTTGAGGGGTATTTTCCTAGAGTAAACATGATTACCGAATGACTTGCTAAAGCAAGTTTTATTTTTTAAAAAAAAGATAAATTAAAATAAAAAGTCGAAAAAAATGTTTAAAAAAATTTATGATTTTTTTTTATTTAGAACTTTTTATGTAAAATTTCAAAACTTTTCTCTAATTTTAAATTAATTTTCAGTTTTTTTTTTTTTTTTTGTGAATTACCTACTATAACAAGTCATCGGTTACCCAAGTTTACTCTAGGCAAATATCTTTTTTTTTATACCTATTCACATTTTGTTATATGTAACTTGCTTACTTTGAGAACATTTGATACCATGTCTATTTACTATTTAGCCGTATTCCTTTCCAACTTCGTCTAATTTCTTACTTAATGTTTTCATATCGTCTTAACTCGTATCTGTCTATGGAAAACCTAATTAACATACAAAACTAGTTGAGTTAGAAAAGTTCAAGTTATGGAAAACACATACGCATCAAGAAAATACATCAATAAAGCTTATAAAATAGGAAAATTTATCTAGAATAATCCAACTTTTTTTTTATTTTCCTACAATAATCCTAAATTTTGATTAAATATGAATGGTCCGAATTTCAAGGTCACTATACCCAAGTCATTGTTGCCCAAATCGTGACAGGTTTCCATAGGTTGATTGCCACACAATAAAACAAAATAAAATAAAATAAATCAAAAATATTAAAAATTAAAAGTTAAAATCAAAAAATAAACATATTCAATGTTTTTTTTTTTTTTTTTAAACTTTTTCAATTTTTTTTATGAAAGAGAAGGTCTAGGACCCTCAAATGGTAGAATTATAGTAGAAGATGAGAATGAAAACAAAGTGTAAACAAGAGACACAACAAACAAACAATCACAATGTGTTTATGAGGTATCTAATGATACCTCCCCCTCAAATAAAGTATCGTATCATTAATATAATCAACATTACACTAATGACTCAACTTACAATAGTTAAGAGATCACCCTTAACGCATAAAGGTTTCACCTTTAATGGTGAAACTCCACACAAAGACAACAATACAAGAAGAACACTCTTAAGGCCTATGCCCTAGTATCTCACATGTATTTGCCTCTACTCTTACTTCTAGAGATATTCTAAGCTCTCTTATATAGCCTTAGAACATATTAGAAGCCCTAGCTCAAAATGGCTTAAAGCCCACAAAGAAACGGAACAAAACAGAAAACGCGAACTGTGAGGGTCTGGACGCTGCTCGACCACTCGAGCGAGAGTCCAGCAGTTGCCGTCTTGCTTCCTCTGCTTGGCTCGACCGAGCCCATCAAGCTCGACTTATCGAGCGGTCTTCAACAGCTCCATACTGCTGCTGCCATGCTCGCGCACCATCACCTGGAGCCTTGCTTCGATCATCGTGAGACTTGGTACTTGGCATAACAATCTCCCCCTCAAGCCCAAGTCTCACATCATCATCAAATCACACCTTCCTTGGTGTCCCAATCACAACTTCAACATAGGATTTGGATCTTGGCTCCCCCTCAAGACCAAACACATCATCAATCTTCTTTGTGCACCACCTATCATTGTGGTCACCATTATCGAATTTCACCCTCCTTAGTGACTTAGGCCTTACACCCCTCTCAACATGATGCAAACCTCCACTCCTTTGCAACACATGGCCATTGTTTCCCATCACTCCCTTCAAGTGCACCAAGCACCCCTTTTTCACCTTCAAGACTCCATCACTTTGAGTCTTCATGGTGTACCCAATCTTCTCTAATCTCCTCAATGAGATTAGATTCCTCATCATCTTAGGAATGTATCTCACACCCCTAAGCTTCCTCATAATGTCATTGTGCATTCTTAAACGCACCTTACCAATGGTCTTAACCACAACTTCCACACCACTAGGCAAGGTCACTCTCTCATGCTCACAAGCCATCACTAGGTAGGGGTGTTCATTACAGGTTACCCGGCTAATCGGGTGCCCGAAAAGCCGGGTACCCGGGTACCTGTATTAACGGCCCGTGTCCCGGCCCATTTAATGCGGGGACCCGGTTAGCGGGTACTCGGATAAGACGGGTCGGGACACCGGGTACCCGGTTATTATCTTTGATTATTTTACTATTTAATTATAATTTTTTTTTAAAAAAAATCTGGGCAGATTCAAGTTCTTCTAATAAATTCAATTTGCATATAAAAATAAAAGCAATGAAAGTGAGAATTATGAGATAAAGTAATGTAATAAGTAATGTAATAAAATCGAAAAAGTTGTTTAGCTTACTTTCAAAAACTCTGCAAAAATGCACATCTCACCCAATACAACAGGAGTATTAACTAACAAATGTTTTTGATCAATGAATATATATAATTGGTATGTAGTAATATGTAGATGAATATATCATACTTGGGTTTCAGCATTTTGTAGTGATGCTTGGGACTACAGTTATGATTGCAACCATACTTGTTCCTCAAATGGGAGGCGGACCGATACACTTCTTTCCCGTTATTATACTGTGTTTACTGTCATCGGGTCATTACCGGGTACCCGGATCAAATTAGGGTCCGGATCCGGGTCTGGATCTCAAAAATTAAAAGGGTCTGGGTTTGGTTGGACCCGCTCCAGACCCGCCCCATGACCATCCCTATCCATCACCCTTGTAAACAAGCTCTTGTCTCTACAAATATGATATAGGTGTACGGAGTCAAATACTCAATCACTATCATCATCATCACACTTGGCCAATAGCACATGACCAACATCAACATCACTTTTGGTCTTCTTCACAAGACCCTCATCATCAAGGTTTGGGAGCTCACCCTTCTCTACAACCCCTTTATTCAAAGTTGTTGCCTTTTCACCTTCTCAAGTGGAAGATCTCTCTTCTTTCCTTTGAGCTTCTCACCATCACCAACCTCCATAGTTGGCTTCTTCATTTCCCTCAAAAACTTCAAGCTTCTAAGGTCCTTCTTTAACCTATTGCAAGTGTATTGAATGCGGCCTCTCTTGTGGCAATGGAAGCACACTTTATCCCAATAATCAACTCTTGCCTTCTTAACTCCGATTTCCCTCCTTTTTGATGGATTTCTCTTGATGACCGTTCCATCTCCCCAAGATGAAGTATCATCAACCTTCATACCAACCCCCATAGATGGTACTTCAACAATGCTACTACACCTAGTAGCTCCCTCAAGTTTTTCATCTCTCAACAACAAAGACTCAATCATTAGCCTTTGCTCTACCACCGTCGTTAATAAGCTTTCCTTCTCTCTTGAGAACTCTATTAACAATCTCTCCATTCTCTTGATTACCCACTGATTTTCTCTCTCCCAAGGTTTCAACAAACCCTAATGGCTTCAACAAACCATCCAAACACTTCTCAACTTCCACCATCTCACTTCTACTTATCTTCAAGCCTTCCCTCACTCAATACCCCAAGGAATAACACCTAGCTCTAATACCAATTGAAAGAGAAGGTTTAGGACCCTCAAATGGTAGAGAAACAATGAAGAAGTTGAGTAAAAAACAGAGGATAAACAAAAGAACAATCAAACAACAATCACAATGTGTTTATGAGGTATCTAATGATACCTCCCCCTCAAATAAAGTATCTTATCATTAAGATAATCAACATTACACTAATGACTCAACTTACAATAGTTAAGAGATCACCCTTAACCCATAAAGGTTTCACCTTTAATGGTGAAACTCCACAGAAAGACAACAATACAAGAAGAACACTCTTATGGCCTATGCCCTAGTATCTCGCATGTATTTGCCTCTTCTCTTACTTCTAGAGATGTTCTAAGCTCTCTTATATAGCCTTAGAACATATTAGAAGCCTAGTTCAAAAGGGCTTAAAGCTCACCAAGAAACAGAACAAAACATAAAATGCGAACTGTGAGGGTCTAGACGCTGCTCGACCCGAGCAGCAGCTACTCGACCACCCGAGCGAAAGTCCAGTAGCAGTTGTCTTGCTTCCTCTGCTTGGCTCGACCGAGCCCATCAAGCTCGACTTATCGACCGGTCTTCAATAGCTCCATACTGCTGCTGCCATGCTCGAGCACCATCACCTCGAGCCTTGCTTCGATCATCGTGAGACTTGGTGCTTGGCATAACATTTTATAATTAATTTGTATTTACTTTTTTTTTTAAGCAAAATGACTTGTTGTACATGTAAGAGGTTACCTTGGTACATTTCTAGCAAGCATTATTTATAATTGGGATTATTCATGATTAATCTAAAGTTAGGATTATTGTATGAAAATCACTAAATAGTTTGATTATTTTAGTTAATTTTTCTAATATAATAGGAGAAAAATCAGTATGAAATTAAGTGATCACATGTTCTTGAATGTTTAATCTAATTTGTGCTTGATTTTGAGTTATGATGGATGTTGAGTTTATGATGATGGAAATAATTTCAGGTCACCATGCTGAAATTGAGAAAACAAAGGTATCCACTTAAGTTTTCATTAGCCCAATTGCATAATTACTTTATATTAAGCCCTTATTTGTTAATATGTTATTGCCAAGCCCATATTTACAACAGATCCTAAACCCAACCCAACCCCAAACCCAAACCCATTAATTTTTTAACCTTGACCAGAATCAGACCCATTGGGCCTCGAATAATCAGACTCAGACTTTAAAATTATGGTCGAGTGTAGTAGGGTGATTAGATCTTAATCTCATAATCATACCAATCATGGTTATCAAAATCTTAATTTGATCTACAATTCTAAGTCTACAATCTAAAACAAACCAGCGATCAAGATCATAAGCAGAATAATTGTATGATCGTAGGATCCTACCAACATCAAGAATATGGTTGATAGGATCATAACACGATTTGTGCAATTCAATTGTCGTATCCTAAGGGTAGTCTGAATAATAAAATAGATTCTAGCTTTAATTTATATATAAATAAATATAAGTAAAATAATATATTGTCACTACAATTATTATTTACTGATTTACATTTCCTAAATGATTGTAAAAAGTATTCAATATAATGAATTAAAAAATAAAATCAAATAAAATCTTTATTTACAACTCAAAACCTTAAAAATGAATTAATACAAATAAATATGATTGACAATCAATCATCTTATAGCATATCAAAACATATTTAAATAATCTTAGAGTCCTACGATTTAATTATGCTGATATCGATCTTACTTTCTTATCGATCCTAAATAGGATTATGATTCTAAGACACTTGATCCAATTGATTACAATTGTTTTAAAATTAGGCCACATATATTCATCATAAAGAAATACTACTTTTTTTGAAGTTGTCCTAGTCGTCCTAATAAATTAATATTATAATTAATATATATTCGATGAAATTGATGTTTGAAAGAATAAAAAAAATGTTTGAAAGAATAAAAAAATTCCAAGGGAAAAGGATGGTAAAGGCAAATTAAAATCAACAGCAGGCACGTGACACAGCTTTTTGATCATCATAATAAAAATATTTTATTTATTTCCAAAATGTGATTACATGATTCCATGACATGATTCCAACTAATAAATAATAACAATAATATTTTTCGAATTGGAAAGGCAGTAGTATTCGATGGCCAAAAAGGAAGCCCATTTTTTTTTGTCTCTTTTGATCTTTTACAAAAGATGTTTTGGTTCTAAAATGACCTCTTTGTTTGTAGTATGTTTTTTTTCCCAATTTTTGTGTTATATAATAAATTAATTAAGAAATAAAAAAGATGCAAAAAAAACTTTTCATTTTATTGATGATTTTATAAATATCTTATCGATTCACTTCACCAAATTTTATCTAAAATTAGGTTTATCCTTTTCCTATTAATTAAATGATTTAATTAATTTGGAGAATTGAATATTATTTAATTGGAGCGACTATCGCTTTTTCCAAATAAAGTCTTAGAATTGAATTTCATCTAGCCCTCGTTGTTGTAATCAAAAAATATATTAAACCAAATATAATATAATAATTCAAATAAAATGTGATAAAACTATTATTCAAAAATGAACCATATCGATTTTAATTGAACTAGAAATATGAATATACCGATAAAAAAAAAACTAATGTAAATTTTATACTATAAATTAATTGAATCTTCGATAACTAAATTGAATTATTTTAATTTGAAATTGAAATAATTTGAGAAGAATAGAGCCCTATTGATCTTTTTCCACAACTTAAATAAATATACAAAAGTAATGAATTGTTTTCCATATTTGTTTTATTAATTCAACACATTTCAATCATACAATTCTATAATTTTGCTGCTAAATGATAAATGGCAGTCTCACATCCATCTGTCAAATGGAGCAGGATTATTGGTCCTTTAATAGTAAAACAATTTATTTCTAAAAATAGATTAATCTTAAAAAATGCATAGGTTTCAGAAATTATTTTACATTAATACAATAGTTATAACATCACACATTAAAATACTGGAATGGAAAACGTTTTATAAAATATCACTATTTTCCTTTATTACTGCATTTACAGGCAAATTCAATAGCTGTAAGAAAATACTGTACATTACAAATAAAAACAGTAAAAAAACAATTAATTTCCTATAATAAAATAACACAGGATCACAATACTTTTCCTTTTATATTAAATACAATATAATTTTAAAAGTTACATTTCAAATAAAAAAATCCATTCGATGCACGGTTTTATACTAGTATTTTATATATTAAAAACTCTTTAAAATTCAGATTCTGAAAATTTGTCAATTCAATTGAGTTCATGTATTAATCATCATAGAATATGCCTTAATAGATATAGAGTGTCTATCCAATGAGTGGAGCTAATAAAATAATGATATTACATATAAGAACGTGTCTTTTTTCACAATATATTATTAATTAAAATAATAAAATTTTATATTCTCTACGATCTTTTATGTTTTTAACAAACAAAGCTAGTAAGTAAAAAGATGAAAAATGTTGTTGAATTATATATTGATTAAGAGGAATAATGATTAGGGGTTTTGAAAATTGCAAATTGCAATTAAAGGAGAGACATAAAAATGGAAAAAGTCCTTTATGTCTTTCTCTTTAAAATATTCTATCATAATGAGATAGAAATTTGTTTAATGTTTTTGAGTCATATTTAAAAGATAAAATATATTTATGTGAGATCTCATTAGATATTCGTTTTAATGTATACTTTTTTTTATTATGAAACTTTGCTCAAAATAATCTCAACTATTACTCATTGACCATAAATAATCTCTAACTATCACTTACTTTTTAATGATCTCAACTATCACTACATTTTGTTCATAGCAAAACCTCCTTCTTACTACTGGTTACGGTCAGTTAAAATTATATTGTTGGTATCTCCTGCCCCTAGTGATGGCCATGATCTGAGTTGGGCCGATTATGTTCGGATCCCGATTCCGCCCGATTCCGATTCTATCTAGAACTTGATTCAGACGATTCGGACGGTTACAAACGGTTCTTTGGCCTTTCACGAAGCGGTTCTGGTAATTTCAACTCCCGAGTTGGGCGGGTCGGACCATCGGTTCCATTCTTATTTTTGCTTTAAATATAATATTAAAATACTATAATAATGCGGACGTACCTTTGTTGATTACTTGATTATTAACGAAGTTCATTATTTGTCATCATTATTAAAATATTTACTAAAAAGAAGGAAAAAAATAAATTAATAAAAAACGACAAAAATGATTAATAAAAAAGAGGGAGAAAATGGACTTAAACGTAGTATCCCGAAGGAATACTAAGTTGCCTACGTATCCCGAAGAAATCAAAGCCCACACTTCTTATTAAGAACTTAATAACGCAAATACAAATTACAAACGAAATTTTGTATTTATCCCTTTGTTGATGATGACAAAAATAAACTTACAAATAACACTAAAATAAACTTGAAGATTGGTTTGTAACGACAACCGTTACCCTGAAGCTTGATACTTGTTGTAGGCGTATAATCACATTCCTTTTATGATATTTTCCCCACAAACAAGACAGCCGACTCGGCTTTTCTTGCTGACTCGGTTTTCTAATTGTTCTTTTGTCCTTTCCTTTGAACCCTTTTGGACCTTGTATTTTAATACATATTGTCCCACTACTTTAGTAGTACTTTTTTTTTCTTTTTTGAAATGCTACTTTAGTAGTACTTAGTAATTATAAACTTAAGATTATTAGACACTAAATGTTCAACACTTTTTTGTTATACCTTATATTTGTAGTTGTTGAATGTTGATTGTTCGTTGTCCGATATTCACGATCCTATTGGTCTTCGTCATCATCTTCTTGTTGGTTTGATGTTTCCGCTGTCTCTCCTCTCGATGATGATGTAATTGTATTCATCATCATCGTTCTTGCGTCCTTGTGTTTGGACTTCCGCTTAATTCCAATCTTTATTGCAAAGACATATTTGAATAGTATGTGGAGTATTGAATAAGGAGGGAATCAAGTCATTTCTTGGTAAAATTATATACTACGTGATGCCCTTTTAATTAGTACAGTTAAGTAAAGTATATGAGATTATCTTAGTCTAAACATCTATAGCAAAATAAAAAGATTCGTGATAAGAAACAACAATTTCTTAAATTTTTATTTAGTAAAATAGAAAAGAACATAATTTATAAAAAATACATTATATTAAAAGCCTTAAAAATTCCAATTGTTATAATTAAAGAGAATTTGCGAAATAAAACTTATTTAAAGGCTAAAAATGACAGTAACATTGAATTTTGACCAATATCTCTACCATTATAGTATCTTTGATTAATTTATACTTTCTCCGTTCTATAATACTTGCTATTGATTGTAACATTTTCCCACACAACATATCACACTCAGTAACAAGTATTATGCAACGGAGGAAGTATAATAAGAGTTAAGACCAAGTGAATATGCTCCATTATGATATAAGAATAGGACTGTCACAGTGTCGCTGTAATAAAGGAGTAAAGGAGAGTATAGTTGTATTGGATTTTTGGACCTTTGGTTTCATTGACTTAGCATCAAGTAACAATTTTGGTTTCTAAAAGAGAATATTCTTTGAGAATTATGCTTCTATCTAAGCTTTTTTTTTTGATAGGATGCTTCTCTCAGAGGCTGAGAGACACATGTTCACCAACTTAATTTATAGCACATACTCATCTCTTTAGATAACCTTTGGTTTCATTGACTTAGCATCAAGTAACAATTTTGGTTTCTAAAGGGTTATATCAACTCAAAGAGGATTTTTATATATATATATATATATATATATATATATATATATATATATATATATATATATATATATATATATATATATATATATATATATATATATATATATATATATATATATATATATATATATATATATATATATATATATATATATATATTCATACATTAACTACAATATATATAATAAGTTAAAACGATCGATAAATAATGTCAATAATCGTAATGTATAAGTATTTTATAATTTAAGAAGTATAGTACTAAGATCTAGTAACATAAGTCCATTGAATTAATTTTACATGAACAGTCATGTTATTGGAAATATAATGCAAATACAAATTAAATAAACCGATTGGTATTTCCTTTGCGTGGATGGCAGTTGAACTCCTTGCTTTGTAGATCACCAAATGGACAACATGATAATAAGGTTGCGACAATCAAAAAAGTCGCTTGGAAACTTGATAGGAGTAGAAGGCGCTCATGCACTTTCCTATTGTGATATTTCTGCCACAAAAATGCTTGGGATGATAAATGAAATTCACAATGAGATACAATCTACACAATAATGTACTAGCACAAAGGACATTGCAATAGTAAATACAAGTGTTGTAGTGAATTAAGAACTTTGATGATATTGAGAGTTAATTACTCTCTCAATATTATATCATGAAAGGAAGAACAAGAATGAGAGTATTATTAAGAGAGAACTCATAAATGATATGAAAATTGGGATGGAATGTCCCTTGGTAAGCAACCTCTATTTATAAAGCAATGCATCAAACAACACCTCTTTTTGAAACAAAAGTGTTTCACCAAACAAAGGTTATGAATCAAAGTAATGATTCACCAAGCAAAGCTTATGAACCAAAGTAATGTTTCATCAACCAAAACTTATGAATCAGAGTAATGATTCATCAAATTCTTTGAGGCATTTAATTGGACTAATAATATATTTATCTTAGTCCCACTACTATAAGTATATACTATATACAAATATAGGTCTATATACTCTAAATGTTTAAGACATGTATGATGTAGTGAGAGTAAAACATCACGACTAACAGAAAGGAAATTTTAGTATGCTTTAGAAGAAACAAATTAGAAATAATGTGAGCGAGTTTCACTTTTTTTAAGGATTTGACTATAATAAAGCTTGTTGGAGATGCCGACTTTGATTGTAATTATCTTTTTTCTAATTTTTTGGTATGTTATGAGTCTTTATACTTGTATTGTTATTTATGTTGCCGGTAGTGTTTGTGTTTTTTGTTTTCTTTGTAGGTTCACTAGCCAACAAATGCAATTTCTTTATCTACATTAATAATATAGTATGATCAGTCAACTTTCAACCCTATTCAAATTTTGATCATAAATTCTATGAAAGGCATATATCGAATATGGTTAGTCTTATTTCATTCTGTTCAATTCATCACTTTAATTTCATTCATTTAAGTACAATTAGCTCCCTTGTTAGTTTCTTAGGAGAACATGGGAGAAAGCAAGATTTTAAAACACACATTTGTAATATCCTAAGTCATAACTTAAGCAACAAAACTCATAAAGAATCAAAGAGATATAGGATGGTGTACATCCTATTAGAATACAATTCAATCGTATCAAAACTTCAAAATGTTATTATTACATGTGTCTCTGTCTTATATTTAAACATTATATTATCACATTGATCTTTCCAAAAAATGTTAATATGAGATTTATTAAATTTTAACTCGATTTGAAACCAATTTGAAATTTGATAAAAATTAGTGTGTTATAATCTAAAAATCTGATCCGTGATCTCAAAAATGAACCACTCCGAAATATAAAGAAAAATTATATCAAACCCACTGAAATTCAAATATGACTGTTTTGACCCATTTTTAGTTCCACATCAGCATTTTAGTTTCACATCATGATTTTTAGTTGAAACTCATCACATTCTTGTCAATTTTTTTTATTGTATTTAATATTGTTTTTAACCTTAAAATTGGTGTATTATTTTTTAGGAAATTCCACATGGTAGCATCCAGTTTTAATGAAATGTCAGGGGCAACACTTTTTAAAGAAAATTCCACATGGTAGCATTCAGTTTATGCACTATCTAATTGCCGTAGCATTTTCCGTTAAGTTCTTGTTAAATTTCATATAATTCATTATTTTGTAAGTTTTTTCTACATGGTAGCATCTAGTTTTTGTTTACTTCACCATTTTAACCTTTAATTCACCATTTTAATGTTTAATTCACCATTTAATTTATTAACGCCCATAAATTTTTAATAATTTTATAAAAAAATATAAGATTCTACCTAATCTATTTGCAAAAACTTACCTTATGTATTTTTTTGTTTTTGCAAAAAACTACCTAATTTGATATATTTCTCTGCAAATGACTACCACTTAACGGAAAACGTTAGTTGACGTTATGTTTGAGGGTTTGACCAATTTGACGTCATTTTTACTTATCATAACGATTTTTTTTTTCAAAAAACGGATGTTGCGATTAACCTTATGGGATAACTCTTTTGAAAATCCGGTCGAAACAAGTACTTATTTGCCTATTTTCTGATACGTAAACCGAAAAAGATATTTGACGATATTTTTACCTATCATATAACAATCTTTTTTGAAAAAATGGACGTCGCGATTATCCTTATGGGATAACTCTTTCGAAAATCCGATCAAAACAAGTACTTATTCGAAAGAGTACTTGTTTCGACTGGTGAATTAAACATTTATATGGTAAATTAAATGTTAAAATTAATTTTCTATAAAATTATTTGACATTTATAATTTTTCCATAAAATTATTAAATATTTATGGGTGTTAATGAATTAAATGGTGAATTAAACATTAAAATGATGAATTAAACGTTAAAATGGATAATTAAACAAAAACCGGATGCTACCATATGGAAAAACTTACAAAATGATGAATTAAACGGAATTTAACAAGAACTTAACGAAAAATGTTACGCCAATTAGATAGTGCATAAACTGGATGCTACCATGTGAAATTTTCGTAAAAAAGTGCAATCACTTGCATTTCATTAAAACTGGATGCAACCATGTGGAATTTTCTTTAAAAAGTGCAACAATTGGCATTTCATTAAAACTGAATGCTACCTTGTGGAATTTCCCTTATTATTTTTATATTTCTAAAAATAATTTCATATACTAAAAACAATAAAATGAGAAGAATAAAAAAATAAATTAAAAGGGTTGGAAGACTGATTGAAGAAATTAATTATTCGGATGAAAAAATTAGTTATTTGGGTTTTAGGTTTTGGCTTAAATGATTGATTTTTCTTATTCATCAAAGTAAAAGAAATCGTCCCTACTAATACATATATATATATAAGAGCTAAAAATATGAAAATAAAATAATATAATTTCTTAACTTTCTGAAAAACAATAAAAATAATATTTTAAAATAATATCTTAATTTATTGTGTTTCCTATTTTTCCTGTTGATGATGAAGTGGTAACAAATCCAAACCTTATCCAAAGTTGGCATATTTCACCCTCATTAGTACTCCTAAAAAATCCCCAAACCAATAGGAAGAAGTCCTAACTCCACATTCTCAACTCTCAATTCTCAAGTTGACCCCACCAGGTGGAAACCTAGACTTCACGTGTGATAATCTGAACCTCACATCAGAATCACAAGTAAGTCCAAAATCATCATGATCACATTCACGGTGTAATGTAACCAAGATAATTCTGACCCGCTAATTAGATTCAAAAATACCTGTTTATATTCCATTGTTAAAGTTGGAAATTAGATTCATTATCAAAAATCAAAATAACAAAAAACATTCCACAATAATGCACTTTCTTCCCATTTCAAATTGCGGCATATTTTGTATTTGACTATAGGCTAAAATTTTCGAGCAACCATTTGATCACCCTCTTTTTTATGGGTATGAGTTGCCGTTGTTTTTCTCCTTCCAAACCCTGATTATAGTTTATTATAAGCGGAATATACCGGGTATGATAATGATGACGACGACTATTCGCTACAATTTATTTTTGTACAATTTGTCTGTTAACACTTAATCACGTATAAACAAGAGTAATATGATTTTCTTAATTTACAATCAATGAAGATAAATATTATTTTAGATTTGTATAATAAATTTATATTTTAAAATCTCTTACTTTTAAGTGAATTGGAATTCTTTTCAAAAATAAGTGAAATTGTAATTTAGAACAAGGAAGTTAGCTCTTTTATATTCACAGAGAAATTGTCTCCAGATGACATGCTAATTTTGAGTTTGGGTGAAACTTTTTGAGATTCTGTGAATGTAGATTTGGATCTGAATCTAGATTTAAAAACATAAATAGGATCTTCAAATCTAGACTTGACTCAAACCCACTCAATAAACTCGTTTAAGATCCATACTCGCTAAATGCGTCCCAAACCCGCTAGAGATGCTCTAGACCCGACCTCAAGTTCGTTTCAAACCTTTTTTTAATATTTATTTGGACTCAAATTAGATTTATATACAAATTGTAAACAATTTTACTATATTAATAATGAAACATTTAAAATGTAAAACAAATTAAGTATGAATAATTAATACATACCTATTATTTAGAACCCTTGACCCATTAGACCCGAGAAACAAGGTTGTTAAAATTGTGATTCCAACTTAAATCGAAAACAACTCTTATAATTGAATCGTAGAAATGAATGACTCTACAATGTTGCAAAAGTAAGAAAATGCGATTGCTTATGTATATGGTTCAGGGCCCGCCCTAAGGGTGGGCAAGAGGAGCCGTCGTCGGGCCCCATGTAAAAAACCGATTGTAGAAGGTCCATATAAATCATAAATTGCAAAGAAAAAGGGCCTTAATGTGCTATTTCGCCCACGGCCTCAAACTATCTAGGACGGCCCTGATATCGTTTAGTCATTTTTATTGCAAAAGAACAATTAAAATTATTAATAATTAAAAACTTTATTATTATTCAAAACACACACTCAAACTATCTAGGACATATATATATATATATATATATATATATATATATATATATATATATATATATATTATTATATATATAATATATATATATATATATATATTATATATATATATATATATATATATATATATATAATATATATATATATATATATATATATATATATATATATATATATATATATATATATATATATATATATATATATATATATATATATATATATATATATATATATATATATATATATATATATATATATATATATATATATATATATATATATATATATATATATCACTGAGCAACTATAGTAATGATCCTTGGTAAATTAAGAAAATCAAGTACATTGATTTGGATCATGTAATAGGTTTATTCCAAAACTCTAATATATTTGTAACACCAAATGAAAAAAAAACTAAATAATTTTCACAATTTATAATGCATCAATTATCAATCATGAACCCCAATTTAATAATTGATAAGTAATTAACATCAATTGATACTAAGCCTCAACTAATCTAGATTAAAAAACAATTTTAAGTTAGCAAGAATTTTCATTAAAATGCTAAGAGTCACGATTCTCACACACATTTCGTTCATAAAATAACCATATCATGATCAAGAGTATCAATTTAATCATTTAAAAACAAAAAAATTAGCAATTTTGTGAAGGATTTTAGAATCGTGTTTGATCGTATGATTCTATACGATTTTAACAATTCTATTTGCGATTTTAATTGATTTTGATTCTAGTAACGATTTAAATAGTAGAGCATTTGGATCGTTACGATTCTACAATCTAAATTGCGATTTTAATAAACTTGCCGACGGGTCTAGATTCGATCCGGGTATGATCTAATAATATTAATGGGTTTGAGTCTAAATCTGATCGGTGTCAACCCATAGTCTCCCCCTAATAACAAATAAAGATACTTAATCTGTGTTGTTTATTGTGATTGACATCATTATACAATCATACAATATTATAATTTTGCTGCTAAATGACAAATGACAACCTATCAATCATTTGCCAAATGCAGCAAAATTACTGGTCATTCAAAACTAACATGGCAGTGTAAAGCTGGTTGTTGTGTATTTTTTTTTTTGAATATATATAAAATCTCAAATTTTCATTTTATATAAAATGCTGTTACCATTTGAAAAAAAATATTGCAATGATAGTAACTCATTCTTCTGAAAATATTATGAAAAGTTGATATAGATAATCCTTGCATCGAGGCGAATTAAATAAGATCCCACTTAACTATGTTTTAATTTATAGATTAATAATAAAATATACAAATTAAGAGTAAAACATGAATAGTATCCAAAAAGTGAAAAAAAAACACTTGTGTTGAATAGGAGAGATTAAAACTTAATATTATGAAAATATGTAGATGATACAAACAAGATTTTATTTGACTATATGTTTTCTAATACATTAACCACAATATATAAATACAGCTTAAAGAATGCATAATGTCAAAAGTCATAATGTAGCGAGTGTTTTCAAGAGAGAGAGTAAGAAAGACCAACGAGCAACAAATGGAGACGAAAGACAACGTGAATTGAATGCAAAATTTGTAAATGATGATTGACACCATACAGATTCTGGACTCATCATACTCCCTCCCTCACACTAACACTAACACCCTTTTCTCTCTTTCTTTTCTGTCCGCGGCTTTTCGTTTTGCCTCTGTCTTCCTCCACTTCTCCCTATTCCTCTCACTTTTTAATAATCAATCTTTTTTTATTTTAGTTTTTTTTTTTTTAATAATTCTTAAATAATCGTCAAACTTGTCTCATCCTCTAATTAAACCCATAAACACTTGCACACATATAAAAATAAAAATAAAATAAAATCTCATCTCTTTTGAAACCCTAAATATCATTTCAACAATATCTAAAACCCTAGCCAAGATTCAAAACTCAGAGAAATCAATTAATTTGGGGTTTTCGATTTCGATTTATATTTCGACATCGTTTCAATTTTAAATTTTATCAAATTTCTGATTAAGAATGTCCACGGCGTCATATGGTCGTAGTAGAAGCGGAGATAGATTTTACTGTCCACCACAAGTTCGTCGTCAAAAACAACTTCTTGAACACAAGCAGAAACTTGAAGAAAAAGAAGAGATTAAGAGAGACAAACAACTAAATCAACACCAAAATCGTCACGTACGACGGCAGAAATCGGCGACGAATGCGACGGTTGTACCGCAGCAGATAAAGATGACGACGACAGCCAAGAGTACATCATCATCGTCCGAAAATCGGGTGGAATCTGATGATTGTGCTTCTTCCACGGCAACAACTACTACGGCTACTACGTTAACACCTGCTGCTTCTGTTTCGTCGTCGCATTCAACGAATTTGGATCGGTTTTTGGAGTTTACTATTCCTTTTGTTCCTGCTCAATACCTGTCTAAGGTATAATTCTTATTCAAGAATTTTTTTTTTTCATTTGGTTAATTTTGTACGACATAGTTTGATTTGAGTGGAGATTGGATCTAATGTTTGTTATTAGAGTTGCAATCAGGGGAATGTGATTCTTTGTAATTGTGTGCGGATTGAGATGTTTGAATGTAGTTGTAATTATAGGGTCGAGATTTTCAGTGATGAAGCTTTTCTTTTGTTCTAGACGAGTAGGAAGGGGGTGAAAACTCAAGAAGATGAGTTTCGACCGTACTTTGTTCTTGGCGATCTTTGGGAGTCATTTAAAGAATGGAGTGCATATGGGGCAGGAGTACCGCTTTTGTTAAATGGGAGCGACTCCGTTGTGCAGTATTATGTTCCGTCTTTGTCTGGGATTCAATTGTACATAGACCGGTCAAAGTCCTCTCCTAGAACCAGGTTAGTTTTGTTTTGAATCTTTCTTTGCTATGTTGTTTGTTTGTGTTTGTTATTTGAGCATGTTATAATAATGATCTAAAGCAAGCCAAGTTGATACGAAAATGGGTGTGTTAAGGTGAATGATTTATTTGCCCAATTTATCTCTTTGTCTTTTGATGGTACTAGTTTTTTGGTCCATAGATGTATGAATATATAGCAGATGAGAGCAATGTATCTGTTGTGCTGACATGGCTAAAGCTATGGCAATTGCTACAAAGCTTGGGTGCATTGGAGGTAAATATGTGATAGGGTATCTTTTTGAAGTGAAATCGAAAAATCAAAGATGTAAAGTACTTCATTTTGAAAATGTGATTTTTTTCCGTTTGTTTTTTTTTTTCTGAGATGTGGCGATCCATGCACCTAACACTTATTATGAGGGAGCAAGACAAGATAATGAATTGTTGTAGAATGAAAGTTTCGATTTACTTTCTGTCTCTCTCTCACACTAATTTCTTTAGTTATGATTATGCTTAGTGGTTGAACTAAGGAGCGTCAGGCATGAAGTGGTTTGATTTGACGAGAATCATTTTGGTTGTGAAGTTTATGCTCAAGGTTGGAAAAGATGGAGAGGTGATAATTGGCATGGACAATGTTGAGAGTTGGTAGGTGATTAGACATGCAGTATCCAAAATGTGAAAAGAACCGTTTTGGGAAAAGGGGAGCACTCTAAGGTGAAACATTTTATGAAAATTGGTTTGCGGGGTTTTCAACTGAATTCTTTTAGTAAAGAAATGAGGAGAAAATTTCCTTGTCTTTGTCCTTGTTATTAACCCTGTAATTTTGCTTTTGTTGTGAATTTGATGTTGTAGAAGTTCTATTTAAATTCAGCCCTAAAAATTGCAACTCCATAGCCCTATTTGTGTATTTTCATAAACTACCCCACCCATACAAACAAACAAACTAAGACACATCTTTTCTCTTGTTAGTTAATTACTTGTATAGGGACAAAATATGTTTTCTATAAATTAGGGCTTAAGTTCAGCAAAAGTTAGTCCCTAATTTAGCACTCCCCTTATAAAAGTCCTATATATTGTATACCGGTTGCGCTGATTATCTTTTTGTTGGATCTATGTTCATAATTTAAGTTGGTCATTGTGATGTAAAAACCATTACTAACTACTAAGAGATGAGGTGGTCATAAGTCACAACAATCAATCCAGGTTGTAGGTCTGTTGAAAATGTGAAATACATGTATGATACCTCCGTTGCTCATACGCTAATGAATACCATATTAAAACTTTGATTAGCTAAGAATTAACTTGTCACTTGGAAATTGACTGACATCATTTTGAATTGGAATTCTAGAACCAGGAGTTTGATCGAAAATCCTTTTGCTAGTTATTTGAATATTACTTGAATCTTGCGTTGTAAGTATGAAAGCCTGTGTAGTAAGGAAACCAAGGTTAAATCTTAGTTGTGTTCCCCCTGTTGTAACTTGTAAACCTTGTTTTGTGTCCTAGGCTAAAATTATGAACAAAATGGAAGATTCTACTAAGCACTCCATTGTTACACTTGGGTAGCATTTATTTTCTCGATTTCTACTGTTGCTTGCATGCTTTGTGCAAATGCTAAGCTTAAATGATACAAGCATAAGATGAGAGTTAAATGAATTATGGATAGGAGTTTAAAATCTTATATTATAATGCAACATATTGCTACATTGAAACAATACATCATTATGCAATGCCACTAAGTGGCTCTTGCCTAGGCGGGTTGATGGATGTTTGAATATATGCTATTTATCTTGTCCTTTGAATATAAGCTGCATTACCCCTGTAACAGCAAAGAATTTGTATTCCCTTAAACCTTAATTGCAAACAACATTTACGACATTTTAAAGTGATTTTACTAGTCTAATATAAGTCGATACCTATTAACTCATAAAGTGAAGTTCAGAGAGTAGTGGTAGAAAGTAGAACCCTTATACTCCTGTTCCTCTAAAGTATTACTTTGCCTTTATTATGGCTCCATTCTTGAGATTCAAGCTGTGTTTGTCTGTGCCTATAGTCTATTGATATTTTAGTAATTTTGAAATCCTATGTCATATGTTTGGTCATTGGACACTGCTTGAGCTGGTGTGATTGTTGGTCATGGTTGTCACAGGGTGCAGCTTCTGGTTACTTTCTTGAACCCTTTGTATAAATTTCCAAATAAGTTACATTTTAGAGTGCTCATTAATATTGAAAAGTTTTGTGAGGTTGAGCCCTTTATGAGTTTGCAGATGACCTTACGCACAGGGCTAAGAATTGTAATCAATTCTTTGCAACAGATCCCTAACTTTTGTTGAGTGAGTCACATTGTAAGCACATAAGGGGAGAACTTGTAGATGATCATGTTTCAGGATTGGCGCTGCTATAGATTATTACACGTTCATCCAACTTTTGTGGGATCCGATTTATGTTTACATTAGCAATCCTAAGCTGCAGATGCTCTTTCAATTTAAAAGTCACAGGCGCTGGATGTGTCGTTTTATGCCTAATTATCTCCAAGGATGGAGGCTTTGTTGTGAGGTTTTTTTTTTAAGTGATCATTAGATGAGAATGCTGTAGGCTTTTTGTTATGAATTTCCTCTTTAAAGAATTTGTCCTTGTTCTTTTAAAACTTAAGAGTAGTTCATTACTCCCTCATTCCCATTGAGTTTGCACCTTAAAACTCAAATATGTGAGTTTTTTGAGTATTATCTTGAGTTTAGAGGATACTATACTACTACTATATAGAACACAATACATTTTTAATTGATTTTGTATTTTTAGATATTTATACCTTTGGATCTGATGCAGAATTTTTTTCATTCTTGGTGTTTGGCTGTGAAATTTTTGCAGAATGCCTGATGAGGAAAGTGATGAATCATCTAGAGAAACTAGTAGTGATGGCAGCAACGATTTTGAGAATGGTTTTTATTCATGGAATCAGCATGATCATTCAGTGTCTACACCACAGGGCATGAAAGAACTGTCACCAAGATTTAAGCCTTCCAATTGTTCATCTAGTGACGAAGGAGAAATTTCAAGTTCTCCAGGGGTTCTTATGTTTGAATATTTTGAGCATGATTCTCCCTTCATCCGGGAACCATTGGCTGATAAGGTTAGTTCTATTGTTTAATTTTTAATTTTTTAATTTTTTTCAATTTTCATTCCTTATATGTTGGTTAGTTTGTTTTGATATTCAACAGATATCACTTCTTGCATCACGTTTCCCTGAATTAAATACATATAGGAGTTGCGATTTGTCGCCATCAAGTTGGATTTCTGTTGCATGGTAGGGCTCTTTCAGCTGTATATACTTGGTTTTATGGAACATTTGGTATAATTTTATCATGCAATTATCTGATATGGATTTTCTATTTTTGAAACAAGGTACCCAATTTACAGAATTCCTACTGGTCCGACCCTCCAGAACTTGGATTCCTGCTTTTTGACGTTTCACTCTCTCACGACACCTTCTCATGGTATGTCACTCATTTTTGGTTTGGTACTACTGATTAATATGGTACTTCTGGAATTGCTGCCTGATTTGGGTTACTACATCTCCAATTTTGCAGGTGTAAAGACCGAGTGTTTAAGTCAGTATGGTTCATGTCCAAGGGAGATCTCAAATGGCTTCAATACGGGTCTAAAGATGCCTTTGCCAACATTTGGGATGGCCTCTTATAAGTTTAAAATCTCTGTTTGGGGTGAAAATGGAGTAGAAGAAAATCAAAAGGCCAACTCATTGTTGCGAGCTGCTGATGAGTGGCTTAGAATTTTGAATGTACATCACCCTGATTACAGTTTCTTTGTCTCGAAAAATTTCAACTGTAGATGAAGGCAAATTACTGATGATATACGAATTGAGGTACGAGAAGAGTTAATAGCTGATATAAGTATTTTAAATCTGTCGGCTGAGTATGCAGAATCCCCCTTCACCTTTCTGTTCCTCAATCTACTACTTTAATTTTTACAGTTACTTGTACCTTGAGAGGAAAATTTTAGAAACATCAGCTTTTGGTGTCTTGCAAGATCGACTGGGTGGGGGGAGGATTGGAGTTTTATTCCGTGTAATTTGTTGAATAACTCACTGAATATCTGATTTGATAAGGCTGTCTATGAGAATGGGATTCCTGAGAAATCCTAGGCTTTTGAAAGTTGTCAACACGTGCTCTGCTTGGATTATACTAAAGTTTTAGATAGTCTGCTGCACAAGCTTTCGGGTTTGCTCTTTTGAAAGCATCTCAATTAGGTCATTTTGGTGTTTAATCAAGAATTTCAATGAAAACGTTAGATCCTGTCTGTCTGTGTTTAGCCACCATAATCCAAGATCACTAAAAGTAATTTTTATCAATATGGTATTGATTGAAATCAAGACTTTTTGACATACATTATTGTATTCAGTAGTATATAGAAGACGTACATATTGAGTATGTTTTTTCGATGGAAAATTTGGAGAACTCCACAACCCAATAGTATTTCGTGGAAAGCTCTTGAATATTCACAGCCCATTTTTGTCTCCTTTTTGAATAGAAAAGGCAAGTTCTAGATAATTTAAATCCCAAATGCTCCTCGAAGGCAAGATGAGATTATCACCCTCCCTTCATTGAATTAGTTGAGGACTAACTAACTTAAGCGTCACCTAAAAAGCTTGAGTTATAAAATTGAGCAAAAGAGGAGACAAAACTCCATGAGGTAACATTCAAAATCCAATACCACAAAATGAACATTTACAATCACAACACAATTTAATCAGTCTTGATCAAAAACATTAGTCATTCAACATACAATTTAAAACAAATTAGGCAAGATATAAGATTAAGCCTACCTTAATCAACCCAAAATAAGAGTAAAAGATGAGAAGAAACACCCCCTTAAAATCTTCAACAAAAGCCCCTTTATTTGCTTTAATCACACTTTATATGATGATCAAACAAATTAATATGGGTTAGTTTGTAACACTATTTTAATCAACAACAAATAGGGCATTGTATTAACCCATTTTCATTGCATTCTCCACACCTTACCATATTCTTCATATTCTCATCCAATACTTTACAACTTCCATTGCATTCCATACACATTATAAACCTAATCCCACCACATCCTTCACAACCAATCAAAGCCTTTTGAATCCCTTCTAACAACCCTTCTAATTTTCCTTCTTCATCCAACTTTACTACATCATCAGCTCCTCCTATTAATCTTCCCTTCACAAACACAAGTGGTACCTTAACTTCCTTTGTTCCCATCAACTTCCTTAACTCTTCCTTAAACCCCGAATCCATTGAAACATCTCGTTCGATCACTCGAATGTGGTACGATTCGATCACTGATCTCACAACATTACAATCCTCAAATGTCTTTCTGATTCCCCTCAAAGTAGTAGTGTAGATCACCACACAATGCTCACCTCCAGGTGGGCATTTTTCCTCATAATTCTTGAGTAAAATAGAGGATGAATTAGGACTATTCCTTGAAGAATATCTAATTTTGTTGATGGGTTTTGTAGATACCATCTCTTTAATTTGTTCTTTTTCTTCACACAAGTCTTTCTCAACTGAATCCATTAGCTCAGGATCAAACAATGGACCTAAACTTCTCCTCCTAAATGATGAAATCCCTGAATTACTCTTCATTGGACTACCCATTGAGCTCGCCTTTCGTAGTTTATTAGTCGAATTCGACGAAAACTTCCATGATTTCAACATCCCTCTAGGAGTACTATAACATTGCTGTCTCTTACCATTATCAATTGTAACAACCCCATTATTATGCATTCCCCTGTTTTCTTTTCCTCCCAATTTCTGTTCTTTTGGTGATTTAAAGGGGGACCCACCTCGAAAACCAGTAGATTTTGGACTCTTCTTTGAACAATTTGAATTGGGTATTGCCTCTTCTAAATCTTCCATAAGTTCCCATGTATTAATCACCTCTAATTCCTCTTGACCCTTTGATTTTTTCAACTCCAAGACTCCATCTTTACAACTTCCATCAACTTCCATCTTCTTATCTGGTGATTTTGAAGGAGAAAAAACATGGGTCTGAAACGGAATTTGGTTTTTGTTTTGAATTTGGTCAAGTTTAAGAACACCATAAGTGGTTGAAGTAAGAGAAACAACATGATTGGGTAAATCTCCATTCCCAAATAGAATTTCCTGTTTCAGATTTTTCTTGAGAAGTTTGGAAGATACACACCCCATTGTTGGTAAAGGGAAAATATTTTGATTTGTTCTTCTTTTGTGAAGCAATTTTATTTGGGTTTAAGGAAGTTATTGGAGGGAGTGAAAAGCTTGTGGGATAGAGTGTAGGATGTTCTTATTTTATTTTATTTTATTTTATTTTTGTTATTATTTTTTTTTGAATGTACATGGGTGATTTTTTAACCGTTATGTCTCTGTCTGTAAAGAGGTCCCCAACGGTCGGGAAAAAATTCGAATAAAGATGGTTTCCGTTGTTCGTCAATATGGTTTCTAGTTCTACTTACTGCTGCATTTAACTTTTTTACGCAATCCATCCAATGTACTATTTTATTCATTTATATATCGAATTACACACATTTAAAAAATATAAAAAAATTATATTATGAAATTATGCGATTAGATAATTCAAACAAGATTCCACTTAACTATATTATTACTTACATATTAATCGCAATATATAAAATAAGCTTAAACGATAAATAGTGTCCAAAAATAAAATGTAGCTAGTATTATGAAAGAGAGGAAGGAGTTAATTTACTTCACATGGAGTGTAAATTGCCCGAATTTGGTTGTGACTTCCACAATGATTACATACACGATTTTATTTTAAAAAACATTTATTAAATGATCTTTTTGAAAAGAATATTATAAAAGATAATCCTTTTCCAAAATATTGTTACTGAAAATTATAATTCTCACTTTTCCTTAAACTAAAACTTAAAGTATTTGTTAATTTTGCTACCACAGTCAATTACGCCTTGTTTTTAAGGGAAAATTGTAAAAAGTAAATCAATTTTTAGTGGAACTGCTAAAAATAAACTTAATTATTGTTTTTTTAAAATAAATTCACATATACGGTATAATTGCTTAAAATAAATTTAACTATTGTTTATTCCTTATTTTTGACTTACAAAAATTTTTGAAAATTGTTATAAATCATAGGTGTGTTAATTTTAAACATATATATCTAATAGATGGATTTATTTAAAAATAAATAATAGGTATGTTTATTTTTAGCAGACTAAGCATATATTAATTTATTATTTACAATTTACACTTTTTTAAAACTGCAAAGTGAACCACTATGTCACATACTGATTCATATATGATATATTTACAACAAATAAAATTTATTTGAAAAAACATAAAATAAAACACTATGTGAATAGCGGTTGATATTTTAATATATAAGGATTGTTATGTCCTTTCCTCACGATTAGTCCAGTCACGCATCAAATTAAAGGTTGTATTTTGTTTACTCATATAATAAATACTATTATTATTTCAGTTGGATCAGTCCAGATTATTTTAAAAACAAATTACTTCTGGTATAAGTGGAAATTCAGTTTTCAGTATTTTTTTTTAACTTTTTTTACTAATGGGCCTATTGCATGGATCTAACGGAAAGATGGTCTTATACAGGACGTGTTGTTATTATTATTATGCATGTGATCTTGTTATTGGATGTTAAATTATTATTGTTAATAATATGCTAATTGCACATAGTAGAATCCTACACTCTAGTCGTACACTTCTTTATCAAAACATCTATTAACAAAGTAAAATAATCTACTCCATCTGAATGATGTTCTCATTTACTTTTCAAGTCGTTTTACTTGCTTCACATTTTTTATGGGCTAATAACTCAAAAAAATAGTATATATATATATATATATATATATATATATATATATATATATATATATATATATATATATATATATATATATATATATATCTTTCACTAACTTCATTTTTATATTTTCATATTGCTTATGGTCCACATGTTTTCTACTGACTTTATCTCAACATTTTTTTTATAAAAGTATGTTAGATAAATGATGGTTATTTATTAACTTGATAAATGATAAATCACCCCTTATGTGACATGATTTGATAAAGGAGGGATTTTGGGATTTTATTTTAACTTTTTATTTTTGTATTTTGTGGTGATTTACAAATCAACGTAATTGAGTACAAATTTCTATTTAATTTTTATTTATATAATTGAAGTCCTCATTTTTTTTTCACTTACTTTATTTTGATATTATTTAATTTCTATAATCTTTACTTTTCTTCCATTTATTTTATTATTTATAAAATAATACCTTCACCATTTAAATATTTAAGTATTTTTTATTTCTCATGAACATTTTTCATAAAAACATCATCACAAATTTTTATGAGAGACCATCTTTAATTGGATTGACATATAAAAAAATATATAAAGTAAGAGTAGGAATTAAACTCTAATAGATTAAGTCTTAAAAGCATCTTTCGAAAAGACAATCTGGCTGAAACATCATTGGATAAAGTTGAAATGTGAAAACCCAAGTCGTGACTTGTATAAGGTCGTACTACAGTTTGTAGGTGCCTTCTCAGTTTCAACATTTTTTAGTGGAAAACTATATAATACTCTTAAGTATCTAACCCTTTGAGATGTTTTTGCTCCATGATTAATTAATCTATTTTTTGAAGTGACGGTGGCTTTTGAGAGACTCCTCTTATTAAAGGCTTAATTTATTTTTTTTTAATAAAAATAAAAACAATAATTTTATAAACAATTTATTTTCTATAATATGCACACAATTTTCAAAATAACTTACTTCCTTCTTGATGCAAAATTGCTCTCTATAACTGTTCTCAAACCATATTTTTTGATATTGATCTTTGATCAAATCATCAAAGGAAATTCCACCTGATAACCTTGAGATTTTGAATTTTTCATGTGGTAACCAAAACTTTTAAAAAATTCATGCGGTAACTCTAAGGTTTACCAAATTGTTCAACCATGACCTTTTTGCACATAAAACGTTAACAAAACGTTAACAAATGTTAATTTCGAAGCTTTAAGGTTGTTGTAATATGCCTATTTATGCGACTTATCATTTCAAATGCCATCAATTTTAACCTTTTTTCCCAAAATATAAGTCCTAACTCTACCATCTTTGGATTTGGGGGAAAATATATGATTTGGATGAAAAATAGTAGAGTTGGGGTTTATTTTATGGGGAAAAAAGTTAAAACTGATGGCATTTGAAATGGTGAGTCGCATAAATAGGCGTACAACAGCCCTAAAGCTTCGAAATTAACATTTGCTAACGTTTTTATGCGCAAAAAAGTCACGGTAGAACAATTACGTAAACCTCAGGGTTAACACATGAAATTTTCCAATCATCAATTACAATAGAAATGGAAGATTTGATTTCTTGAATTTGATAATTTTACTTTTCAAATTCAAGTCCAAAAGCGATACAATTAAATGGCACTTATAAGGTACGTTAAATAGGGGTTTAGGGTTTGTCAATGCAAGTAGTGTTTATGGTAAGTCTAGTAGGGATTTGTGGTATGTCAAGTATGGATTTATAGTATATAAAGTAGGGGCTTACGATATGTCAAGTAGGTGTTAACGCTATGTCAAGTAGGCGTTTACGGTATGGCAAGTAGGAGTTTATCGTATGTCAAGTTGGGGTTTAGGCTATGTCAAGTAAGGATTTATGGTATGTCAAACAGGTATTTAGGACATGTCAAATAAGAGTTTATGGTATGTCTAGTAGATATGTAAAGTAAATCAAGTAGGTATTTATTGTATTTTTTGTAGGGGTTTATGATATGTCTAGTAAGTGTTTAGGGTATGTCTAGGGATGACAATGGGTAGGACTCGGTATGAATTATTCGCCTTTACTCGGAGTCGGATTACGCAACATTTTGTAATTTTTATTTGTGGTAATAAATTTAACTTTGAGGGCAAAGTTCAATAAGAGTTGGCTAGAGTGTAACATATATTCAAGAAAACTAGTATCTTTAAAATTGGAAATTTGAAGAATATGGACTTATTATATAAGTCCGCCTCAAAGTGAAACGATTTCATACAATACGAGCTATTAAAGTTATTGGGTTGTGTCTAAGTATCAAATTTTATTGATCATACTTAAGAATATATTATCAGTGTATTAATCTAATAAATGGTAACAAATCATAAATTAATTTAAAATAATTTATCAGTTAGATAAAAAAAAAAAGGAGAATTAGTCAGCTCAAAAAAAAAAAAGCGGAGAATTAGTTAGAATCGTTAATCAAGCAAAAAAAACGGTGATTAGTTGAGTAAAGATAGGAAAAGGCTGTTAATCGTACTTAATTAATTATATAAACCCACAATTGTTATTTGCAAACAAATCATTCTTCATCAGCGCCATCATCAAGATCTTTCAGAAGATAAGAGTTTTGGGAGTAATCTCAGAGTATTATTTGACGTTTAGACGTCTACATATAATCCGTAAGTGCTTTGTTCATGACTAATTCATTATGTTTAATTAGTTAAGTTTTTTTGATTTATTTTGGGTTGGAAGCTACAAATTAATAGCTAGTTGGCATTCTATTTCGAGAAAGTCTTGGTAAATAACGATTATTTGTGTGATTGATAAATCATCTTTGTGTGGTAGGATGTGATAGGGTGAGAGATTTGTTGTTTTAATTTATCTTTTTTTGATTTTGTTTATTTTAATATTATTTTTTTGTCTTTTTGTGGTGATTTACAAATCACGGTTATTGATTAGAATTTTTTGTTCTATTTCTACCCGTTAAAAGCACTCTCGTTGGTGAGTAAATTTCCTCACTAATATCTCACTACACTTTCTTTCTCATTCACATCATATTTTTGTGTGAAAAACTGGAAATGTTTTACATAGAAAAATCATCTCAGGAATGAAAAAACAAGAAAAATTTTCTCACCATTTTCTAAATACTAATTTATATAGAATTTTAAAAAATAATTTTTTTTCAACTATGTTAAAATATAGCAAAATGGGTGTCTAATTATAAAGCATAAAATTTTATGAATATTGATGTATTTATATTTATTTTTTGATATATGTATAAAATAAAAAAATGTATTTAAAAAAATAAAAAACGTTTGTAGGATAAGTGTCAAACATACATTTGTTTGAGGTTGTTGAAAATTTGCCCTCATTGAGTGTTTTTTTTTACAAACATTTGCAAGGATTTTAAACTTACTCACCAATGGGAAATTTCCACACCATTGTGTAAGATTATGAGTTAGTTTGTACTTCCTCCGTTCCATAATATTTGCTACTGAGTGTGGTATGTTGTGTGAAAAAATGTTACTATCAGTCGCAAGTATTATGAAACGGGGGAAATATTAGAATAGGTTAGCAATCTGCAATCATTAAGCAATTAGTAGTAAAGTTGTGTAGGAGTAGATTGTTGTCTGTTTTAAACAAAAAAAATTTAACAGATTACAAGCACCGATCAAGATTACAAATCATACAATACAATACTATAAAAATCTTGGAAAATTCCAAGTATCATCCTCTAAGGAGGCATGACAAATAGAAATTTTTGATTGGTTAAGAAATAACTATATGGCATATTATTTGGAGTAAATTTTATTTAATAATAATATAACTGAAAATGGTAAATGAATAAGTTAAAATATATAACAGTAATTAAGGAAATATGTATAGTAAATATTTAGAATTAATCTTTTGTATTAGGATCAAAAATAAGATTACATACACAACTATTTTGACTTAATTGATTCTAACAACTTTTGAAAGAAAATAATATAATATAAAGATTATCATAAGTTTATATTATTTGAATATTCTATAAAAAAAATAGTATATTAAGTAATCAATTTGACAATCTGAATTAATATAAGAAAATTAATCATCAACTCAAAAAATAAAAAATTAATCATTACTCCCTCCGTTCCTTTTTGATCTTCCACTTTGGGTTTTTCACAAATATTAAGAAAGAAGGAATATTTGGTGGTAGTGGGTATTATTTTAACTATATAGTAGTGGAAAATAATGATTATATTGGAATTATAAGAGAAAAAATAATTAAATAATAGTGTGAAGTAATGATTGTATTGGAAGTATGAGAGAGAAAATAATTAAATAGTAGTGTGAAGTAAGGAAAGTGGGGTTTTAAGGGGTAAAAGTGAGATAAAAACTTTCCAAAAATAGAAAGTATTCTAAAGTGGAAGAACTTTTGAAACTACCCGTTATAGTAAGGTGGAAGAACATAAAGGAACAGAGGGAGTAATTAATAATTTCTGTTTAAATTTATGATTGATTTGATAGAATAATAATAATAATAATAATAATAATAATAATATAAAAATAAAATGAAAGTGTCGATTATTAAAATGTGTTTTTGAATAAATTTATATTGGTTTAAGTGGCAAATAAAATTTCTTCAAAAAAAAAAGTGGCAAATAAAATTAATCAACCTTTATTTTTTAATATATATATATATATATATATATATATATATATATATATATATATATATATATATATATATATATATATATATATATATATATATATATATATATATATATATATATATATATATATATATATTATATGTATTTTTAAATTATTTATGTTTATATGATTATATCTTTATGCTAAGAATGTCGTGCATTGCACGGGGTTTTATACTAGTCTTTATAATAACCAAATACAAAATCTAGAAATTGAAATTACAAAAAATTATATAACTTTAAGAAATAAACAAGCTTAAACCGAAGATACTCTAAAATAATATTTTCTATGGAAACTTGATACAAAATCGAGGCACCTTCTAGTTTTCCTAAAGATGTTATTTTTGCCTACTTGGTGCTTAGGGTTAAAAGCTGAAATACACTTTTAAGATATAACGGATTGCAATTAATTATACGCATTATTTAATTAATCATTGTGAAGTAATAAAGATTATATTGAGCAATCTTAGAATTAAAGGAAAAGAAGAGGTCAATTTCCTTCGCACTTAAAAACTTGTCGAGAATAATACCTTAGGGAGGAAGGGAGAAAAATATAGAAATTGCTTTAAGAAAATCTGAAATTGGTCTTATGAAAAATGTAACCAACTTAAGAAAATTAGATCTCAATATATAGTTGTAATAATAACTACCCTTAATCTCATGATTATCGACTTTTCCAAAATACTTTAAAACTTAGTTTTATATAGGTTTAATTAACTAATTAACCTTAATTTATTTAACTAAAAAACCTATAAATCAGTCGTTCATCACATATGACCCAAGAAAATAGCTTTGAAACAAATTGATTTTGAAATTACAAATTCTTATGAGAGACGGTTCTCAGATTGGGTCAGCTCATAAAAGAAAACATAAAGTAAGAGTATGAATTAAGCTATAATGGGTTGGGCCTGAGAGGTGTCTCTCAAAGAGACGGTCTCTTGAGAGACTGCCTGGAATCAGCCCATCAGCAGTTGTATGGGCCTCCGAATTCAAACAGAAGGTTTGGGTTAACTATTCTTTGTCCACAAACTTCCCCACTTCAACTCAGAAGCAATTCACCTTTAGTTTTTGGTCCAACTTTTTTTCTTAACACTTTTAGTTCTATTTTCTTATTCTTTTTGGACACGGATTTTTAACCACTTAATATTATAAAATTAATATTTAAAGTTCTTTTGGTCCTACTATTATCATAGTTTTTGATATTTGGTATTATTTTTGGGATCAAGGCTAATTTGTAAGCTTTTAATTATTAACTTTTTTATTTTATTTACAAAAATTGGGGTGATCTAAAGTGTATAATTATTTTAATTAAAATAAAAAATTAATTTCTTTATTTTATTTCCTAAAAAATTGAGAAAATTGATAATAATGAATTAAGGGTGATTTTATTCAACAATAGAAAGCTGAAAATCGTAGGTTTCAATAATTAAAAGCCTAAAAGTTTTAAAGTTTTAATTGTTACGATATTTTTAATTAAAATCTAAAATTTATTTCCCTAATTTATTTCCTATAAAATTGCGAAATATAATAATAATGGGATTAAAGGTGATTTTATTCAATTATAGAAAGTCGATAACCATAAAAAAAGGAACTTGATAAATAAAAGCATATAAATTAGCCTTGTAAAATTTTTTAGGGAATAAAATAGGGAAATAAAATAGGCTTTTAATTATTAACTTCCTTATTTTGTGGTTATCAACTTTCTATGATTGAATAAAATCACCTTTAATCCCATTATTATGAAATTTCTTAATTTTTTAGGAAATAAAATAAGGAAATTAATTTTAGGTTTCAATTTAAAAATTACGTAGTAATCATTCCTTTTATTATTGAAAAACTACGGTTATCAACTTTTTATAGTTGAATAAAATCACCCTTAATTCATTATTATCAATTTTTTTAATTTTTAAGGAAATAAAATAGGGAAATAAATTTAGGTTTCAATTAAAATAACTAGATACTTTAGATCACCCCAAATTTTTAGGAAATAAAATAGGGAGTTTGATAATTAAAAGCCTACAAATTAGCATTGATCCCAAAAAATAGCAAATAGCAATTAAAATTTTAGCTTTTTATTTGTTCGCTATTACTAACAAACCCGAACCTGTGCTATGGGAAAAAGTGTTTACTTTGGAAAATATTTTCAAAAGTTGCCTATTATACGAACTTTTTTATATTTTTTTGCTTATTTGTTTCAAATTTTCCAGAATGAATTGTTGACTTCAAACCTATGAATGAAGCCGAGTCGCGAAATGAGTCTAGCAACAGGCGTATGAGCCTCTAAATTTGCGGCTCACGATCCTCCAGCCTTTAGAATGAGATGTTGACTTCAAACAAAAGATTTGGCCTACTATTCTCGGCCCATTTATTTCTGAAAATTTGAAATAGATAATATTATTAATAAAAAAAACATAATATAAGATCGAAATCAAACTTATTCCAAATATAAGCGTGTATGGGATTTCAGGTAGAATCGTTGTTAAGAAGAGTGATTTTAGGCCCAACTGGGCTTAAGGGAAATCGTTGTTTGGCCCAGAGACTTCCAGGTGGGTTGATCTGTCTATGTTAGCTTAAAGAAAATCACTGAAAGCTGCAGCGATTTCCCATCTGTATGTTTTAGTCTTTCTTCTTCCTGTTCCTCATTTCCCCAATTCCACCATTTCAATTAAACCCTAAATTTTGAATCCCCTTCTTCTTCTCCCTCTAATCTCCTTGTTACCTTCTCCATTGAAACGTTCAATTGGTTTAATTATAGTCTTTTTTAGTCTTTCTTCACCATTGTTACAGTAGGGCCAGTGCCGCACTTGCTTTCCTCTACCGACATTTGTGTCAAGTCGCCTCGATAAAGAGAGGGAAACCAGCAAGTGACATTGCGGGTCCATTGGTTATTCTACAGGTAGTACAACATTTTAGCTTTTACCACGAAATTGTTACATACCTTTTGCCACGAAATTGAGTAACAATGGAGAAGGAAGACTAAAAAAGACTATAATTAAACCAATTGAACGTTCAATGGAGAAGGAATACAAGGAGATTAGAGGGAGAGGAAGAAGGGGATTCGAAATTTTAGGGTTTAATTGAAATGGGGGAATAGGGGAAATGAGGAAGAGGAAGAAGAAAGAGTAAAACATACTGAAGGGAAATTGCTGCAGCTATCAACGTTTTTCTTTAAACTAACATGGACAGATCAGCCCACTTGGAAGTCGCTTGGCCAAACAGCGATTTTCCTTGAGCCCTGTTGGGCCTAAAATCCCTCCTCTTAATAGCGATTTTGCCTGAAATCCTACACACGCTTATATTTGGAATAAGTTTGATTTCGATCTTATATTATACTTTTTTTTTGATTAATAATTTTATTTATTTTAAATTTTCATTATTTCCCCACTTCAATCAAAAGCATTAGGCATTAGATTTTGGCCCTTTTTTTTTTAACAATTATAGCTCTATTTTCTTATTCCTTTTTGACACGAGTTTTATCCTCTTGTCCTTCTTACAAAATTAATATTTGTAGTCCTTTTGGCCCTATTATTTTCATAGTACTCGCCATTATCTTTCGTGGAATTAAACTTTAATATAATTAGTTATTATAACACTTTTATACCTTAGTATACTTGGTACACTTAAGACTTTAAAACCTTTTATACTCTAAAAAATCTAACATATTTATAAGTTTTTTATTTAATTAAATTAAGGTTAATTATTTAATGAAACCTTGAAAACTAGTTTTCATAGTTATTTGGGAAAGTTGATAATCATGGGATTAAGGGAGGGTTATTATTACCACTATAATAAGAGATCTAATATTATTAGGTTGGTTACATTTTTCTTCAGAGCAATTTCTGATTTTCTCTATGTAATTGTTATATTTTTCTCTCTTTCTCCCCAAACTATTATTTTCTATAAGCTTTTAAGTGAGAAGGAAATTGACCTCTTCTTTTCATTCTAACTCCAAACTTGCTCAATTTAATCTCTAATTCTCTATTACTTCACAAAGATTAATTATATAGTATTTATATTTAATTGCAAATCGTTGTATCTCGAAAGCGTATTCCAGGTTAAGCCTAAGCACCAATTAGGTGGAATAACGCTTTTAGGAAAACGAGATAATGCGTCGGTTTGGTATCAAGTTTCCGTAGACAATATTGTCATAAAGTATCTTCTATTTAAGTTTGTTTATTTCTTTATATGTTATAAAATTTGTTGTAATTTCAATTTCTAGATATTGTATGAGGTTGCAAAGACTTGTAATCTAGGTTTGGTGCATAAAATCTCTTCAGTTTCATTTGTATAAAACACACAAAAAACTAGGAAATTAGTCTCTTTGGTGCTTTTAAATTGTTGAGTATTTTATAACAGTTTAATAGGTTTTTTTGTTAAATAAATAAAAAATTTTAATTAAACTTATAAAACTAATTTTCTTAATAATTTGGAAAAGTTGATAATCATGGGATTAAAAATGGTCATTGTTGCCATAATATAAAGCGAGTTAATTTTATTAGGTTGGTTACGTTTTTCATAAGAGCGATTTCTGAATTTTTTCTCTAGGCAACTTCTATATATTTCTCATTTTGTCCCCAAGCTATTATTTTCAACAAGATTTTTAGTCTGAAGGAAATTTATCTCTTTTTTTCCATTTTGATTCTAAGCTTGTTCAATATAATCTCTATTACTTCAGAAAGATTAATTATATAGTGCATATCATTAATTGCACACTGTTATATCTCAAAAGTGTATTCTAGGATTTAAGCCTAAGCTCCAAATAGGCGGAATAACGCCTATAGGAAAACTAAATAGTGTCTTGGTTTAATATTAAGTTTCTGTAGATAATATTGTCTTAAAGTATCTTCGGTTTAAGGTTGTTTATTTGTTTTATATTATTAAATTAATTGTAATTTCAATTTCTAGATTTTGTATTAGGTTGCAAAGACTTGTAATCTCTGTTCGCTGCTTGTAATCTCTTCATGTTGTATTTGTATAAAACACACAAAAAATCTAGGAAAATGGTATCTTCGGTGCTTTAGATTGTTGTGTGTTCTATGCAAATAAAACTTGAAGAGATTACAAGCACCAAATTGAGATTACAAGTCTTTTGCAACCTAATACAAAATTTAGGAAATGAAATAACATCGAATAGAATAACTTAAAATAAATGAACAACTTTAAACCGAAGATACTTTAAGACAATACTGTCTAAGGAAGCTTGATACCAAACCGAGGCACCATCTAGTTTTCCTAAAAGCGATTTTTCGCCTTCTTGTTGCTTAGGCTTAAAAACCTGCAATACACTTTGGAGATACAAAGGTTTGCAGTTAATTATAAGCACTATATAGATAATCTTTGTGAAATAATAGAGATTATATTGAGCGAGCTTAGAATTAGAAAGAAATGAAGAGGCCAATTTCCTTCCCACTTAAAAATTTGTAGAAAATAATAGCTTGGGGTGAAAGAGAGAAAAATATAGCAGTCACTTAGAGAAAATCAGAAATTGCTCTTATGAAAAATGAAACCAACCTAATAAAATTAATTAGGTCGCTTTATATAGCGGTAATAATAACAACTCTTAATCACATTATTATCAACTTTACCAAATTATTAGAAAAATTATTTTTATAAGATTAATTAAATGATTAACCTTGATTTAATTAACTAAAAAACCTATAAATTAGTCATTTATAACCAATTGCCCAAGAAAATCGCTTGAAAACAAACTGATTTTGGAAGAATGCACTATAAGTGTAAAACTCAACTTTAATAAATAAATTAATGTGGACTTAAAATCAAATATAACTAAACTCAATGGTACCTACAACTAGACGTGTTCAACGGGCCGGGTCGGGGCGGGGCAGGGCGGGTCAAGCCCATTTACATCCGACCCAATTTGATCCTTTTTTGAAAAGTTCATAAAATAATTTTTTTTTATTATACTTTATGGTCCGATCGATCGACCCACTTATGTATATAATAATATCATTTAAAAATATTAAAAAAAGTCGTAATTTTTTTTCCGCAATTAATACTTATAATTATCCGACCCGGCCCGACCTGACCCTTTACACCAAGGCCCGTTAATGACCCGCCCCATTATTGACCCGACCCGCTAATGACCCGTTAAAATATGACCCGATCCTTGACCCGTTGGGTCGACCCGCCCCATTGAACACCTCTACCTACAACCCCATTAAAAAATAAATCTCAAATGCTAAGCCTTATTCCTTGTCTTAAACCCAATAATTTGTCAACTATTAGTAAAATTCAATACTAATTTAAAGCTACTACGAATTCATAAAATAACTATGATATATTATGTGACTCCGCGATATCCCCATTTATTAATCGTCAGCTCCCGTAATTTGCCTGCAATTTAAAAATCAAAACGAAAAGGTGTCAACCACGGAGGTTGAGCAAGTAGACACACCTCACGTAAAACATTTTTTAGCTTTGATTAAAACATGCTTTCACAAACTGCGAGAAAAGAATAACACATAATATTAAAACAAACATCCTAGACCTTGGTATCTAGTTGAGTGGATACTTCATAGCTTTAGGGCTATGTCTCTCTCGGGTGAAGCTAGCCAACTTCTCAATGGAAACTCGCCTCAAAATATAGCAGAGAAACAAATGTCTCCTGCTCACAACATCATATCAAGGAGGATAGACCCGTGGTCTTTTAAGTATCACTCCATATAACAAATCAACAATATCAAATATATAATTTTTGTGTCAAAGTTCAAGTATTACTTATATTGCACATAATAGAAAATTAGATTGGCCAGTCTCTTTTTTTAAGAGATGCACTATCCACTTACCTGTAGCTAAGCTATCGGGTGTCGGTCACCAACAGCTACTAAGATTAACAAAAGGGTTCTTCTACGAAATTTTCTCCTGATCCAAACAATAATATCAGTCACTAAAAGCAACTGAATCGATATACACTATGTGATATAAAACTTAGACTCAATTAATAAAAATGTACCATCTCCCCTAAAAAGGAATATATATAAAAAAATAATAATAAATAAAATAAATCTTAAATTTTAAAGAAATAATAATATGTTTACCCTTTTTCAGTTATTATAAGCAACACGTTGTCGTAACTAATTAAATAATTAAGATGATAAATCCGATTTCCAAATAATAAAAAATAAGCCAAGGAAATACCCATTACCTTGTGAGTGGCGTGAAGAACAATGTGAGGGGACAAAAAAAATGAAACAAGATGTAGATTGCTAATTTGATTAAATCGATTAATCAAAATGAAGGAAATAAAAAGTATGTGATGATTATTTTTCTGGTTTGTAAAATGAGAGTAAATAGAAAAACTAGGCTTAACAAGGGCATATTTATATTAGTAATAATTAGGGTTAGAGTTAACCTCTTAATAGGGTAATTATAATGAGGCCCATGAACTTAAGCCCCAAAATACTTAATTATTACCCCATAATAAAAAAAAGCGTTACATAACCCCATTATTAAAACTTCTTTATCTCCATTAGATAAAAAATAATGTATTTCTAACGTAATAAACAAATATCATCATCATCATCATCCTACCCAGTATATCCCGCTCATAGAAAACTATGGGCAGGGTCTGGGAAGAGAAGGACGGCGGCAACTCATACCCGTAAAGGAGAGCACGGCCAAAAGAAGGAGTCCCCCGGCTCCGGGAAGATAGAGAAAGATAGAGATTACATACCTGCCACGTGATGTGAGAAAAGGGCACATACTAGATCCAAAACGCAAGTACACAATATCAAAATTAAGACGAAGAAACTAAGCAAGACACACAAGAGACAAACTTTATTTCAATTTGGGTAGAATCGTAATAAACAAATATAATATAATTTATTTTTAAAATTTCGAATTGTTATATTCTACCCAACTTAAAACAAACTTCGTCCTCAAAGTTAAACCCAATATAAAATACCCATATTATATTTATCTCAAAATAAGCTCCTTAACTAATAGTATTTTTGAACTAGCTAAATTTCCCAAGTTATATAACTACAAAATAACCACAATAATGAATGTTCTCATTGTACTACCCTAAATGTAAGTAATCCTAATTCCTCTTTCGGAATCTTACGATTCTACCCAAATTGAAATAAAGTTCGTCCTCGAACTTACTCAAGTAGACAATAGTAAACACTTCTAACGAACTAGGGAGATACAACATTCACTAACTACATATACGGGTAACATATATAGTACCTGCTCAAATAAATGCAGGTACTCACGCCTCATGGCATCCTCAGCCTCCCATATGGCTTCTTCAACGATGTGATTTGACCACAACACTTTGACAAGTGCAACACTACCTCAACAGGTATTAAGAGTCTTCCTATCTAGGATCTGAACAGGGGTCTCATCGTAGAGTATTTTCAATAGTGAGTTGTTATAGCTCCAAGACATGTGAATATTCCATCAAATATTGTCTCAACTGAGACACTTGGAATACATCATGAACACGATCAATCGAAGGTGGTAAAGCAAGTCGATACGCTATCTTATCAATACGCTCTAAAATCTCGTATGGCCTGATAAATCTTGGGCTAAGTTTGCCTTTCTTCCTGAATCTCATAACACCACGTGTCGGCAATACCCTAAAGAATACTTTGTCTCCAACTTGGAATTCAAACGGTCAACGACGTTGATTAGTATAACTCTTTTGACACTCTTGTGTAGCTTTCATCCTGTGGCGTATAATACGAACCTAGTCGATCATCTCCTAAATCAATGGTGGTCCTAATATTGTAGCCTTAGTTGCATTGTCCCAACATAATGGACTACGACATTTACGACCATATAAGGTTTCAAATGGTGCCATCAGGATACTAACATGATAACTATTGTTATACGAAAACTCAATCAAATCTGTTTTATCCTCCCAAGAACCTCCCAAGTCAAGCACACAAGTGCGCAACATATGTTCTAGTGTCTGAATAGTACGCTCAGTTTGACCATCGGTGTGATACCCCAGATTTAGCTTGAAAAGGGATTGATAGACTACTCATATCAACAAGGTGCATCTTCTTTTCATGGGAGCCCATTTGCTAAGAACTCCACAGTTAAGCGTGCTTGGTGGGGAGCAATCTTAGGATAGGTGACCTCCTGGGAAGTTTTTCCGGGTGCGCACGAGTGAGGCCAAAGTGCGCTGGAAAGACTTGTGTTGGTCTGGAGGACGTTGTATTCCTAAGTGGGGGTGAATGTGATACCCCAGATTTAGCTTGAAAAGGGATTGATAGACTACTCATATCAGCAAGGTGCATCTTCTTTTCATAGGAGCCCATTTGCTAAGAACTCCACAGTTAAGCGTGCTTGGTGGGGAGCAATCTTAAGATGGGTGACCTCCTGGGAAGTTTTCCCGGATGCGCACAAGTGAGGCCAAAGTGCGCTGGAAAGACTTGTGTTGGTCTGTGGGGCCAGTCTACAGTCTCCATGAGTAGTCACCGGTGGTCCGTTGGGCCGGGGTGTTACAATCGGTCGCTGGATGAAAAGCGGTACTCATCCTCAAGTTTGTGCCCAAGAAGCAGACAACAAAGACGACTTTAAGTAAGGTTGCAATTAGTATATCATCTATCTCGTACACGTATACTCTACTTGATATGTGTATAGTAGTCTAACGTGTATGTGGTATGCATCACTAATATAGATTTTGAATCACATATAAACTTCGTATAGATCATGGTATTGAGACGCATGACCCGCCAAACTACTACACAATGTGGTCCAGACAATTTTATAGTTGCAACAGAGGATTATTCTCACTGTCAAGATTTTATACCTTCCGTATAGCCGCCTCCACAAACAAATGCATTACCTGACCCTACCATTGCTTCTTTACCACATGCACCTTCGTCTACAGACTAGTGGTTAGTCTTCATTTCCTGGTTGCAAGCCCAATAACAATAGCTTAATCAACTTCAATAGCATTTTCAACAAAACAATTAAACTCCCACAGCTATTCCAATACCTACCTCGACAATTGTTACTCCTCAGATTGATATTCCAAGCCCCGATGTAGTGAAGTATAGACTGAGGAAATTCAAAGACTAGCTCCGAAAAAGGTACCATGGAAAGGGACAACCTTCCAAACTTCATGATTGGATACGAGAATTGGAGAAGATCTTTGAATTATTAGAAACTTCGGATATGATGAAAGTGAACCTTACTGCTCATTACTTAACTAGAGATGCTGACACGTGGTGGTTGACACACCGAGATGCAGTTAAGTCTGCTACAGCTAGAACTTCTACTCCTTCAAGAAGCAACACTACACATACTACTACAAGTTGGAGCCAGTTTGTAATTGCGATTCGAGAGGAGTTCTCTCCTATACACCTTCAGAGAGAGATGCGTGATGACTTTTCTTCCGTGAGACAAGATGACAGAACGGTGAACTAGTTTTACTCAAGATTCATCGAGCTCGCAACACAAATAGTGGACATGACTATAGGTGAAGAGTCCAGGTCACAACACTTCTTTCGTGGCTTAAACCTCGAGGTTCGCAAGTATATGGTTAGTCGATGTCACACAACTGTATGAGATGTGTATAACGACGCGTGTTCAGCTGAGAGGCTATTATTCGAAGAAGGAGGAACTTATGCACAACTCAGACCCAAAGGGGAATACAACGAAACTTCACAGGGTTCGAGTAAACCACATCACCCAGATACACGACAACATTTGAGTTGTGCATAAGTTCCTCCTTCTTCGAATAACAACCTCTCAGCTAAACACGCGTCGTTATACGCATCTCGTACAATTGTGTGACATCGACTAACCATATACTTGCGAACCTCTATGTTTAATCCGCAAAAGAAGTGTTGTGACTTGGAATCTTCACCTATAGTCATGTCTTCTACCTGTGCTGCGAGCTCGATAAATCTTGAGTAAAAACTGGTGCACCATCCTGTCATCTTGTCTTAAGGAAGAAAAATCATCACTCATCTCTCTCTGATTGGAAATAACTCCTCTCGAATGACAGCTACGAACTGGCTCCAACTTGTTGTAGTATGTGTAGTTGTAACACCCCGAGATTTTCTAACTTCATTAATTAATATTTTAATAACTTTAAGGGATTTTATAATTATATTAAATTAATTTTAATGTAGTTTAATAAGTTTCGTTTGTAAACGAATTTAAATATTAACATATGTTTATATTAAAAATACAAGTTTGACTTCTAAAATAAAGAGGTTTGAATCAAATTATTATTTTATTAGAATGTGTGGGCACACGAAAACGAGTTTTATAAGTGGGCATTTCAAGAAGGTGAATCTAGAAATAATAATAATAATAATAATAATAATAATAATAATAATAATAATAATAATAATAATAATAATAATAATAATAATACCCAATACCCATGATAGGTCATGAAACCCTAAAAAAATATATATAGGAGTCGTCACTCCATTTCAAAGAGACTAAAACCCATATCCCTTTCCTCTCTCTCACGTGAACCACCCCAATCTCCCTCACCTTTGAGCAGCCGGCAACCACCACGAGCAACCACCAGGCCAGCCGCGTCTCTTCCTTGCCACCGTGCGCGCACCACCAAGGCCCGGACGCCCCGCTCCCCTACATGAGCCACATGAGTGCAAGCACTCTGCCCAATGCGTTTGGGCTCTCCTCCACCACCATAATCATCTCCTTCTCCCTCTTCTCTTATTTTTCCATTGTAAGACATATCTTCTTCTTATTTTGTGAGCTATTTAAACTCTTCTCCTTAATGTTATTTTCTTTTCTTGTAATTTTTAATTGTTATATGATTGTTGATGTTATTCTTAATTTTAATGGTTGTTTTATGCTCTAAATTGACTTGGTAAGAAGTTAAGAGTTTGAAATTGAACATAAATAAGTTATGGTTGTTTTAGGGTTTATATTATAATGAATTTAAATTTAATATTTTGGGTAAATTCATGAATCTTAGTTTAGATTAAGTAATATCTTGATAGAATTTAAAGTGAGTAGATATTAGAAAGTATAATTTGAACTTGAATTAGTTAGGATAGGATGAATTAGAAGTAGTATGTACTACTTTTGTGGTTTTGATGGTGTTTTATTGATTTAAAATCTTGTGTAAGCCTTGTTTATGTGAGATGGTTGATGAATGGTGGCTAGTTATTGTTTATATGGCTTTACTCATGGTGGTATGACTAGTATTGTTGATACCCATTGTTGTAGAGTAAATGATAATAATAATAATTACTAAGAAAAATTAAGGTCGTGATTGTCATTAATGAAAGTATTGTCATGGTTATAGTCGTTTGATGAGGTGGTTAGTTTTGAGCTTATTGTTATATTGAGATGTTCAATTGTGTTGCTAAGTTTTGTGACTTTGACCCAAGTTATACGAATCGTTATTAATTAGTCAAGCTACAAATTTAATTTACTCTTAATCGTTTTACTCTAAAATCCTTGGAAATATAATAAATCGCTACTACCATAAGTGATATGATGGTTATTAAGTGTAATGTCATACATTACGTGTTCTTAAACTTTCCGATGAATAGTTTGACTATAACGCACAAGCGTATGGTTGTGCCCCTTTCACTTGAACATATCTTGATATAAACTTGACTAGAATATGATGTTATAGTTCGATTGGGATTGATGGCATGGTTCATGTGTGAACATGGGTTGAATTTATTGCATAAGTGCGTTTAGAATACGTATTAACTTGAATCGAAACTTGTTTGACTGATTGTGTACTTGTATGAAGTCAGTGCTTCTTAAATGATGTGAAGTAGGTTTATTAGTCTTACTGTTAACGTGTATAGGTGCCCGGTTCATAAGAGGGGCTTAAGAACCTCCTTCGAAGTGACTTTTGCGACTTATTATCTTGCAATTGCAGGTAAGTACACGCAGTAGCTAATTCTTGTATCTTGAATATGTTTTCTCTGCGTAGCAATATTATATGAGCTATGTTGGATATGAACTGCTATTAAATATTATTAAGTTAGTGCTACAAGTGGGAATCAGCCGTAGACATAGTAGAGAATGAGTTTTGATATCGCAAGATTAGAATGTTGGATTGTATGAGATTGAAATGGGAATAAGTCCCCTTATTTGAAGAGACATTAAGTTGGATATTTACTGTGACTCCACTGGATTGGTACCCCAGCTGGATTAGTTCCCGGAGGCATGGACCGTCTATATATGGTCGCTGTACGGGGGTATGATCATACTTTGCCATTGGGCGCCGGCATGGCCGTCACCGTCCTTGGCTGAGGTGTTTCCATGTGGGTCTTGCAAACCCCAATATGGTGGCCTCTAGTCACATAAGAGGATATATAAAAGTAATTGACGAGATAGAAGACGGTGAAGATATTGAGAAGTATATTGAATTGAGAAATAGGTGGAGTAGAGGCTTACACGTTTGGATACCTTCCTCACCTTGCTTTGTCGAAATTGTTTATTGGTTACGTATGCATAATTTATTGTTAGTTACTGACGTGTACTGTTTATTTCCTTGTTGATGGCTTGTCTTTGATGGCCCTGCTATGACACGTTGGTCTATGACTTTACGTTGAGCAGTAGGGGTATCATAGATAGCACTTGCAGGTTTTTTGGAGTTTATTTGCATTGCATACGGGGGGATTGAGTGAGAATCTTGACACGTGCCATGTTCTAACTATTTTTGACGCTTCATGTGTTTTGAATTGTAATTGAGTATGTTTTTGGTTTGAGGCGTTCCCTCCTTTTGATGTAATTTGTTCCGCTGCAAAGATTTATTTCGTTTTATATTTCGTTAAAGTATCTTGAATGGCTTGTATAGCTGGTTATGTTTTTGGAAAACCCAAGTGTTTACATGGGAACCACGATCCATGCTTAGCATGTCGACAGAGGTTTTGGCGATGATCATTCCGCCGTGATTTTGTTACAAGGCTATTAATGCCTCTTCTCATGACGGTTTATTGTTTGTTGATTCTTTTGGTGCGTTAAAATTTAAGGCAGATGCTGCCGAAATTTCCGTAGAATTTTGTTTGAAAGTTTTTTTTTTCTAAAAACTCTTTAATCAAACTTCAATTATCTTTTATTCTCTTTTATTTTGTTTTAAATGTAACACCCGAATTTCCTCCGTTCTCTTTCGGTTTTGGTTCCGTTCAGAGGGTTGGAAATTCAGGGGTGTTACAGTAGTGTTGCTCGCTGAAGGAGTAGAAGTGCTAGCTATAACAGACTTAACTGCATCTCGGTGTGTCAACCACTACATGTCAGCATCTCCAGTTAAGTAATGAGCAACAAGGTTCACTTCCATCATATCTAGAGTTTCTAATAATTCAAAGATCTTTTCCATTTCTCGTATCTGATCATGAAGTTTGGCAGGTTGTCCCTTTCTATTTTACCTTTTCAGAGCTAGTCTTTGAATTACCTGAGTTTGTACTGTCACCACATCGGGGCTTGGAATAACAATCTGAGGAGTAACAGGTGTGGAGGTAGGTATAAGACTAACTGTGAGAGTTGCATTGTTTTTTTGCTACAGTTATTGAAGTTGAAGCTGTTGTTGTAGGCTTGCAACAAGGAAATAAAGACTAATCACTAGTCTCCAAACAGAGATGCTTGTGGTAAAGAAGCAATGGTAGGGCCAGGCATTGCATTTGTTTGTGGAGGGGGCTGTACAGAAGGTATAGAATCTTGAGAGTGAGAAGAATCCTCTGTCTCAACAATAAAATTGTCTGGACTACGTTGTGTAGTACTTTGGCGAGTCACGCGTCTCATTGCCATGATCTATACGAAATTAATATATGATTCAAAATCTATATTATTAATGCATAACACATGCACATTAGATTACTATACACATATCACATAGAGTATGTGTACGTGATAGACGATATACTAATTGAATCGTTACTTAATGTCGTCTTTGTTGTCCGCTTCTTGGGCACAAACTTGAGGATGAATACCGCTTTTAATCCAGCAACCAATGGTCAAACTGAGTGTACACTATTCAGACACTAGAACATATGTTGCGTGCTTGCATGCTCGACATTGGAGGTTCTTGGGAAGATAAACTAGATTTGATTGAGTTTTTGTATAATAATAGTTATCATGCTAGTATCCAAATGGAACCATTTGAAGCCTTATATGGTCGAAGATGTCGTTCATTATGTTGGGACGATACAGTTGAGGCTGTAGTATTAGGACCTCCATTGATTTAGGAGATGATAGACCAGGTTCGTATTATACGCCAGAGGATGAAAGCTGCACAAGACCGTCAAAGAGTTATGTTGATCAACGTCGTCGGCCGCTTGAATTCCAAGTTGGAGACAAAGTATTCATTAGGGTATCGCCGACACGTGGTGTTATGAGATTCAGGAAGAAAGGCAAGCTTAGCCCATGATTTATCGGGCCATACGAGATTTCAGAGCGTATTAGAGAGGTAGCGTATCGACTTGCTTTCCCACCTTCGATTGACCGTGTTCATGATGTATTCCATGTGTCTCAGTTGAGAAAATATTTGAGGGACGATTCACATGTCTTGGAGCCAGAACAACTCACTATTGAAGATACTCTACGTTATGAGGAGACCCCTTTTCAGATCCTAGATAGGAAGACTCGTGATACCAGTTGAGGTAGTGTTGCACTTGTCAAAGTGTTGTGGTCTAACAACATCGTTGAAGAAGCCACATGGGAGGCTGAGGATGCCAAGACGCGTGAGTACCCTCATTTGTGTGAGCAAGTACTATATATGTTACCCGTATATGTAGTTAGTTAGTGTTGCATCTCCCTAGTTCATTAGAAGTGTTTTAATATTGTCTACTTAAGTAAGTTCAAGGACGAACTGTATTTCTAGTTGGGTAGAATCCTAAGATTCCGAGAGAGGAATTAGGATTACTAACATTTAGGGTAGTACAATGAGAATAATCATTATTGTAGTTATTTTGTGGTTATGTACCTTGGGAAATCTAGCTAGTTCAAAAATACTATTAGTTGAGGAGCTTATTTTGAGATAAATATAATGTGGGTATTTCATATTGGTAGTGATGGCCACGGTCCGGGTTGGCCCGGTCCCGAACCGGTCCCGAACCGCTTGAAACCGGAACGTTCGTGACAGGTTCCGAACCGGAACCGAACCGCGGAACCGTGAACCCGCCGGAAAAAAGTTGCCGGAACCGTGGAACCGCCGGAAAAAACCGAAAAAACCGGACCAAAGAACCGCGGACCGGTTCACCCGGACCGGACCGGTTCACCCGCCCCACCGGTTCAGTGGAACCGCCCAGAACCGTGAACCCGGACCGGACCGGTTCACCCGGCCCAACGGTTCTATGGAACCGGAACCGGAACCGGAACCGGAGCTGAAAAACTGCATCAACTTCAAACGCTCGCCATTTCTTGCTCGGTTATACCGTTGGAAAGCCCTTGAAGTCTAGTTTCCAATGCCGTAAACTTTGTATTAATAAGATATTCCTATCAAAAGTTATAGCCAAAAGAGTAGACATGTATCAAATTTCACCTTAATACTTTTGCATTAACAACACTTTTCTACTCTTTTGCTTTTTTACTCTTCATGGCTTGACAAAATTGATACATTGATACGTTCTTTGAGCCTTGTAAACATGATTAGCACCAAAAACCCACAAAAATGACTCAAAGTACCATAATTCACCCATTTGGCTACAAATTGGACATGGAATACCGAAATGGAGTGAAACCACATAAAACAACCCTAAACCGCCTCTAAACATCGAAAATGAGCGCAAATATGTTAATGATGAGTGCAAATAATTGCACTTATCATATGTCCACGAAACTAAGATTTTTTCATATGTTTATGAACCAAACGTTCACTTAGTAATAAGTGAATGTATTATTGTTTTTTATCATCTTCTTAAACATTCTCATGATGATAGTAACGTTTTTTTAAAGCCGATTCTTGCAGATATGATGGATAAGTGGAAAGCGTATTTCACTAATTTTCCTTATATTTATGGAATTGCGACAATTTTAGATCCGTGTTTTAGGACGGAAAACCTAAGTAAAATAATAGGAATTTAGTACCAAAGCATTAGATCGCCGGTCTAGTGATGTACATAATTGTGTAGGAAATTGTAAAAAACTTTTAGCGGACCTTTATGACCATTATTCTAGTATATATAACCCGAGTCGCGATACGTCTAGGCGTGCTAGCGTCTCGGCACGTCCCGATTATTATAATCCCGTAATCGCTAACATAATAAGTCGAGATGATAATTTTCTAGTCATCTTCTTCCTCCTCCTCCACTTCATATTTAGAATTAGATAATTATCTTAAACATCACTTTGAAATCGACCAAAGTAATTATAATATTTTAGAATGGTGGAAAGAAATATCAATAAAATACCATGAATTTCGCCTTTTTTTTATTTATGATCTTTATCGTTGATTCATTTCTTATTGATTTATTTATTCCTTCTTTTTAGTAAATATTTTAATAACGATGACAACCAATGAATTTCGCTAATAATCAAGTAATCGACGAAGGTACGTCCGCATTATTATAGTATTTTTTTTATTAAAATTAAAGGAAAAATAAGAACGGAACCGATGGTCCGACCCACCCGACCCGGAAATTGGAACCGCCGGAACCGTCTCATGAACCGCCAAGGAACCGGTTGGAACCGGCCGGAACCGGAAACGTCCGGGTCAGGTTCCAAATGGAACCGGAACCGGGTGGAACCGGAACCGGTTGGAACCGGAACGGAACCGGCCCAACCCGGACCGTGGCCATCACTACATATTGGGTTTAACTTTGAGGACGAAGTTTTTTTTAAGTTGGGTAGAATGTAACAATTCGAAATTTTAAAAATAAATTATTTTTATTACATTAGAAATAAATTATTTTTTATTTAATGGAGATAAAGAAGATTTAATAATGAGGTTAAGTAATATTTTTTATTATAGGGTAATAATTAAGTATTTTGGGCTTAAGTTCATGGGTCTCATTATAATTACCCTATTAAAGGTTAATTCTAACCCTAATTATTACTAATATAAATATGTCCGAAGGTTAAGCCTAATTTTTCTATTTACTCTCATTTTACAAACCAGAAAAATTATAATCACATTCCTTTTCTTTCCTTCATTTTGATTAATCAGTTTAATCAAATTAGCAATCTACATCTTGTTTTATTTTTTTCCCCTCACATTGTTCTGCACACCACTTATATGGTTATTGGTATTTTCTTGGTTTATTTTTTTTATTATTCGAAAATCGAATTTATCATCTTAATTATTAAATTAGTTACGACAACATGTTGCTTATAATAACCAAAAAAGGGTAAAGATAATATTATTATTACTTCAAAATTTAAAATTTATTATAATAAGAGTTTTAGAAATTGTTAGTGTATTTATTATTATTTTCTTTATATATATTCATTTTTAAGGGAGATGCATAGGGTATATATTTTTTTTAATTTAGTCTATATCTTATATGGCATAGTGTGTATTGATTCAGTTACTTTTAATAACTGATATTATTGTTTGGGTCAGGAGACGACTTCGTAGATGAACCCTTTTGTTAATCTTAGTAGCTGTTGGTGACCGGCACTTGACATTTGAGCTACAGGTGATTGGATAGTGGCTCTCTTTCAAAAAGAGACTGGCCAGTCTAATTTTCTATTATATGCAATAAAAGTAATATTTGAACTTTGACACGAAAATTATATATTTGATGTTGTTGATTTGTAATGTGGAGTGATACTTAAAAGACCATGGGTGTATCTTTCTTGATATGATGTTGTGAACATGAGACATTTGGGTCTCTGCTATATTTTGAGGCGAGTTTCCATTGAGAAGTTTGCTAGCTTCACCCGAGAGAGACATAGCCCTAGAGTTGTGGAGTATCCTCTTAACTAGATACTTAGTGCGCATGAAGGTCTAGGATTTTTGTTTTAATATTATGTGTTATTTTTTTCTCCCTTTTTGTGAAAGCATGTTTAAATAAAAGCTGAAAAATGTTTTACGTGAGGTGTGTCTACTTGCTCAACCTTCCGTGGTTGACACTTTTTCGTTTTGATTTGTAGATTGCAGGTACATTGCGGGAGCTTACGTTTGATAAGTGGGGATATCGCGGATTAACGTAATATATCATAGTATTTATTATTTGAATTCGTAATAGTTTTAGTTTAGTATTGAATTTTACTAATAATTGACAAATTGTTGGGTTTTAAGACAAGAAATAAGGCTTAGCATTTGAGATTTATTTTCTTATGGGGTTGTTGGTACCATTGAGTTTATTTATATTTGATTTTAAATCCACATTAATTTTATTTATTAAAGTTGAGTTTTACATTTATAGTGCATTTTAGAGATTTATTAAAGTGTAAATTTAGAGTATATTTAGTAGCACCTTAGCCTAATCAGGTAGATAATAGGTGGGGTGTTACAATCTTATTAGAGCAACCTTGTGACCGTGGCTTATTATGTGTTCTGTGCACTTAGCGGGGGAAAAGATCTTGAAACTACGGTCTAACGAGTACGTTGTATTCCTAAGTGAGGGTGAGTGTGAGACCCTAAATTTAACTTGAAAAAATTATTAATAGACTACTTATATCAACAAGGTGAATCTTCTTTTCATGGGAGCCCATTTGCTAAGAACTCCACAATTAAGCGTGCTTGGTGGAAGCAACCTTAGAATTGGTGACCTCGTGGAACGTTTTTCCGTGTGCGCAAGAGTGAGGTCGAAGTGTGTTGTAAGGACTTGTGTTGATTTGTGAGACAATTTTACAATCCTCATGAGTAGTCATCGGCGGTCTGAGAAGCTGGGGTGTTACATTTGTCATCTCTTAAGACTTAACGCTTTAGATTATTAAATCTAAAGTAAAAGTTTTAGTTTGTCCAGTCCTACCCAATCTTGGATCAATTCCATGAGATGCATTCCATGAGATGCAACTCATTTATTCAAACTTAAATCATTATAATATTAATATGGATGAAGTGTTTGTTGTGTGAAGTACAATTGATAAAGTACCTTATTCTTGGAGAAATGTTAAGAAAACTCTCAAGCACAAGGAAGAAAATATTGATTTAAATCAACTAGGCAATCATCTTCAAATTAAAGTGAGTATAAAGGCTCAAGAGAGCGGAGGATGTAAAAATTCCAATATTTTATCCATTAAACATGGTTGAGGAAAGTCCCTATAAAAAGGAAAAGCGAAAAGGCCAATATGGAGTCTAATCCCAAAAGGGGAAATCCGAAAAGACCACTAAAACCCAACAGGTCCTATCGGATATGTGGAAATATGAATCACCCAAACAAGGAATGTTACACCCACAAGCATAGGATGAAAGGAGTAATAGAAGGTAAACAGATCATCTAAAAATGATTCTAACATGAAAGAAGGAAGTTTCACGGTGGATGGACTCGGGGGGGGCCTCAAAGCACATGTGCAAGCAAAGACACTTGTTCAAGACATGTTCAAAGGTTGTAGATGGAGAAGCTCTCTACTTGGGAAACAACTCAAGGACCAAGGGAAAGGACAAGTTGAACTAGTGTTTACATCGGAAAACATAATAATCCTACGAGATGTGCATTATGCTCCCAAAATAAGTAGAAATCTTGTATCCGGGCCAACCTTGAACCGTCCGGGTTAAAATCTTATGTATGAGTCCGATAAGTGTATTATTTCTAAAAATTCTGTTTATGTTGGTAGATTTTATTTAAGTTATGTTTAAGACTAACATGCCATGGTTTGATTTTGATGTTATGAATGATTCTAGTTCTTGTTTATGGCATAATAGTGTGTGTCGTGTTAATTACAATAAGATGTTATAAATGTCTGAGCATGAAATTATACCTATGTTTGAAATGCCTAAAGACAAAAGTCATACATGCATGCTAAATAATATAACAAGGACAACCGTTAGGCCGTTAGAAGTGTAGAAAGAAACATTTTATTACTAAATAATTCACAGTGATTTAGGTGACTTTCACTCTACACTTTCTTTAGGAAATAAGAAATATGATATAACTTTTATAGACTATCACTCTAGATATTGTTATGTATGTTTGTTACATGCTAAAGATGATACTCTAGATAAGGTTAATATATATGAAAGTGAAGTTTAATTAAAACAAGATTTACATGTAAAACGACTGAGAACGGATAAAAGTGGTGAATACTACGATCCAGGTTATTTTCAAACTAATGGTATCATTCATGAGTCCATCGCTGGATGTGCACCACAATTGAATGGTTTAGTAGAAAGGAAAAATAGGATTCTATAAGAAATGATTAACCCCATGCTATCTTACTCTGGTTTGAGTAGAAAGAGATCTATTAACATATAATGAAAATATGACTTCACAAGAATCATATTTTAGGGAGGAAGCAATCATTTATAAGATGGATTCCATTATGGAAAAAACACTTGGGTGTCGGAAGACTTACCTATTGGGTGCAAACCTAATGGTTGTTAGTGGATTTTCCGAAAGAAAATGAACGTTGACGATACAGTCGATAAGCTAAAAACTCAGTTAGTGGCTCGAGGCTCTAGGCAAAAGCATGGTGTTGATCACATTAACACATATGTTCCAGTTACAAGGATAACAACTATAAGGTTATTGGTAGCTATAGCTTCGACCTATAATCTAATAATCAATCAAATGGATGTCAAACGGCATTCTTGTGTGGTGATCTAGAAGAGGGAATGTACATGAGACAACCCAAAGGGTTTATCATGAAAGGACAACAAAAGGCGTGCAAGCTAGTGAAGCCTCTTCATGGACTAAAGTAAGCACCAAAGTAGTGGCATCAAAAATTTGTTGAAACTCTCTTGTCGTATGGGTTAGATTTGAATAATCAGATAAGTTTGTATATAGCAAGTTTGTAACAAAGGCAACGGTTTTATCATTTGTCTATACATGGATGACATGCTTATTTTCAAAACAAGTTGGTTATAAGTAAAGAAGGTAAAGGATTATATATCTTCGATCTTCGATATGAAGGATACCGGGGAGATGGATGTCATTTTAGGCATAAAGATTATAAGATGTAACGATCGATTTGTCTTAATTTAATCTCACTATTTTGAGAAAATACTTAAGCATTTTGATATACGTGAGTGTTTCCCAGTATTTACCCCAATGCATTGAAGTGTGAACTTGTACCTCATGAGGGTAATCTAGTATGATTGGATCTTTGATGTATGGTATGACTTCAACAAGGCCTTATATAGCTTATACGGTTGAAAAGCCTAGTAGGTATAATAGGAATCTCGGACCTTTGCATTGGATTTCTATTCAGAAGTAGGTACTTAAAGGGAACAATGAGTCATGGGTTATGTTATAGTGGAGAACTTTTGGTACTCAAAGGGTACGCGGATGCAAGTTGGATCACTAATAAAGAATATTCATCTTCTACTAGTGTTGGGTATTCACGTATGGGGGAGGTGTCATACTATAGTCTTCCAAGAAACAGACATATGTATCAGATTCTACTATGACATCAGAATTTATTACCTTAGCATCGGCAAGTATGGAAGCGGAATGACTTTAGAATTTCTTGTTTGAGATACCATTATCACCTAAGCTTGGCTACCCATTATGATAGTAATTCGGCTTTGGTAAGGGTGTATAGCAAAATTTATAATGGTAAGTAAAGGCATATTTCACTATGGCATGACCTAATGAAAAGACTTATCACAAAGGGGGCCATAACGTTTGACTATGTCAATACAAAGTGTAACGCCCGGTTAACGTCGGGTTTTACGATTCAATGTGGTTAAATTCCTTGTTTGATGTTGTTAAGTAACTCAAAGTAAAAGTTTTAAAGTTCTATAGTTGAAGAGCTCTAGATGGATATGTCTATCACAAAGACACAAAAGTTACGTATGGGATAACCTATCTATGTAAAATTGAAATTATTCACTTTAGAAAGTTAGGTTGGACATATAGACTTCTATAAGCTAATGAAAAGATACGGACACGGGCTTTCAAGCTGAATGTTTAAGAGAAATTATCTTGTATGTACTTCTCTATTGGTGGATGGATATATATCTTTGATCAATCCTTTTGGACTTCATCAATTTATTCTCACTTGTGGTTGAGAATGTAATAGGTTTCGATTCAATCCTTTTGGACATCAAGCATAGATGTATGAGATGGAGTAATCTTGGATTGTATAGAGAAATAAGTATATACTCTAAATGGGGAAGGATTGTTGGATAATTTAGAGTATAAAATATTTAACAGCCTTAAGTATATGATGTATACTAAGGTATTAAAGTTTAAGTATATAATTATAAGTTATAATTATACTAATATAATTACGTGAAAAGTAGTGGCAAGTAATTTGAAAATAATAGGGCCAAAAGGGCAATAAATATTTAATTTTAAAGTAAGGATAAGAGGTTAAAAATCCGTGTCCAAAAATAATAAGAGAATACAGCTAAAAGTGTTAGAAAAAATAAACAACCAAAAACAGAAGCCCAAAGGCTTCTATGTTGAAGTGGGGAAGTCGGTAGGCTGAGAATAATTGGCCCAAACCTTTGTTTGAAGTCAGCAGCTCATTCAAAGGGCTGAAAGTTGGTGGGCCGCAAATTCAGAGGCTCATGTGGTTGCTAAGGGGTTCATTCCAAGTTAAGTGGCGACAAAGCTTGATTTTTTCCAAAATCAATTTGTTTTAAAGTTATTTTCTTGGGTCATTTGTTATCAACGGCTGATTTATGGTTTTTTTAGTAATATAAATTAAGGTTTATTATTTAATTAAACCTATGAAAATAATTTTCCTAATAACTTGGAAAAATTGATAATCATGGGATTAATGGTGGTTGTTATTACCACTATATAAAGGGACCTAATTTTATTAGTTGGTAACATTTTTCATAAGAGCAATGTTTCATTTTCTCTAAGTAATTGCTATATTTTTCTATCTTCATTCCCAACCTATTATTCTTTAACGTAGTGTTTGGGAACAAGTATTTCATTTCAAATTATGGATTTCAATTATGAAATCATAAATGAAGAATTGAGAATGACAAGATTTGGGTAGTCATTCTCAAATCCTTAACTTTAACTACTTTGAAAATAATGGTGGAATTTGATCCAAATCCAAATTTTAAAATTTTTGATTTGTCAAACAATAGATTTTAGCCAATTCCATATTTTCAAATGAAATCATGGTTCCCAAACATGACATAAAAGTTTTTAAGTGTGAAGAAAATCGACTTCTTTTCATTCTAATTATAACTTTGCTCAATATAATCTCTATTATTTCACAAAGATTAATTATATAGTACTTATAATTAATTGCAAATTGTTGTATTTCTAAAGTGTATTTCAGGTTTAAGCCTAAGCACCAAGTAGGCAGAATAACGATTTTAAGAAAACTAGATAGTGCTTCAGTTTGGTATCAAGTTTCCATAAACTGTATTGTCTTAAAGTATCTTCGATATAAGGTTGTTTATTTACTATAAGTTGTTTATTCGCTGTAATTTCAAATCCTCAATTTAGTATTAAGTTGCAAAACACTTGTAATCTTAATTTGGTGCTTGTAATCTCTTCAAGTTTTATTTGAATAATTTCTATTAAAAAAGTTTTATTTGTATAAAACACACAATCTAAAAGCACTGAAGAGACCAATTTCCTAGATTTTTGTGTGTTTTATACAAATAAAACTTGAAGAGATTACAAGCACCAAATCGAGATTACAAGCACACAACAATCTAAAACTTAATTATTAGCACCGAATAATCTAAAAGACACGCAATCTAAAACTTGAAATTACAAGCACCAAACTTACAAGTATTTGCAACCTAATGCAAAAATCTAGGAATTGAAATTATAACGAATTAAAATTACTTAACTAGCGGTGTGCAAAATGAGACCGGACCGGAACCGGATGAGACCGGACCGGTTGCATCCGGTTCGGTCTTCGGGTCTTACATAATCACCATTTCGGGTTTTCGGCCCGGCCCGGAAAAATTCGGGTTGGATCGGATGTACCTAAAAGTGATTTTGAAGGGGAATAATATTTACGATTATTATGTATATACTTATTAAAGAGCTTTAAATATTTTATTTTCAACACAAAATAATTTTTTAATTTTATAGTAATTAATTTGCTAAATTATTTTAAAATCTTCCCTATTTTAATTTATTTTTGGCATCTAAAATTATTTTCGGTCTAACCGGTCTGGACCTGGACCAGACCGGATGAAATCCAGGTTAGATCGGAGATCGAACTGGTTCCATCTGGTCCGGTTTCCGGTCTTAGCATATTCAAGATTCCAGTCTTTCGATCCAACCGGTTCCGTCGGGTTTGAACCGGTGAACAGTCCTAGTAATAACTACCCATTCAACTTCATAAACCCACTTTTCCACTTGGCTAATTAGAATAATATACTTCAATCTTGAGTTAAATAAAGCTTAACCGCTCAATTGGCTAATTAAAGCCTTGAAAGCCATGACAAAATTAGCTCACCAGTTCTGGTACAAGGAAAACATAGTTGATTGGAAATTGAGCCCAACCGCATATTGGAAACAAACCAGTCGCTGATTGGGCCTGACACTCGTAATCCATGAGGCAATGCATCAGCCCGCAAAATCCTCCACTTCAGTACAATTGTGCTCGATTTTTCCAATTTTCTTTTCACAAATTCTTTCCTTTTTAATTTAACTCAAATTCTTGTGATAGACAGTCTCTTTGAGAGACCATCTCTTATTGGATTGACCCATAAAAAATTATGAAGTAAGAGTAGAAAATAAGCTTTGATAAACTGGGCCTGAAAGACGATCTTTCAGGAGACTGGCTGTTAGTTTAATCTATATTTCCTTATTTCTTTTTGGACCTAGGTTTTTTCCTTTTGTCCTTACTAAATTAATATTTTTATAGACTTTATGGCCTTATTATTTTCATAGTACTTAATATTATTTTTCATGGAATAAATCTTCAGTATAATTAATCATACAACTATACTTGAACTTTTATACCTTAGTATACATAGTATACTTAATACTTACACCTTTTATATTCTAAATTATCCATCTCATACATCAGTACTCAATGTTCAATAGGATTGAATTGGCACCTAGTACACAACCACAAGTGAAAATAAATCAATGATGTCCAAAAGAATTGAAGCAAAGATATATATCCATCCACCCAAAGAGAAGCACATACAAGACAATTTATTTTATACATTTAGGTTGACACTTTGAAGCATGTGCCCGTATTTTTTTATAAGCTCATAGAAGTCTATATGTCCATTATGACTTCCTAAAGTGGCTAACTTCGAACTTGCATAGATAGGTTCTCTCATACGTAACTTTCATGTCCTAGTGACATGACACATCAATCTAAAGCTTTTCAACTCTAGAACTAGAGAACATTTTATTGACACTATTTTATTAATATCACAAGATCCAAGTAACTCCATTCGAATCTTATACTTTGAATTACTTAACAAAATCAAACAAGGGCTTTAACAACATTGAATTGTAAGACCCAGTGTTAACCGAGTGTTAGATTGGTTCCCTTATTAGTGTTAATTGGACATAACCTAATTCCAATTAAAGCGTAATCAATGAAATTCCTTAGCAAAGCTTTTGTAAATTTATATGCCAAATAAAACTTTACATTGACATGGTCAAACGTGACTCTTTTAGTGATAAGTCTTTTCACAAGGTCATGCCTTAGTGAAATATGCCTTGACTTACCACTATAAACTTTATTATACGTCCTTACCAAAACCAAATTGCTATTACAATGGATAGCCACCACTGAAATAGGCTTAGGTAATAATGGTATCTCAAATAAGATATTTTGAAGCCATTCCGCTTCCTTACTTGCCAATGCTAACGCAATAAATTCTGACATTATAATACAATTCGATATACATTTTTGTTTCTTCGAAGACTATGAAATGACACCTCTATTAAGAATAGTGAATGAATAGTGTCATATATTCTAATGTTGCAATTAATATGGAACGAATAAAGTATTAAGGAAGAACAAAGTAGGAGACAGAAATAACAATGTTAATTTGGAAAGATAAGAAATGGAGGAAACAATATTGTAATAAGTATAAGTAATAACCTCTAATTGGGGCATGCTTGTATTGGGCGTAAATATTTAAACGAGTAAAAAAAATCAAAGTAAAAAAATAAAGTTGATAAATTAGAAATTAGTGAAATTTGATTGTTGTAGAGGTGGAAGAATTGTTGCAAAGTAATGAAAAATAAAGGGAGTTCTCAATTTTGTGGGGTAAATATTTATCCTACGGGGGTGGAGGAATATATTACCTCCATAATAGGGGAAATTATCTTCTTTTTTCTTCATTATTTTTATTTTATATTCATTTTACCTTCTTTACAACTATGTCAACTACTTCAAATGCATCTCTATTTGCTTTCATTTCACTAGTTTGACTTTTTTTACCCCCTTAAATATTTACATTCAATACAAGCATGCCCTTAAAAGTAAATATTGAAGACTCAATGATTTACTTTCAATCCAAACCATGTTTACATTCTTAACATTTATTTATTAGATCACTAGTTCTCCCCTAATACCCTCAAACCAAGCAACCAAGCAATCCCTTACAGTAATTTGGTCCAACTGATTTTATTATATCAATAGAAAAAATTACTACATGATAAAAAGAACATTTGAGAATGTCATAACTAAGATTATCAAAGTGAATCAAAAGGATTAATATACATGTTCAAGTATGAAAGTTCCATTACCACTAAAATACCAGTAAATTTTCTTTTCACAATACATAACAATAAAACTCATGTTGATAGCGACTATTTAAAAAATAAAAATTATCAATGATACTCCTAAATTTTCTCATTTTATTAATAGTGCCCCCAAGTTTTTTCGATTATCAATGGTACTCTCATGTTATTGAACGTTCTACAAGAGCAATATTTTCTAATTTTTTCTGTCCAAAATCATTCATAACCGTTAACTTTTTCCTTTTTTCCTTTATGTTTTAATTTGAAAAATAAAGGAAAAAAAATTAACGATTTTTGACGATTTTGGACGAAAAAAATTAGAAAAAGTTACACTTGTGAGACGCTCAATAACACGAGAGTACCATTTGATAATCAAAAAAACTTAAAGGTACCATTAATAAAATATAAATAAGGGTACCATTAATAATTTCTCCAAAAATTTAACCAAGAAAACGTTAATGCGAACATAATATTGTCGTTAAGGACCACCCCTTTTCTCATTTCCAAACAAGCAGCTTCATACTTGTATACTTAAAACATAATCAATGGGAACATTAGGCAAGTATTATTGCAGGCAAGTGACAAGACTAAGCTTAGTGATTACATGTTATTCCACTTTTTAAATATTGCACTTGCTTAAGACATCTACATACACTAAGAAATACAACATAAACATTGGAACATTAACATATTCTCCCTCTATCCATCTCTCTTTTTATCTCGTTTCCTTTTACAACATTGACATGATCCCGTTCGAATGTTTCCCCAGCCCGACCTGCTACAGTTCATACTGTTACTACAGTTTACAACTCGGGTCATTATAAAATGTCATCAAGCATTGTCGACAGAAGCAACCCTCGCACAAACTCACATTTCTTCGCCTTCTCCTCGTGCTCCTTTTCAGAAAGCACGGGATTCTGTATAGAACTGCATTAAGATCACATTATTAGTATAAAAAAAACTCGCTCCATCCTATGTAATTACTAAACAATGCTGCATAGGGAAGAGACGGGTGGGAAAAAGGCATCGATATTAATTCCCCGTATTTCCAACTTTCGAAAGATTTAATCATCAAATGGGAATCCCATTATTAACCCCCTTTCCCCTCTTCTCCGATTTTTCGAATCTACCATGCAAGCATGTTAGAAATGCCCTTAGCACTTGGAATGTCTACGCCATGAAACAACAACATAACAAGAGTTGGAGATGATAAAAGATAGTAATAAGAGAAAGATCAAACAATTCCCATGCCCCAAATATTCTGCTTCTATAGTCGAACACCCCAAAAGCACCATTAAATATAAACCTCATCTATCATTCGGCTTCAAATGCTACAAAATTAGAACATATCACTACATATCCATATAATTGTACATCAACTTGTCCACACTTTTTTTGTCCACTCACTTATTTTTAATTTTTTTGTCTTTTACTCCCATTTATTTCCCATTACACCTAAAAAGAGCAACAGAACTAAAAAATAGCAATGAAGTTGTACCAAGCAAACCATACATGCACATCAAGACAGCACACAGTTAAGAGCAAACAAACATGTTACCATGTCCCACTGTATTAAAAAAAGGTGGGAAGCTACACTAAACTAACACCAACAAAATATATAGAGCTACAAACTCCAACTATATCTCCCAAAAGAAAGTGTTGCATATTACACAAAAGTAAGGTCCGACATCAGCCATCATACACGCGGCAAAATAAGGCGATTTCCAAAGTAAATAAAGTACATAAATCTGAAACTATGTATACTGAATTTTAGTAGCATTTTTCAAACTTCATTGATTCATGCTAGAAAAAAAAACAACCACATCCATTAGTACTAATTCGTTTTCTATTTTTTTCCTGAAAACCTTTTGAGCATAATTATAGTTAATTTACGTTTTTCGATATATCATGAGCCTTCACATGATAAGCACCACCTAAAACTGTGTTGTTGGAATTAAATACCAAAATGTTTAATTTACATGATGTTGTCATCAAACAAAATAGTTTTGTGTTACCTTTTATTTGTCTCCTCTGCAACTTGTGGAAGTGATACAGGTTCCTTAGACAACGATGGTTCTACGTTCCCAAGTTCTTCTGCAGTGGACGAGTTGTACATGAAGGAAGACAACAAAGGATCAGGGTCTGGATTAGACGAAGAGACTGGAAAAGAGGACCCTCCGAAAAGGGATTGTCTATTTCCATCTCGTAATTCTTTTCTCAACATGTTGAACATAGAATTTGGAATGCCTCTGCGCAATCTTCTCCTGCGCTGAACGTATCTTCCAGGTTATGGAAATACAATTTATGATGCATCAATTCATGGGGGACACTAGAAGAGGGTAATACTTTATAAATAGCAATGAAACCTATTGGAAGTGAAAATATTTCAAATAAAAACACTAATCCATAGAATTTAGTTTGGTGAAAACAACTTATGGAGAATTTCAAGCTCAAAACATAACAATAAAATAAAGCAGCCACACAAATGAAAATTGGAATTTGATATAACTCATGAATTGAAGGTCTACGAATTACGACATGATATATCTTAAATAAGAGGATAATCTAATGGGGTTGAGTTGCCGTTAAATGTGTCATATCAGTACATCACATAGCATGTTCATACTTCATGGAGCATACGTAGAATAAGAATTCAAATCATTAGCCCACAGAATTTAAACTAGCAAAATATTGAAAGGATATCTTCAAAATATTTCCATGTTGCATAGTGATATGACCAACCATGTCCATTCCTACCCTCTTTGTACACACAGGGCAAACCTGCAACAATTACATTATTTAAGCACATCAAATTAGTATCCATTAGGCCAGAAAGATTAAGCAAAGAAGAAGACGAATATGTGGCAAACATCAAAGTTAAAACAAATAGTTCTCATGATAATCTAAAGTCTAAACAATCGATAAGGTAAACTCCTAGCAAAAATTTGAGATAGCATAACTGTTCAGCCAAACAACAGCACCAAACAATAAGGGAAAAAGGACAATGGATGTCAAAATTGCAAAATGCACAAAGGTAGCAACAGTGTAAAGCATACTTTGCCAAGATTTTCTCAGTTACATAAGAAATACCTAAATTCTTGTCATCTCTATGTAGCAGCACCACAAGTCTGGCACTAAATGTAATTAATAATTAATTAACATCCAGTATCCAAGATAATACACCAACCACAATATGTTATGCAGTTATTGTTGAACATCTAACATGTTTCACATCTAAAGACAAATTGTATATTTGTACGCCATTGCACAATTACAAAAATCTTTTCCAATAAAAATTCACAGGCTTGAGTAACATATTCATACTAAAGAACCACTTGCAGACGCTCATCAAACTCAAGATATAGAATTTCTCTTGCAAACAGCTACACTTTCAGGTCTACAGAGCAAATTAGGGAACAAAACAGTTCATACGCGTGTAGCCGTTCTTTCAAATTAGCAGGAATTCATAGATCAATATGAAAAGAACGCTCAGCATACACCAGAAGACGTTCAATAAGCCAAAATATGATCATTACTTCCTAATAGCTTTCAAATGTGAATCAATATCCCAAAGGCCAGCACAAAGCAATCTACATAACACTCAAAGTAAGCAATTTGTATTACAATGGACTTTTCAAATTAAAAAAGCATACACCGCTTAAACTTATGTATCAACACAAAGAAGAAAGAGATACAAATCAAGTAGGAAACTTGAATCAAGATACACTTGTAGGGGTAATACACAGCTATCAAAAGCATACTAACAAATGAAAAACCAAAAAAATAAACATATCTATTATGCATAAACAAGTCCTAAGCAAATAGGATAACATACTGACATATAATTACGCAATATTATGAATTCATTATATGATATAAAGTGGTATAGTGTCAGAAAGCCTACCCCATTCTTTAACTCCACTTGATGTTCATCATCCATATGGCAGAAAAGCCCCACAATGTCAAACTCATCTGCGCAAAATGGGCATGAAAACTCTTGCTTGTACTCATCCTCCACTTCTAAATCATCTCCTCCCAGATAAGCCTCTATTACAAGCCAAAATCAGAAATTTTCAATCTCTTAATCCAACCCAAACAATTAAATCTCTTATTTACAAGTTACATAATCAATTACAACAAATTCAAGCAAAATTATCAACTCGCATAGTATATACAAGACTTTTGGAGGATTCAACTAAAATAAGTCAAAAAAAAAACATAAAAACAAGATTTTTATGAGGTGGGTTTCGATTCTAACTAAAAAAACTTGCCTTTTTCTCAATTAACCTTTCACCCAGAAAAATCCATCAATTTACAAAATTAAAAACAACCCAGATGAAACAATCAAAAAAGGAAAGAAACCAAGAAATGAATACTAACCAGATCGTAGCTGGCAACGTCTGAAAGAAGACGAAGCGAGACGAGAACTCCATGGATCACCACCTTCCATATTAATTTAGCTTCTTGTTTAATATGATGACAATAAACAGATGATCCTCAAAATCACCAGAAGAGCTAGTTATAAATCCAACAAACAAGCCAAAAGCTTTGTGGAAAATCTTGAATGGAGCTAAAAGGGGAAACCCTAAAAGAAGATAGAAATGTCCAGGAAATAGAGGATGAGAGAGAAACGAATTAGGAGAAAGAGAGATATAGGAGCAGAGATAACACTCTCCACCGACCTTGTTCCTTAATGGAATCAAATCCATTATATACAACCACATTTTTTCACTTTTATACCCTCTATCTTTTGTGTTTTTTTCAACTCTGCCATTGCCGTCTTCCTTTTTTTTCATATCCATTAATAACGTAATATGAACCAATTAGCTTTCATAGCTCAGTTGGTTAGAGCACCCGTTTAGTAAGCGGGAGGTCTTGAGTTCGACTCTCAATGAAAGCAAATTTATTTTTTTACAATTGGCTTAAAAATGATCCTCAAAAAGCGTGATTTTTACAACAAAAAGATCAAGTAAAGTCGATTCCTGCAACAATACAAGCTTGACTATTAAATAAGAACCTACTTTACATTATTTTAACTTATACTCCATATTTTAACATTTTTTATCTCAGAGACAAGCTCTATGTGTTGCGTGAAAATTTAACTAGGCCTCCGAATTTAATGGGTGTCATATTTCCCCTATTCTGTGAAGTGCTCACCGTGCCATCTTATTACACCAGTAGTAACTCGAGAGGTATACAATTGTTGTAATCGTGGACCTATAGGATGGTAGATTAATTATTTCCTTAGAATGTGATAATTTCTAATATCGTTTCTAACCCAGCTTGTTGTCAAATATTTTTTCAGCATCTAGTAATCACGACACCACACCAGAGATCATACACCCGTTAATGTAATAATTAGTCATCTCCGATGGAAATCTAAGCTTTGCTAATTACTTTTTGTGTCATAAAACCCAAATCTCATTGGGTTTGAATTCTGTAAAGCCTCTTAAATAATAGTGCAACACTTGTCATACAACATCTCTGAATAATTATGATATGTCTTTATATTTGTTATTCTCCTTATAATTGACATCTGAGAGTAAGTTTTACACCCAGAATACAGCAGATTGTTTGTAAGACTTAGCATGTCAAAAAATTGTTTGGCTAGAAGATTTAAATCTTCTGGTAATAAATCTTCAAGCGAATGCTCCTCCTTATAGCGCGAAACCTTTTGCGGAAAAAAGTTATCGTACATCAAACCTGTTTGAAAATCTATTTGCAGTTGCATCATGCACCATACGCACGTATGAGGAATGCGATTTCTGAAATAATAGATTGAAAATGATTTATGTTTATTTAGGAAACATTACATCCCTATTTTAACTTGTAAAAGGTTTTGAACCATCTTTTAGAATTGCGTACATGTCTTGAAGCCCCTCGAATCAATCCACCAAGACAAAGAATCATCCTGCATAACACTTAATTTAGTATTCATTGAAGAAAAATTCAAAGAGAAATTTTCATTCAAACTTGTATGATTACCTTGAGTGGAAAGGTCTTTGCTTGTAGAAGCTTGACCATTTTCCTTTGCCTTCTTTTGCTTGTTCTTGAAAACAAAGCAATTTTTCTTTCGGTGTTCGGGCTTACCACATTCCCAACATACCTTTTCGGTATTTGAGATAACGGTCTTCCCCTTTGAAAAATCTACCTTCTTCCTTTTCTCACCGGAATGGGATGGTCTCCCTTCCGCAACCATGTTAATAGTTCCAACATTAGGATTTTCATACTTCCGATTCTCTTAAATCCTTATGCTAGACTCAACAACAATATGTTGTCCAAGATCGGAGAGTGTAATCTCCTCTCTTTTATGCTTTAAAGCATGTCTAACATCCCTCCAAGAGGGAGACAACTTGTCTATAATACTAGAAATAAGAAAAACTTCATCTATTTTAATTTTATGTAATTTTAGATTAGCATGCATTCTTTGCAACTCATGAAATTGATCAATTATAGGGCGGTTTTCTACCATCTTATAAGAATTAAAGTTACTTACAAGAAACTTTTTGGAACTTGCATCCTCCGCCATATATTGGTTCTACAAAGCATACCATAATTCCTTAGCGGACTCATGGTATTGGTAGATGTCAAAGAGAAAATTTTGCATTCCATTGAAGATATGGCCCCGGCAAATGAAATCATCATTTTTCCACTTACTTCTCTTCCTAGCTTGCTCAAGGGTTTCATTTTCCGACTCCTCCGGTTTGGGTGAACTTATCACGTAATTGACGCTCAAAGTTGTTAGGAGGAACATCATCTTCTTTTGCCAACATTGAAAATCGACATCGACAAACTTTTCCATCTTAGTAAAGTTAGATGTAAAATCTTTGATAGTTGTCATCCCGAAGATAATATCACAAAAGATAATTAAGACTTTAATAATGCAAATACAAATTACAATATGGGAATTTGTATTCATCCCTTTGTTGATGACAAAATATATAAACTTACAAATAACAAAACTAAATTAACTTGAAGATTGCTTTGTAACGACAACCGTTACCCGAAAACTTGATACTTGTTGTAGGCGTGTGATCACTTTCCTTTTGTAATATTTCCCCCCACAAAGGTACTTGGGTTTGATGCTTGGAAATTCTTAAAGAGATACAAACAACACAATATACTCTTAATACTTAGAGTATATAACTTAATAACAAAGTGTTTAGAAATTATAAGAGTTGGAAGCTCTAAACAAGAGTTAATTACTCTCTTGAAAAGAATACACGCAAATGAGAATAAGAGAAGAAGAATTCAGGGGAAAAAAGTGTATCATTCTACTCATCATCAAGCCCTATTTATACTACAAGAGTATAACCTAAGGGTCATGACCCAATTAACCACTCATAATGATCATATTGATGATCATACAATTCAATACCATTAATCTATGGCATTCATGATTATTATACTCCATAATATTCCTTTATAACTCTAGAAATCAAGAGATATAAGTATAGGAATCCAATGCATTTACTCAAGGAAAACCGAAAAAGCCAACGGTCACATAGACAGCAGCAACCGCCGAATCGGCGGTCCTACCCCTACCAAGGAAAGCCGACTCGACTTTTCCTTGTGGACAAAATCCTTTTTCTAGAACCTAAAGCTGACTCGGCTTTAGGCCCAAAATCATGACAACGGAGTCGGCTTTTGCTGCTAACTCGGTTTTTCATTTGTTTGTTTTGTCCTTTCCTTTGAACCCCATTTGGACCTAGTATTTTAATACATATTGTCCCACTACTTTAGTAGTACTTAGTGATTACAAACTTAGGATTATTAGACACTAAATGTTCAACAATCCTCCCCCATTTAGGGTATAATAAGCCTCTCATTTACAAAACAAAACTTATAATCCATTTCATGCATCAACACTAATATCCCTTCAGATTGAATTAACCCCTAGTACAACACACTTCACAAGTAATCGAGCCTGAATTGATATCCATACGGATTTGAATCAAATGACCCTTCCAACCACTTGAAGATGAAGTACACACAAAATCAATAACACAAAGTCATTAACTTGACACATTATAAGGCCCTGTCTGTATCTTATTCATAAGTTTATCATAGTCCATATGTCAATCTTGACTACTTGAAGCGGCCACACTTCAAACTTATATAGGTAGGTTCTCAATACGTACAAAACATATCCCCGTGATCCGAATACAGCACCAAGAGCTCTTCTACTCTTGATCTTTAGAACTTTCAATGGACGACTACCTTGTTCATCACGGTCCAAAGCAATGATGGGTCATTAAACTTGTTGCTTACAAAAATCAAAAGGACTTTACCACATTGAATGCAAGACACGAAGTTACTCATGCGTGAATTGGGCTTTTCCAGATGATCTTTATTGACATAAATCGACTACAATTGACGCTTGTTCAATTGAATCCCTACTCATGGCTTTCGTAAACGAATCCGCCACATTGAACTTAGTGTTCACATAGTCAAAAGTTATGAGCCTATTAGTGATAAGTCCTTGCACTAGGTTGTGCCTAAGAGCAATATGATGAGGCTTACCATTATATACTTGACTATAAACCCTTCCTAAAGCCGTCATGCAATCCGCATGAATCGCCACCAGTGAAATCGGCTTAGGTAACAAGGGTATCTCAAACATTAGATTCCTTAACCACTCTGCTTCACTAGATGCTGAAGCAAGAGCTATGAACTCCGCGGACATAGTAGAATCAGTTATACATGTTTGTTTCTTAGAAGACCATGAAATGGCACCTCCCCCATAAACAAACACCCAACCACTTGTAGAAGAAATATCCTCTTCATTAGTGATCCAACTAGCATCGGAATAACCTTCTAAAATGGGAGGTTCACCGCTATAAGTTATACCATAATCCTTGGTACGCAACAAGTATCTTAGTACTCTCCTTATCGTCATCCAATGATGGGGACCTAGGTTACTTGTAAATATACTAAGTTTACCAACCGCAAAATCTATGTCTGGCCTTGTACAGGTCATGACATACATCAAAGATCCTATGACCTTTGAATACTCTAATTGAGACAATTGGTTGACCGGTATGTTTGGCAAATTTCATACCTGGTTCCATGGGAGTAGAGACAGGTGTCTTATCAAGCATGCTAAACCGCTTAAGTATCTTCTCAACATAGTGAGATTGACTTAGCTTGATTCGGTTACCTTGTCTCATGATCTTAATACCTAAGATTATATTGGCCTTCCCCATATCCTTCATCTGAAAGGATCTAGACAAAAAATCTTTTGTCTCTTGTACTTGTACTAAACTAGTACCAAAGATGAGCATGTCATCTACATATAGACAAATGATAACCCCATTACCATGGCTATCAAATTTGCTATAAACGCACTTATCGGCTTGAATCAATTTGAATCCAAAGGACAAAAAAGTGTTTCATCAAATTTTTGATGCCATTGCTTAGGTGCTTGCTTAAGTCCATATAAGGATTTAATAAGCTTACACACCTTTTGCTCTTGTCCTTTCAAAACAAACCCTTCGAGTTGTTTCATATAAACTTCCTCATCTAATTCCCCATATAAATGTAGAAACACTTAGAGACAATGAATGCAACAAGAGGGGGGTGAATTGTTGTTTTGCACTTTTAAGTATTTTTGCCCTGTTTTTGCGGAATGTAAATTAAATAAAAATACTTAAAACAAAAAGCAAGAAAGTAAAATGGAGACAAAGATTTTTACGTGGAAACTTTCTAGGCCTAATAGAAAGAAAACCACGATCACTTGGGATTTTAAGCTTCTCTTAATATGTTTTAGGCAATTAATACAATTACATAAAACACTTCTCTTCTCTTCTCAACTAGGCCTCTTCTCTTCTCTTTCTCCTTCTCTTTCTCTTCTCTTCTCTTTCTCTCATTCCCCCTTAGACTTCCCTTAAGTCTAATTACAAACACTCAAAAACCCGTACACATTAATTTCTCTAGAATGGATAAAAACTAAGATATTGCGTAAGAAAAATATTACAATTTAATTGGCGAATAGAAAGAATAAATATTTTTCTTACTTGGGTGATCTCACTTGAATATTTCGGTTAGGGCACACCTATTATTACCGGTTTAAAAACATCTCTTTTTATATAAGAGTAACCGTGTAACTACTCATAATTCCCTTATTCTCAAATGTGGGAAAGTGGGGAATTATCTTGGAAGTTACTTAATATCTTACGGTTAGTTTTTAATAATTCTTTAGCTAATAATAATTAATGAAGACTAATTCAACTAAACCCTAATTTCTTCCCTATTTTTGTGGAGAGAAATAAGGAGACTTATTCTCATCCATTGGATTTTATGTGGTGGTTATTTAAATGATTGTCAATTAATAACTTATGCAACATCCTAATATTTAACCGTACAATCAACTAAAAACGAGAAAAACTAATTTCCTACGTTACTTTAGTTGACCAACTTCTCCAGACCTGTTTCGTTGGGAACACTGCACTGTCTCCATCAGCACTTATATCAAATTATCCACTCTTCGGAACAGTAGAGATCAATTTCACTTTTGACTTTCCACATGATCTTCTAAGCTGACTATTTTGACTTTTGACTTTGACTTTGACATGTACAATATCCTTTAAACAAGCCTTTTAGGTGTCATCGACGACTTTAATAAAATCGGATATACGACCTACAAAACAATTTCTAAAACATGTTTGTTTATACATAAGGAAGTCATCATCAAAACTTAAGAGGGCCAACAATAAAAATGTGGTGTTAACATCTATTTGATGTATTTCTAGATGATAGACCGTAGTGTTAGAGTTTTATTTTAATGCCGCAAGTGTACGGATGTCAAGAGATATAAGTATAGGAATCCAATGCATTTACTCAAGGAAAACCGAAAAAGCCAACGGTCACATAGACAGCAGCAACCGCCGAGTCGGCAGTCCTACCCCTACCAAGGAAAGTCGACTCGGCTTTAGGCCCAAAATCATGACAACCGAGTCGGCTTTTATTGCTAGCTCGGTTTTTCATTTGTTTCTTTTGTCCTTTCCTTTGAACCCCATTTGGACCAAGTATTTTAATAAATATTGTCCCACTACTTTAGTAGTACTTAGTGATTATAAACTTAGGATTATTAGACACTAAATGTTCAACAAGAAGAAAATCAATAAAAAGATATGATATTTCAATGCATTCTAGAGGCACACAAAGAACATTAGATAATTTAAATGATTATGGTAATGAAAAAAGGAGAGTTGAACCAGTGTGAGTTTTTGTTTGGCCTAACCCATCAACATTAAAAATGCTACTACCTCTTATTCAACCTAATAGTCTCATTTCACTGAGCATATTTGTCATACAATCATATCATATCATACAATACTATAAAAAACTGAAAAATTCCACATGACGATTTTATAGATTTTTGCATTAATTATGATTTTCCGTATTAAAGGTAAGCTTTCAAAAAGATTTTTATTAAATCAAATCATACAATCATATAATACTATAAAATAACTGAAAAATTATACATGGCGACTTTATAAAGTTTTGCATTAATTATGATTTTAAGTATTAAAGATAAGTTTTCAAAATGATTTTTTATTAAATCAAATCATCAGATCATACATCATATCATACAATACTATAAAATAGCTGGAAAATTATACATGGCGACTTTATAAAATTTTGTATTAATTATGATTTTAAGTATTAAAGATAAGTTTTCAAATTGATTTTAATTATATCAAATCATCATATCATAAATCATACAATACTAAAAAAGATTTGAAAATTTTCACGTGGTGATTATATCGAGTTTTGCATTAATTTTGATTTTCAGTATTAAAGATAAGCTTTAAGGTTTATGGCATTAGAAATTTGATACATATTCAATCTTTTGGCTAAAACTTATATAGAAAAATTGCATTAATTTAAGGTTTATGGCATTAGAAACTAGATTTCGAAGAGCTTTCCAACGATATATTATATGCCTAATTCTAATAAGTAAGCGACATATGGCGACCGTCTAAAATTTGCAGTGGTTTTTAATACATCCAGTCGCATTAAACTAAGCTTGCGATCGTACTGTGGTATAAAAGCTTAAAACACGCGCCTGTATCACGGTAGAGTCGCGTAAAACACGCGACCGGGCCGCAGTAGAGTCGCGTAAAACATGTGATTGGACCACTGTGGAGTCGTGTGTTTCACGCGATTACACCGTGGTTTACTAAAAATTACTGCAAATTTAAACGGTCGAACTTTCTCATTCGGTTATCAGAGTATGGCATATAATATATCGTTGGAAAGCTCTTAAAAGTCTAGTTTCTAATTCTGTAAACCTTGCATTAATGCAATTTTTCTATAAAAAGTTATAGTCAAAAGATTGAATATGTATTAAATTTCAGCACAAACAAACTTTAAACGATCATCGATTCTCGCTCGCTTATCGGAATTTAGCATATAATATATCATTAGAGAGATGTTGAAGTCTAGGTTCTAATGCCGCAAATATTTCATTAATGTGATTTTCTTATCAAAAATTATGGTTAAAAGAGTGAATATGTACCAAAATTCAACACAAGTAAATTTTTTGAACTTAACGATCTTTATCAATGCTTACCGAATCATTTTGATGATCATTTTCATTTTTCATAGTATTTTAATATTGAATTTTAGTTCAGAGATTCTTTTTAGAGAGAAATTAGAGAGATAAAATTATAAACTTTCATTAAAGACAAAATTTAAATTTCAATCTATAAAAATTGGCGATACAATAAAAAATGTCAAACTTTTAATAATTCCACGTAACAAATACTATAATCATTTGTCTAAGAAGGTTGAACAAGTATATGTCATCCTACGTAAATTTTTTTGTTTTATTGTTTGTTTTGAACATAATGGAGTGTTAAATATATGTTGATGAACAAAAATAATGTGTATGCCATCACTTACATTGTACGAACATTAATTGTTTAAGATTTTTTTACATTTCTTAAATTGTTGAGCATGATTATTGAATTAGAATTGATGTGATGCTTTCTTTGAATTTTTCAAATATAATTGTAATAACTCTTTTTTATCAATTAAAAGTGTACGATGTTAATGGTCAATTAAATTAATTATGAGCATGATTAGTGATCAAAAGATAATGTAAATATAACATTTATAAGTTAACTTACAGAGTCACTAATCCATACTTAAAAGATCAGATATACTACTTCATTTTTTTTTATTTTTTTATTTTAACCATATTTTAAACAATAATTTGTGATTTAAGTGATTTTAGTACTTTACTAGAAAATCCATGTGCGATGCACAAATTTTTTTTCCAACTGATGTAAACAAATAAATTGAATAAGTCGGGCATAATATTACATTTTATTACTTTTTTAATTATTTTTTAATACACATTTTATTGCATTCATAAAAATTGAAATTTTAACTGTTTTTTATAGTTATCATTAAAATAATAATAAAGCAGTAGGCCAGTAGCCCATTGTAAATTGTATAAAAAAATAATTGTTATTGGAGTTATAATCATTTTTTAATACACATATATATAATATATAATATATATATATATATATATATATATATATAACATATATATATATATATACATATATATACACACAACACACATATATATATATATATATATATATATATATATATATATATATATGTGTGTGTGTGTGTGTGAGAGAGAGACATATATATATATACACATATATATATACACATACACACACACACACACACACACACACATATATATATATATATATATATATATATATATATATATATATATATATGAGAAGGACCAATAAAGAGGTGGTCAAAATAAGAAGGACAAAAAATATTCAACATCCTTAATTTAATAAGATAAAAACATCTAAAGTTACGATCTACTCAAAAATTATTAATTGTAAAACTCATTATGTATACATAAAAGATACTATGTCATAAATCTGAAATATGTTCTTAATGTATAACATAATATCCTTTTCGGTTTATATAGTTTAATAGATTGTATGGTTCAAACAAAGTTAGATGTACCATTAAATTTGTAAGGATAAGGCAGACTTGGAGTGAATGTGAGTTAGGTATAAGGTGGGTATACCCATATCGTAACCATGAAGGGTATGTCCAATTGGTCAGTGTGTTAGAATGAATTTGAATGCATTCCCATGGTGGGCATACATGGGTATAAAATTTTTATCTCCTATGGATTGTGAGTAGGTAATATAGATGTAGCACATTCAAGTATTCAACCCAATTCTTGTATCAGCTTCTCATCCTAAAAACGCCTAGAAAGACGAGTATAGTTAGCCGCTTAGCCTTCATGGGATAATGCAAGGTCTTGCCTAAAAAAGTTAATTATATATTAATCCCAAAATAATTAAGCCACTTAATATTATTATGAGGCTGTAGCATTGTAGTAGAGTAGTATTTATTAGAATGAAAAGTGAAATTAGTGATAGCTTTTTCTCCTGGAAAACCCAAAAAGTGGTGAATCAAAAGCACAAAAAGTTTAATCCAATTCCAACCTAAATATTTTGATATTATTAAAATACGCCTGCCTGCTCTAAGACCTCACGTTGCGTACAAAGACCTACTATCATACAAGTTTAATCCAATTTCAACCTAAATAATACTTGCTACTGAATATAACATATTATGTGGCAAAATATCACTATCAGTAGCAAGTATTATGAAACAGAGGAAGTTTGAATTAATGGTCAGGTTTACCTTTTTGAAGTAATGCCTCTTATCTAACATATTGCAATATTAATAACTTACTGCTTCCTCCGTTTTATAATACTTGCTACATTTCACTTTTTTACGCAATTTAATGTACAATTTTGATCATTAATATCTTAAACTACACTTAGCTAAAAATTATAAAAATTAAATATTATGAAAGTGTGCAATTAGACGATTCAAACAAGATCTTACTTGACTATATTTCTTCTTATACATTAGTCGTTATATATAAAATAAGCTTGAACAATGATTAGTACTCATAAGTCAAATGTAGCGAGTATTTCAGAATCATAAGTCAAATGTAGCGAGTATTTCAGAATGGAGGAAGTATGTACTAAAATTTGATAGGTATTATCATAGTTATTAGAATTCCGATTCTGATCTACTATCTACGATTTTACGATCCAAAAATAGGTGACTGATTTGGATCGTAGGTGGGATCTTAATGTGGTAGAATCATGCAATTTTACTTTTAGCTCAAGAATTTATGCAGTAACACGATTCTACGATCCACCGATCCAACGATCCGATTCTATATGAGTAGATTTAATCGTAAAATATTTTCATATAATATAGATATCACTTACGTATAAATATATATTTAAAATAATTATATCAATATCTTTATATAATTACGTGTCACTCTCATAATAAAAATTTTCCCTTCAAAACTCAATAATGATGTCATTGTTTGACTTTTCTACTTTTTAATCATGAGTATAATATTATTCATTTAATGTATTAAAAAATTATATTTTTTCAATTATTTATAAAATATTTATAATTTATCTACTAAATGAACATAGGATATTGTTTTCAAAAAAAATAAATATAGGATATTTTTAAATCGTTAAAACTTAAAACTGTAAATTTTTTATTTTTTAATTTAAACAAATAAGACAAAAAAATTAATAAAACCGTGCATCGCACGAATATTATCTAGTATTGTATATGATCAAATCAATAATATAAAAGAACCGTAAATTTTCAATCAATAATATAAAAGAACCGTAAATTTTCAAGTGGCGAATTTATAGAGCTTTGCGAGATGGAGTATTATTACATATTAAAATGTGATTGTGTGGCTTTTAAAAAATTTTATTACATTAATTACTTAACGATAAGTTTTAAAAAATATTTTATAAGATGAAATATGTATATTTATTAAAACCTTTCTAAAAACTTTACATAGTGATGCATGTATTGAGAAAAACTATATTATACTAGTGTAGAATCCCGTGTAATACACAATTTTTTTAAAATCGACATATACAAACAGATGATATTTAAAAAATAAAGCTAAATATATTATGTAGTACAAAAACTCAATTTCGACGGCTATATGTATAAACTAACTCTGTATTTTTTGAAATTGTAAGCAATATATTATGTAATATATATTATATTTTCTAGTTTACTCAATTTAATTATAAATATTTGCTAGTAAAAAAATACTTTAATGATTGAGATATTGATCAAGATTAAATGTCAAATTATTTTTCTTTAGCCAATAGATAAATTCTATTTATCAAACTCTTTTTAGTTGTCACACTTGAAATTTTTCAAATTTCATAGTATAATGTATGATTTTTATGTGCAGTTAACATGATGCATATAATTTTATAAATAATGCAAAGTAGATTATTAGTTTTCAAAATTTCAAAGAAAAATCTTGCCTAGCAATGCAATTGATTTTTCTTCATAAGAAATAGATATGTCATCCCTATTATAAGGGCTAATGAAGTTATGTTTTTCATTTGATAATATATAGAAAATCTTGTCTATTATTTTTAAGAGTATGTAAATAGTTTCTATTTTTGATTATAAATAAGATGTGTGATTATATTTTTAAACTTAATAAACAAATAATTGGTTGTAACTTTTAAGAAAGGTATTATTCAAATACTAACTTTCTATTTTTAGAATAATATGTTGCCCCTTATAAACACTTGACATTTGGTATATCTCTTGAGGAGATGACATGTGGATTTTTACAGTTCTTTTAATAAGATTTATAATTTTAGGTAGCAATGCATATCTTTCATTATATAAATAATTTTATTGCATATTATTAATTATTGAATTATGTAGATAATAATTTTGCAAGCATGTAAATTGGGCACAAATATTTTGTGAAATCATCAATTTCACAAAAATAGTTAAATTTTGAGCAAAAAATATAATTAATAATTATTTATTAAATCAAGCAATAATTATGTTGTTTTACAAACTTATACTATATGTTTTTACATTTTATTAATATCATAATTTGATAATTATAATATGCAATTGTCTCTTTTTAAAATTTATGTTTTTATATGTATTTTTATGTTAATAAACTTCGTGCATTGCACAAATTTGTATATTAGATTGTATTAATTGTGTTGTTAAAAAATGGTATTAACTAGAAAATTTATCACCAATTAATACGTAACAAATCATATGTTGGCCATTATATTAATGATTTGATTTTAACTTTTTTTAGCAGAGCCTTAAAGAATATAAATATCAATTTTCTTACTTAAATGTTGAAATGCAATATTTATCTTACTACTACAAAAACACGTCAAATGCATAAAGTTTGTTATTATGGAAGTACATAAAAATATAAATTTCAATGAAATTCAAAGAAATAATTGATACAAAGTTATAATATTTCTAATAAAATTTAATAGTAATTGATATAAATTGTTTATAATAACATAATAATTGAATAGATAATTATTCATAATACATATCTATATTTCTATATATACATTATAAAGTTGAGAATTTTTAATGTTTTCTGTACAGAAATTGATATGTTTGCAAACAATATTGTTCACAACTTCACATGATTAAGTAATCTACCAATCATCATACAAACTAATAAAAATATGGGAAAATGACAAATAAAAATATCCTTAATTCCTTATATAGAGCCTTGACAAATGGAGTTATTTTAGTGTATGATAGTTGATTACATAACAATGTTTAACTAATTTTAAATATGATGATTTTTAAAGTAATTAAGAGCAAAATTAGGTAAAGTATTTATATAATTTATTATAGCAATTCTATATATCTAACCTAGAATTTGATATATCTTAATTGAACTGTATTCGATAAATCATTTTAAAAAATAATATTTAATTTTTTTTAAAAAAGGTCATGTATTAGATAAATTTAACCACTATAATATATACTTGCATTTCATACTCATAAATTTGTGAATAGCACAAGATTCTGTACTAGTTCCCAATAGAATTAAAAAATGCAAAAACTTTAAAAACATATATACCATTTGTCATTTTTCAATAAATTTAATTATATTTAACGTTGAAATTCTTTAAACTAAATAAAATATATTATATTAGCCATTAGGAGTATAAAAATATTCATTTCTATATAGAATAGTTTATAATTTTCAATCAGATCATTGCTCCTAAACGGTTGCTATAAAATCGTGCATTCCTATGTCGAAGTTTTGAAAAAGATTTCATTTATATTATTTGAAGTAATAGAATCTTTTTGACTACTTACCTTTAATACTTAAAATCATAACTAATATTTTCGGGAATAATCAAAAGAAAAAAACAGCTATAAAGGAGAAAACAGGAAAACAGGTCACAAAACGACTCTACCTTCTGTACCCGGTCATTCTTAGGAAGGGGGTGCTATGAGCAAAGTTGTTAGAATCGGGATTCTACGTAGGATCGTTGAGGGGGTAGGATCGAAATCGAAAGAATCGAATCGTAGGATCGTGTGATCCTACAAATATGCTTTAGATAACTGATTTTCAATTGTATTTGTTCTTTTTTTAGTTTTAAGGTTTAAATTTATACTTATTTGACTTCAATAATTATTAAGTTTTGTAAAAAAATACTTTTAATAATTGTTTTTATTTTGCGAATCAAGAAAAACTTGAATTTTAGTCATATTAATTTAATTGTTTAGACATATCATATAAGTACAATCAAGATTATATAAAATAATTTTACTATTGAAACTACCCTTATAGGATCGGATCGTAAGATCGTAGAATCGTGTTATGATCCTACCACTTAAATCTTGGAGCTATGTAGGTTCGTATGATTCTACCAACATTAAGATCCTAATACCTACGATCCGGATCGGTCTCCTGATTTTGGATCGTAGGATCGTAAAATCGTAGATCAGGATCGAGATTCTGATAACCATGGCCGTGAGCAAAAATATTGCATAGTTCCGATTATTCAGAAATAATCAAAAGTAGGGGTTATTCACATGAAAACGTAAAAAGTAGGGATTATTTCCAACAATTTTTCCTAAAATCTTTTTGAATGTCACATAATCTTATTTAAATTTATAACAACCCGTCATTTGAAAAAATTTATAAAATTGCAATTCGAAAATAATTTTCTTTTATAATATTGTAAGTATAACACTATAAAATGTTTTTAAACTTTACCAAATACCTTTACATAAGAGTATCTTCAACCTGATTTCAAATTTATGGGTCTGATTTTGTAATAATTAGAATCCTCTAATTTGAGTAAATTACTATATTGAATTAATTTTCCATTTTCATTTATCCAAGCATTACCATGTAGCTTTTTTCTAATGACTCAAATCAAACATTAAAACATGAGGACGAATCATTAAGGGTATGAAATTATGAAAGATCTCATTGAAAAGGAAAGTAAAGATTTTTCAACTCCCACAAAAAAATTAGTACAAGTTGCTAGGGTCTAGTTGGCAAAAATATTTATCACTTGGTACTTTCAATATTTTTAATTTTTACCATTTTTAATATTCTAAGTTCTAACTAGTACTACATCCGTTCCAAAATACTTGCAATATTTGCCTTTTTCATGCAGTCCAATGCACTGATTCAATCCTTAATATCTATAATTATGTATAATATAAAATTATAAAAATTTGATATTAATAATCTTTACGTCGAGACGTATCAAACAAGATCTCACTTAACTATGTTTTAACTTATAGATTACTTATTAATCACAAATTAAGGGAGATAAGTGAATAGTGCTTATTTTCGTATGTTGCGACTATATTGGAACGGAGGAAGTACTTTCTTGTTTCGTTCTACTTACTATTGTTAGTGATATTTTTTCACACAATATTTTTAATAAAATTTGAGTATTTTTTTTGAAGATATTAAGTTTGAGTATCTCAAATAAAGAAAGTATTTTTTATACACAACATACAATAATCGGATGAGAATATTTCAACCGGTATACTTCTATAACCCTATAAAACCTCAATTTCACTTTTTATCCCCTATAACATGACTAGTCCCTTGAAATTGTTATTTTAGTTCCGTATGTTTGTGAGCTGGATCCACACTCATCAAAGAGACCCACTTTCTAATAAAATATTCATGCCCAATTATTTATTTATTTCAATTTTTTATTTTTATATTTTCTTCATGAAATAAAGATTTTACCCAAAAGAAATGTTGAACTTGCAGCAAAATGAAAGCCATGTCTTCAAGACTTCAACCTCATAATTTTTTATTTTTAGTTTTATCAAAAAACACATCAACTTATTCTTCTTGCTTTTATCTTTCTTTCTCTCTCTTCTTCACTTTCTCTCTCTAATTATCTCCCTTCTTCCCTCAAATTTTTAGGAAGATCTCAACTTGGGTTTGCATAATAACTTGAATTTGCAATTGGGTATCAAAAATTTTCTACCAGAGTTTCCCAAAATCCTATCTTTCACCTTAAAATTTCCCATTAGTCAAACTTAGTAAAAACCCAATAAGAATCTTATACTGTGTTTTCATCATTTCATTTTTTTTCTATTTCCAAGATTCCAATTCATCTAAAGTTGGAATTTTGAAAGTGGGTTTTACTTTAAATTAATCCATGCAGAGTTTAATTACGTGATAAATTTGATCTTTATTTCTTGTTTTGGGGATATTATTTTTGGTGGGTCAAACCCCTATATTTTTCTGGTATTTTGTATCAATTAAGAAGGTTTAAGTTTAGATGATATGAATTTAGGTGGTGGAGTAGTGGGATCCATGACTTTGCATAATTCTACAGTTAACCGGAAACCGGCAGATGATAATTTTCCGGTGGGTCTCCGGGTTCTTGTGGTCGACGATGATCCAACTTGCCTTACCATTTTAGAAAGGATGCTACGTACTTGTCGGTATGAAGGTAATCTGTTTTGTACTTTCTTTGCTACTTCAATCAATTATTGGGTTTAATTTTAGTTGATCCAACTGTTATTTAGTTTTTCTGTAATTTTCTATTTTTTATGTTTATTGAGTAGAATATGAAGTATATTTAGATGGGCTAATAAAATTAATTTTGTATTGGGTTTGTGTATGGAAATAACATGTTTTATTCTATTTATTTTGTGTTAAATGTTTGAACATATGGGGTTTGGTCAAAGATTTAAGATCTTTAGATGGGATGAAATGAAAAAACCTAATTCTATTATGAAATGTTTTGTAATTTTGGTTGGGAAAACATGTTTTTTTTGGACAAAAGTTTTGGGGATGAATGAAATATGCTAGATTTATTGGTTAGTAATTTGAAGTGTATGCTCCTCAACTTTTCAAATTTGATTACATTGAATATTGATTTAGACTTGTTCAATAATTTGCACATGTAAATGGGGCTTGAATATCTTTGATAAAATGTTATTTGCTATTTATATCATTGATTTGTTACATTTTATTTTGATTGCAAAGTGATTTTGTTTGAATTTTGTGTGTTCTTAGTTACCAAGACAAATAGAGCTGAGAATGCCTTGACCTTGCTCCGTGAGAATAGGAACGGGTTTGATGTTGTTATAAGCGATGTACATATGCCCGATATGGATGGATTCAAACTTCTCGAGCATGTTGGGTTAGAAATGGACCTTCCCGTTATTAGTAAGTATCGATAAACGAGCATTTTCCACCTAAGTTGATACGGTGATTTGCGTTTGCGTTTGAATGTCTAACATGAAGTTTGTGTTATGGAATAGTGATGTCTGCGGATGATAGCAAACATGTTGTGATGAAGGGTGTTACACATGGAGCTTGTGATTATTTAATCAAACCTGTGCGAATTGAGGCGCTCAAAAACATATGGCAGCACGTGGTGAGGAAGAAGAGGACCGAGTACAAAGATATTGAACAATCGGGGAGTTGGGATGAAGGGGACCGACAGCAAAAACAAGATGATACAGTCACGTCTCCTGCCAACGATGGAAGTTGGAAGAATGCGAAGAGGAAAAGTGGCGAGGATGATGAGCCAGAGGAAAAGGATGATTCAACAACTCTCAAGAAACCTCGGGTAGTTTGGTCTGTGGAGCTCCATCAGCAGTTTGTGGCCGCAGTTAACCAGCTTGGAATCGACAGTATGAACTCTTATCTTTGCCTATTTAACTCTTTTTCTGTTCTATTCTGACGAATTAGTGGATTCTTTTTAGTTCGAAAGAATGCTTGATTCTTGCGCCCTTTAAATATGTTAATTTGGAAACTGTGTTGCTGATGTTGGAAGCAGTTCGAAAAGCAGCAATAACCCATCGCCTTTTTTCTTACTAATTTTTTCAAAGTCAAGAAAGGATAAGAAATTCAATTTGTCATTGGAATTGAAGGCTTACTGATCCATTTCATGAAATTGTTTGTTTTCTTATATGTCGAATCAGTGTCACATGATTTGCTATTCTTCTCGCGAATTGCATCTAAAAAAGCAAATTATGGTCGGTTTGTGCTTTTCTTAGGCAAAATTGAATGAATTGTGAATTCAAAAAGTGAATTAGCTAGCGAGTTATGTTACACTGTGTCGAATATTGTCTGCTTCTGCCTTTTCCGTCAGCTTATGTATTCTGTTGGATGTATGTTTCCAGAAGCTGTTCCTAAGAAAATTTTGGAGCTGATGAACGTTCCTGGGCTTACAAGAGAAAACGTGGCCAGCCATCTTCAGGTAAAAAAAAATGTAGTTTCAACCCCTTATCTTTTCTTTTACGACTAGTCTCTGAACTCAAACCTTATGCTTGTTCAATGCAGAAATACCGCTTGTATTTGAGACGGCTGAGTGGAGTATCACAGCATAACAGCTCATTTATGCCCCAAGACTCAAGTTTCAGCTCAATGTCATCCCTTGGAGGCATCGATCTTCAAACTCTTGCGGCCACTGGTCAACTTTCTGCTCAGACTCTAGCAGCATACACTAGACTCCCTCCAACAATTAAGCCCGGCATGTCAATGCCATTTGTTGACCAGAGAAATCTCTTCAGCTTCGAAAACAACAAGCTAAGATATGGCGAGCCACAACAAGCGCAGATCAGCAACGTTAGTAAGCAAATGAATCTGTTGCATGGGATCCCAACTACCATGGAACCAAAACAACTTGCAGGGTTGAATCAATCTTCACAAACCCTTGGGAATTTAAGCATGCAAACTAATGCTTCTATTAGCCATCAAAATAACTCTTTACTAATGCAGCAGATGGTCCCACAACAGTCACGGGTTCAAATCATAAACGAAAACGTCAATTGTCCAGTCTCACGGATTCAATCCTCAATCGGGCAGTCGTTGCAGTCAAATGGGACTGGTAGTGCAGTGCTACCTAGAAATGCCGTGCCTTATGATCCTCTTCCTCAAGCTGCCCCTGTGGTGGATTATTCTGTGAACCAAATTTCTGAATTACCCGGTAATAGCTTCCCGCTTGGTAGTAACCCTGGGATGACATCTATGACATCGAAGGGATTTAGTCAAGAAGAAGTTTGCCCGGATATTAAAGTAACACGAGGATTTGTTGGGAATTATGATATGTTCAGCGATCTTCAGCAAAAGCCTCAAGATTGGCAGTTGCAGAATCCCAACATGTCGTACGCTGGGTCCTCTCAACATATGCAAAGCAGTGTGAATGTTGCACCCTCAGTTCTGGTGAATCAGTCCTATATTCCTTCTCATAAGAATGAACAGAATGGGAACGCCATTGCTGGGAAGCAGATGTTTTCAACCGGATTAGAAAACCAACATATCAGAACACAGGGCATTAATCAAAACATCAACAGCGTAATCGTTAATCATTCTTCAAGGGTGAAGTCGGAGAACATATCTGATGTGGTGAACCCGGGGAATAGCCTCTTTTCTGAGCACTATAGTCAGGATGATCTGATGAGTGCACTGCTTAAGCAGGTAACGAATAGGTCTTAGTTATGTTCTATCGATACAAAATACGATCGAGGAAATAGTTACGATTGGTTTTTCTCTTCTACAATTGTGCTTTCAGTGCTGATTTGCATTTTCTTTTTTATTTTCGAAATGATTTTGCATTTTCATTTTGCCTCACTTTAAAGCACAAAATTTTTAAAAAATAACCCTTCAACACTATTTATTTCTACTGGCTACATATATATTGTTCATTCCCATTTAGAAAAAAAAACTGAAATTCCAATATTCATCACAATTATGTCATTATGTTAGTCCTCCTATGGGTAAGACAACTTAAAGAATATCTGTTGAAGTGCCCATGTGTTACCCACATGTGAGTTGTCCCACATCGGAAAAAGAGAAGAGTATGCATCACTTTATATACTCAAGGAGTAACTCCTACTATTACCAATTGGTTTTAGTAGTGGACCTTCTTTGGGTTTATGAGTGGACTATTTCTCCTCCTTGTTTGGGTTGCCCAGGCCCATTTTCTAAATTCTATCAATATCTAACAATAGTTTCTAGATTCAGATCATGTTTTCCATATGTCTGTTCTGTTCATATAAAGAAGCATAATCCTATCTTAGAGATGTCCTTGTCTCAACTTTAAAAGGCAAAGAGGAAGTTGAGCATCTAATCTATATTTGTTTAGTCAAATATTGGGATACATTTATAATTACATATCTTAAAAAGTTTCTATGAGCAGTATATACTGACTATGATGATGATCCCGTAAGAAAAATGAACATTAACCTCTTTCATTTTACTATTTATTCAAACCCGGGCAGTTCTATCTGAATCTTATACATAAATTCTTATGCCCAAATCACAGTCTTATTCTTACTATTTTGGCATAAAATCTTTAGGCAGCCCTTTTTGTTCTATACAAGAATATTTTTGATACGTTTGCTTCCTAATTAATCTATCTGCATTACTATTAGTCCATTGTTTTTGTGAGTACTATGTTTTTCTTTCTCTTGCCTTTTCCTCGTTTCTTTATACTCTTTTTTGATGGTGGGGTGCCGCCTTTGACTGCGTTTGTAATACCGAGAAATCATCCAATGCCTGTAAAACTCATGAATTGTTTGGTTTGTAGCAGCAAGAAGGAATCGGGTCAAGTGACTACGACTACGATGGGTACACATTGGATAACATTCCAAGTGTAGGAATATAATACAAATAAACTCCTTTTAAAGTTCGGTCTGTTCACATTGTCGATGTACATAGCTGCTGCTGCAAATCGAGGAGGAACTATACATGAAAAAAAACTAAAACCAGCTTCTGGACCACTATTTTCAGCTAGAGATCGGCTTTCGCAGCTGGTATAGACTTATTAGCTATTCACTTGTTTGATTTCAGATCGTTTACATAAAGTTTTGATTGTTTTCAGCAGCCTGGGCTTAATATACTAACAAAATAGTTATATTTGAAAAGCCCCTTGTTCACAGTTCACCTTTCTTTTAAAGGCTGTTTATTCGTCGAGACAGACTGCATAAAAGTCTGCAGATTGGTAGGAGTTTTTTTTGTTTGCATATTTTTTTGGTTTTTGTTAATCTTTACTGATGTTCTTCTAACTCGAATAACAAACTGTTTGTTTAGTTTTATAGACTTTGATGATGTACAAATCTCATTTGATTGCTTAGGACAAGGGTCTTCACTCTTAAGGGTGTTTTTCTTTCCTATGCTTTGTTCCTTGTGTACCTAAAAAGTTGTGTTTCTATAAATAACTCCCATGCTTCTCTTTGTACCTTTTTTTTATTTACTCTTATCCCACTTTATTATTGATTGTCGTATAAGAATCGAGTTCTGTCTAAGTTGGTGAACAAACATCACTTTTCAGAAAAGGTTATGTGTTCAGTTTTTATATAGCCTTCCCCTTTTCAAGCCTACGTCGTAATTAAACAATGATTGATCTATACTCCATACATTTCTAATTTCTTATAGCAATTCAAATATACTTCCTCCATCTCCTAGATAAGGTGTATTTGTCATTTTTTTTAAGCTTAATGCACTATTTTATCAAACTCTCTCCACCCTTTTTTATTGTCGACTTTCTAGTGGGCATGCAAATTAAGAAAAATAGTAGTGGAGTATTTTAAGTGATTATAATAATTGTAAAGTTGGTAGTTGGGGTATTTAACTGATTATAATAATTGAAAATGTGATAGGTGGGGTATTTTAAATAATATAAGTTGAGGTAGTTGGGTAAAAAATCTTTGCCAAAAATAAAATGTGGACAATTAGAGTGAACTGATCAAATAAGGAAAGTGGACAATAAGAAAGAAACGGAGGGAGTATTATTAATTGGTTTAGGATGAAATCTTATCGGACTTATATATGCAGTCAATTCTCGTATTGTAAGTGTTTTGATGTATACAAGCCTAATTGTCTTCCTAGATTCGGTATTAGTTCTAAAATGTTTATGTTGAAATAAGTTTAAATTGACTACTGAGGTTGCACACCCTATTTCCACAAATTTTGATTGAACCTTTATTATAATTGAAATTTGAGATCTCAGATTTAAACTCTAATAATGCTACAATTATTGACCCTTTTATTATTATTTAATTATTTAATAATAGAATTGTAAAGATAATGAATGTAACTTGACAATAAATAAGAGGATAAATTTTCGTTTTATAGACACTAAAAAAATTACTACAAAAACAAAACTAACTTAAAATTTTTAATTTTAGTTCTAGTTAGTTTTACTCATTGTTTTTATCCTCACATTTTCTACAAATTTTGTGAGATGTGAGTAGTATAGAGAGGTTGTAGTTGTATGTATGAACTAAGTAGAGTTTTTTTTTTTTTGTTATTTAAGTAAGGATAGAGATTTTTTTTTTTTTTGAGATAGGATAGAGAATTATTTAGTGACCGGAGGCAAACAAGAATTTATTCTTTTTAAAAGTGGTATGAATTGAATTCTTATTAATTGTTAGAAAGGTAAAAAGAAAAGTTTTTAATTAATAGATCAATTTATGATTATTAAGTAGTTATTTTAAGTAATTTTTTTTGAGTTAAACCTCTAATTATATAAAGTAAATTAACCTAGAATAAAATATTAATTTAGTGATAAATCTTAAATTTCGGATTTTCAATGAGTTGGGGAAAATAGCAAACCTAAATCCTTGTACTATCAAACAAGTACTAGTAGTTTGCCTTAATAAATCTATTAGAAAGGAGTAGGATAGGAATAGAAGCGGGTAAAACTACTTTCCGGTTTGGGAAATTCCAGGTGATAACTATAAGGTTTTGGATAAACCACGTAATAACCAAAATTTTCAAAAAATCCACGCAGTAACCATGGGTAAAGGGAATTTTGTCATCATTTAGAAAATTACTAGTTGATTTGCATTTTAACTATTTTGCTTTAAGTAAAGGGAATCTTGTCATCATTAAAAAATGACTAACAACTTAATTTGATATTGTCTCGATCGATAGTAATTATTAATACGTAGCCGATAGTAATCAAAACCTAAACCCGATCTGCACTCGACAAAATCGAACCAATTATTAACTGATGACAACCTGACACCGATTAACACTCGACACGAACTTCAACCGACACCAAACTGATGCTAACTCGAATAACCGATCTTCAACCGAACTGCGACTAACCGACCAGAACCGAGTGTGACCCGTCGTAATATGCAACCGAAAAATAGCCGATCTGAAGTACAACCGAACTGAATGACACCCGTCTGAAATTGACCCGATCACCCGAATGAACATCTCTACATAAACCTCAACTCTATCATCTTTCATCCAAATTATAGTTTTCCCTCAAATCCAAAGATGGTAGAGTTAGGGTTTATATTATGGGGGAAAATGTTGAAACTGCTGGCATTTAAAATGCTAAATCGCATAAATAGGCGTACAACAACCTTTAAAGCTTCGAAATTAACGTTTGTAAACGTTTTGCTAATGTTTTATGTGCAAAAAGGTTACGGTGGAACAATTTAATAAACCTCAGGGTTACTGCGTAGATTTTTCAAAAGTTTTGGTTACCACGTGTAAAACCCAAAACCCTAAGGTTACCACGTGGAATTTCCAAAATTTGTATCCTATGACAATTTTTTTGAATAACACTTGCGGCAATTATATTAAATCTTTTTATATTTGTAAGTTATATGATGTTTTTTCATAGCGATAAAGAGAAAACTACTATGTCTCTTCAATTAGCAGTAAAGAAAAAATATCGTTTTTAAAAATAGATATTTGGTTATAAATAAAGAGAGTAATGATGAAATTGTGCGGATGAAATTAATAGATAGATAGTTGTAATGTGTATATGAGATTAAAAGAAAATAGTAGATCAAGGTTCAAATATAAGAAAAATAACAGCTACTCTTCTAAGAGACCGTCTTTTTGAGAGACATCTCTCAGGCCCAATTCATTAAAGCTTATTGCCTATATTTATTCTACATTTTCCCTAATGGGCCAACTCAATTAGAGATGATCTCTCAAAGAGATCGTCTCTCAAAGACACCGTCTCACACAAGAATTTGTGAAAAATAATTCAAAATAAATCAATAAAATAAGTTAGAATGACAAATAATACAAATTGAGTGAGACAAATAGAACGACTTATATGGTGGTGGTATCCAGGTTGTATTGACAAAAGAACGCAATGTAGATGGTTATGAATATGATACCAAATTGTACTCTTTAAGCTATTTGTTGAGACTTGCGAGTACAGTTTATTTAGTACCAATATGCTGAGCTCACCGGACTTTTCTTTTTTGTGATTCCATCTTTCCTCTCACTTATTTCAACAACCTAAAAACAAACATTTTTTGTTTCAACAATACTCCCTTTATTCCGGTTAAATTGCATTATTTGACTTACACAATGCAAGTTCTTGTGAGAAATGATTTCTTTGAAACATGATCTCTAATTAGTTGAAAAATTGTAAGTAGGCATTTAAAATGATGTAAGTAGGAATTTAAGATATTGTGAGCAGACATTAAAGAGATACAGTAAATATGCATTAAGAATAATGTAAATAGACATTAAGTTTTGATGGGCTAAGTTTGAGAGACGTCTTTCAAAGAGACAGTCTCTCAAGAAACTAGTTGTTTGACTTAAATATGTATGAGCATTTTAATCAAATAATCCTATTTTATATGGACAGAGAGAGTACTCTCTTCGTTCATGACATATTGGAACAATGTCAATCCATTAATAACACAAGTACTAAGAAATTGATAGGGATCACTTTAATTGTGTGAATAAGTTCAAAATTTGAGAGAAAAAGAGAGAAGATGTGAAAATAAAAATTAAAGAAAATATTGCAAATACAACCCAAAATAAAATTATTGTAAAGTGAAATGAACAAACGGAAATAAAAATTATAGCATATAGACAAAGCTAGTTACAACTTACAACCCAGGAAATATTCAACATTGATAATTCACTTACATCACTATCTCGATTTGGATTCCTATTCTACTATTGCAAATCATTGTTATCGGGGCTGCACATAGTCCGATTTGACTCAAAATTCAAAATCAAATATGTTTAAAATGAATTTTTTTAACTAAACCAAACCTTTCGATTTGACTCAAAAATCAAAATCAAATATGTTTAAAATGAATTTTTTTTAACTAAACCAAACCTTTTTACACATAAAACAAGACCAGATTGAATCGTTCTAAAACCGTTGTAAACAATTTGTCATAGTACATCTTTTGTATTTGAAGTTGTAAGGGTAATATTTATTCAACTTTTGAATTATCCTACAAGATACTAGCCGAGTCGATAGACTTGTCAATTTAGTCAATTGGGTCGGATTCTAGTCATGTCTATTTTTGTCAAATTAATTCAAGTTTGGTTCCTAGATAGAATGAGATTCAAGCTAAGTTGATTGATCAAGTCAATTCAATATATGGTTTGTATAAATTGTTTCAAACAAGATGGATTTTATAAAGTTAACAATGTAGCACAATGCATGGGGCATTTGGCAATCATTTAACTTTAACTTTTTTGTTAAGTGAGAGAATTGTTAATGAAACTTTTGGTAAACTTAGTTTATTGTTCGCTTTTATTAAAGAAAAAGTGGATTAAAAAAGTCAATTATCAAGTAATAAGGGTTAGGAGGGACAAAATATGCTCTCTAGAGACCTTTCTGACACCCAAATAAGTTATACTAAGAGATGAGAAGCAAGCAAGTCCTATTCCAAGTGCACGATGGTTCTTAGCTTAATGGAACTATACTAAGGTTTGTTTATGGCGTTAGGCCTAAGTAATTTCTCTTATATCACTTGAGTCACGGAAGTGATTCAAAGCAAGTATAATTGAATACATTAAATATGGTTTGGTCTCAGTGAATGCAATTTAAAGAGGATTAATAGTAGAATTTATCTTGTGAGTAGTGAATGAAAGAGTATTTACGTTATCATATGACTTAAAATCCGAAGTCCCAATAATATCAAGAAATGTCCAATTTATCCTTAATATTACTGTTATCAATTTTTAGGTGAGTTTCCTTATAGAGTTGGTTAAAAGTTAAAACCCCATGCATGGTAGTCTTTCGTTGGTTGAGTACAGGAGCATTAAATTTAAATACAAAGAATAAATTTTCTCGTTTTAGGAGAAACCTCTTTGCATTCTTAGCAAAAGGTGTTTTTCAATCCAATCATCAAAATGGACGAGGCACTATAGCTGCATTGTTCCCCTGCAACTTTTATTTAAGCTGTAAAGTTTTGTCTTTTAGAAGATTTGAAGGAGATTTTCCCAGCTTATAGGTGAGAGGGATCTAGATCTAGTTTTAGGAATCCAGACCTAGACAACTTGATCATCTGGATAGCATGTTGGTGACCCTAACCCCTGCCTCCTACCATTGAATTAAGTTGGAGGGGCAAGTTGGGTTGATTGGTTGGTTGGAGAGGGGCGGGTTGGTTTTGCCGACAGTCAACTAACTGATTTCGTCAACATGTAGTCTTTTGCAAAAAGAATTTAGATTAGGTAGTTTTTTTGCAAAAGATGTTATAGGTTAGGTAGTGTTTTTTTTGTTTTGTTTTGTTTTTTTTTTTTTTATAAATTTTTCCTTATTTTAAATAGCTTAGTAGACCCAGGGGCGGAACCAGAAAATTAAACAAGGGATGTCGATAATTTGAAAAAAGTGCAATCAATTGCGTTTAAAAAATTACAATGAACAACGATTAATAAATGCAATTGTACACGCCGAGTTTTCACATTCCAAAAATGGTCCATAATATCATTATTTAGATTATTTAAATTTAATATCGTAACAAGTTGAGTTTATTTTCAACGGATAGAGCAATATCAGTTTAATTTTAACAATTTTGCCTTTTTATTCGTATAGTAAATTTTTATTATATTTTCCTTTTTCGTATGACTCACACAATATTTTATTTTTTATTTATAAATTTAATGGTTAATTTTATTTTTTTTTCACTTATCCATAAATTATACATTTCATATTTTAATTTAAATTAGTAAAGTACACATTTCATACTTAAATTCAAATAAAAAATAAATATAAAATTAATCAATTAAAATATTTTTATATGACAAACATATACTCCCTCCTGTTCAGCCTAATTGTCCTATTTGTTTTTAATCAATTAAAATATTTTTCATGACAAATATAAAATTACATGACAAACATATACTTAAATTCAAATAAAAAATAAATATCAAATTTGTATAATTTTTAATTAAGAATAATTTGAGATATTAAGGGTTAAAATGTGGTCTCGACAAGTGTAATAAACTAAATGGGACAATTAGGTTGAATAGGAGGTAGTATAATATACTAAAAGTACAACTTGTCAACCCCATTTCTCTATCATTTCGACCCAATCAAACAAAAAAAAAAAGAAAAATCAAAACATTATATTAACATAATTATAGTATATCTTAAAAGACTTAAAAGAAAATAAATAATAAGAATTAGAAGTACTTCCTAGAACATTGGAGCAAGAATTCAAGAACACGAAGATCAAAAACTTTTCCATTTCACCTTCCCTTAACTGCAAAACGGAAGGGAATTAGGGAACGAAGGCTATTGTTCATGAAATTGGAAATGGATGGAGAGGCTACTGTATGTAAAAATGGGGATTAAGATTAGGAATTAAGAAAAAAAAGGATTAAGAATTGAAATGGCCGGCCGAAATTTCGGATGAGTAATATGTTCATTAAATCAGCAAAAGCCAAAAAAAACATGAGTTAAAAGGGCTTGAACTTGAGATCTTTAGGTTAAAAGTCTATTTCTTTACCAACTTAGCCAACAGAACTTATATAATACAATATTTTTTTTTTTCAAAATTTAAGTGATGTCAGTTGACATTGTTGACCCTACACTGGATCCGCCCCTGAGTAGACCATTTGATAAAGTCTATTTATATTTAAAACAACTAGTCTCTTGAGAGAGCGTCTCTTTGAGAGACGTATCTCAAGCCTAGCCCATTAAAGATTGATGTCTACTTACCGTAATTTTAATGTCTAAATACATTATTTACAATGCCTGATTACCGTATCTTTAATGTCTATTTTTAATATTTTAAATGTCTACTTATATTATTCTTAATACATACTTACAATATTTTAAAAAATATATGATGAGTCGGCCCAATTAAATAGCTTAGTAAACCGTATCTCTCTCAAGAATTTGTGTATTTTAAATAGCTTAATAGACCCTGCGTATTTGGCAATAATTCTTCTTTCATAAATCTATAATTATGGGTTGTGGGGTTGTCGCTTATGATTGTTAGAGATGGTATTAGTAAAGAATCACTCAAACAATAAGATTTTTTATTTAAAGTGATTAGAATCAATGGTCAAAACTCATTTTTCGCCACTGAAATGTGTGTGTTGAAATTTAATAGACAGTGAAATTGGCTAGTAACAACAGATGTAAGGACTAAGGAGTATAATCCAATTACACGATCTCTTTACTATATTTAATTTCCACTCCTAAATGCAAGAATTATACTTCTAGTAGTTCGTGATTTTAGTTTTATCAAACTTTATAGAACTTATATTTTTTGTGCATTAATAAATAGAAAATTCTATTCATATAGTCTAACTTTTTTTTTGAGATTCAAACATAGAAAACTCCTACTCGGACCCTGACTTGTGCGGGATATCGGGAAGGTCCTTTACCTTTACCTTTATTCAAACTTATAAAGCCTAGATAATATTTGTTATAGTTACATATAATGCAATAATAATTTTATATAGTAAGTTGAATAATATGATTAAATAAAATGTTATGCCAAGATATGTAGAAAATAATAGGAAATTTGCTAATTCCTATAAGTAAGAAATATAATATGCACTAAGTAAGAGGAGAAAGAATATTAAAGAATTATATATATCTGATTAATTTCATCTTTTTAATAATTAATTACAAAACTTGTTTTTATAATAAACTTAAGGCTATATTTAACATCCTTAAATTTCTCTTAATACATTAAATAAACGATGAAATTGAGTTTACTAAAATTAATTTTCTATTTCAAGTTTGTGGTATTTCCATCACTCCTCCTCAAACTTGAAACTTTTAATTATCATTAACAGGACTTGCGATTCCAAGCATAGCCTTGAACTTTTCAAATAACTCGGCTTTCAGAGGTTTTGTAAATATATCCGCCACTTGTTCTTCAGATTTGCAAAACTGAAGTTCAATTTTATTCTTCTGAACAAGATCTCTTATGTAGTGGTAACGAAGATCAATGTGCTTACTCCGACCATGAAAAACTGGATTTTTTGCTAGTGCCATAGCTGACTTGTTATCGCACATTATAATAGTTGGTAGGCTTTGATGATGATCAAGATCTTCTAATATTCTTCTTAACCATACTGCTTGACAAGATGCTTGTGCAGCTGCAATGTATTCGGCTTCTGCAGTTGAAAGAGCTACAACAGGTTGTTTCTTAGATGACCATGATATAATTCCATTTCCTAAATAGAAAACATATCCAGAGGTACTTTTGCGTGTCTCGACGTCACCTGCCCAATCACTATCGGTATATCCTACCAAATCATATTTCTTTGTAGGAGAATACATTATTCCATGATTTCGAGTACCATTCACATAACGAAGAATCCTCTTTGCTGCTTGCAGATGTGATTGATAAGGTTTTTCCATGTAACGACTAATCAATCCAACTCCATAAACAATATCAGGTCTTGTAGAAGTCAAGTATCTTAGACTACCCACAATACTTTTGAAAAACGTTGGATTCACTAGTTCTCCACTGCCTTTCTTTTTCATCTCTACCTTTTCTCCTACTGGAGTCCTTATAGGAGCTGTTGTATCCATTTTAAATTTTTTCAAAATATCAGTGGCATATTTTTGTTGGGACACAAATATACCTTCTTTGTCTTGGTGTACTTCAATACCAAGAAAGTATGACATCAAACCCAAATCTGTCATCTCAAAGTTCTGTTTCATTGCTTCCTTGAATTCTATAAACATATTCTCACTATTGCCAGTGAATATTAAATCATCAACATATAAACACAAGATCAAAATGTCACCATTGTCTTTCAGCTTCACATATAATGTGTGCTCATGTGGGCATTTATTAAAACCGTCTTCTAATAAATATGTATCAATGCGAGAATACCATGCACGGGGAGCTTGTTTTAGCCCATACAATGCTTTCTTGAGACGATAAACATTATTCTCGCTTCCTTTCTTAATAAAACCAAGTGGTTGTTCAATATATACTTCTTCTTTAAGTATACCATTTAGAAATGCTGATTTAACATCCATTTGATGAATATTCCACTTGTTTTGTGCAGCGATAGACAAAATCATTCTAATTGTTTCCATTCTTGAAACAGGAGCAAAAACTTCAAAGTAATCAATGCCGGGTTTTTGCTTGTAGCCTTTGACCACTAACCTTGCTTTATAGCGATCTACTTCACCGTCAGGTTTATACTTTGTCTTATAAACCCATTTCACACCAATTGCCTTTTTTCCAGGTGGTAAACTAGTTAGTTCCCAAGTATTATTTTTCTCAATGGAATAAATCTCCTCCTTCATTGCTTGAACCCACTTCTCATTTATTATTGCATCATCAAATGAGACGGGATCACAATCGGCAAACAAGCAAAAATTTGCTATATCATCATTTGCATCACTATCACTTTCATCATCATCTCTAGAAATCACGTAATCGCGCAAATGAGTTGGTAATACTCGATTTCTCTGAGGTCGAACGTTTAATCTTTCTTCTACCATTCTTGATGTAGAATTCACTTGTGGTGACGATAATGTTGATGACAATGGCTCTATGGTAGCACATTCAGGAGTATCATTGTAATTTGTTTCATTCACAATAACATTAGTATTTGTATCAGTCGCCTTATCCCATTGCCATTCTTCATCTTCAGCGAAGTGGACATCCCTGCTTATTATTACTTCTTTTCTATCCGGATTATATAACTTATAACCTTTTGTAACATCACTGTATCCAATGAAGATACATTTTTTGCTTTTATCTTCTAATTTTTTCCTCTTTTCATCAGGTATATGGGCATATGCAATGCACCCAAATACTCGAAAATGAGAGACATCTGGTTTGTTACCTGTCCAAGCTTCTTCCGGTGTTCTTCCATGAACGCTCTTTGTTGGACACCTATTTAATAAATAAACAGAACAAGCGATGGCCTCAGCCCAATATGGCTTTGGTAAATGTTTGGCCTTTAACATGCTTCTCGCCATCTCAAATATTGTTCGATTTTTCCTTTTTGCTATACCATTTTGCTGTGGAGTATAGCTTGCAGTTAACTCACGCCTGATTCCTTCTTGCTTGCAATAGTCATTGAATTCATTAGAGGTGAATTCTCCTCCTCTGTCTGATCTTAATGTTTTTAAATGAGATCCACATTACTTTTCAACAAGAGCTTTGAATTCTTTGAACTTGTTGAATGCTTCTGATTTTTCTCTAAGAAAATATATCCATATTTTTCTTGTATAATCATCCACGAAAAGTAAAAAATACCTTTTGTGACCAATAGATTCTACCTCAACCGGTCCACATATATCAGTGTGAACTAACTCTAGTGGTTGTTTTGCACGCCTTGAATTTCCAACCGGGAATGAATTTCTCTGATGTTTTCCTAGTATACAACCTTCACAAGGATTACTAGGAGCTTCTATATTTGGTAACCCTGTCACCATTTGTTTTTGGGTTAATAGTTTTAAACCTTTGAAATTTAAATGACCGAAACGAAGATGCCATATCCAGTTGCTATCCTTAATCATAGCTTGCAAATTCATCAAATATTTAGTATGAATAGACAAAGGAAACATGCGATTCTTTGTCATTTTCACCCTTGCAATTGTCTTATCATTTTTGCCTTTGATCTCGCAAACTCCATCTTCCAATACAATCTTGTGTCCTTTCTCAGACAGCTGACCCAAACTTAATAAGTTCTAATGTAAATCAGGTACATAAAATACATCAACAATGGTAACATTAGTACCATCCTTAGAATGAATACTAATATCACCTTTACCTTTCACAGGGAACTTTGTCTTATTCCCAAAATTAACTTCTCCTTGAACTGATTCATCTAAGAAGCTAAAGATATCTTTCTGACCTGTCATATGATTACTACAAGCAGTGTCAAGATACCAAATATTGCTTGCTTCAGTATCCGCTCCTTGCTTGCATGCAAGAACTAATGGTTGTTCTGCTTTAGCAACATTAGCTTGCTCATCTAGATGACGTTGCGACTTGGATCGACATTCTGATGCAAAATGTCCAAATCGTTCGCATTTATAGCATTGCACTTTGGACTTATCCCGATTATTAAATGTCTTTCCACGAATTCCTGAAGAACTACCTTCTCCATTTTTTTCTTTATTAGAAGAAAAATAAGTTCCTCCTCTTCCTTGACCGCGACCTCGACCTCGACCACGACCGCGACCATTGTTATATCCACCTCGAGTAGTGACATGTGCTCTACTTTGTAGAGCATGCTCAGAATTAGAATTAATATTACTGCTGCGATATTTCATTCGTTGTTCGTGTGATGACAACGAACCCATTAATCTTTCTAAGGACATTTGAGACATGTCATTCCCTTCTTCAATAGCTGGAACAACATTATCAAACTTAGAATTTGTTGATCGTGTAATTTTTTCAACTACACGTTGATCATTAATATTTTCACCATTAGCTCGTAACTGATTAACAATATATTGGACCCGATCAAAATAGGTTCCAATTGTTTCATCTTCATTCATATTTAAATTTTCAAATTGGCCACGTAACGTTTGCAAACGTACTTGTTTAACTCTTTCATCTCCTTTGTAGGACTTCTGCAGAATGTCCCACGCAGCGTGTGCAGTTTCCGCAAAAGAAATTTTTTGAAATATATTTTTTGTTTCAATAGAAGAAAATACAAAGCACAATGTCTTTTGATCTTTTTTTCTTTTTTCAAGGAATGAATCTTTCTCCTCTTTTGTCAAAGCCTCAAATGCTGTAGAGTCATTGACATCTTTAAATTCATGTTCAACAATATCCCATAAATCTTGGGCTCAAAAGAATACTCTCATATGAACTGCCCAGTCATTGTAATATTCTGCATTTGATAATTTTGGAAGGGGCACCTGAAATGTGTTACTTGACGACGCCATTATTAAAATTCAGATATATTATTTTTATAATTCTGGCTCTGATACCATGTAGAAAATAATAGGAAATTTGCTAATTCCTATAAGTAAGAAATATAATATGCACTAAGTAAGAGGAGAAAGAATATTAAAGAATTATATATATCTGATTAACTTCATCTTTTTAATAATTAATTACAAAACTTGTTTTTATAATAAACTTAAGGCTATATTTAACATCCTTAAATTTCTCTTAATACATTAAATAAACGATGAAATTGAGTTTACTAAAATTAATTTTCTATTTCAAGTTTGTGGTATTTCCATCAAGATATACATCTTTCGAATCATAAATATTTTGAAACAAATTGATCAATAATATATGTATAGTTATTAAGAAATTGCATTTAATTAGTAACTTGGAATCATGAAATATTATTGTTATTACATGATTAAGGATAATAATGTGTTTAAGAAATCATACAAAAACACAATGACACAGTGTAAAGAACAATACAAATCATTATCCATGTAAATAACAAATAACAAATACTCAAAAAATAAAGACACTAAAATAAGTGGAAAAAACTATATAAAATAACGAGATCAGACTAAAAGAATGTATACTTTATTACATTAAACATATTCAGATAAATAATAGTACACAATAAAACATAAAAAAAAATTATTTTCAAGGGTATAATATATATTTTGTGATAAATAATTTTGGACTACGTAATACACTACAACAAACTTAGCTTTTTGCGACATTGGATGTAGTGATATTAAAAAAATGCCACTAATTCATATTTTTAGTGTAATAACTATTAGTTTTTATTTTAAGCTCCACCATAAAGTGATTTAGCGACACTTAATTTGGTATTTAGTGGCATATGTAATTGTCACTATAGTCTATAGTGACATTTGTGAGAAATGTCACTAGATCTTATGTCGCTAAAAGCTTTAGTGTGACTTTTTTAATATGACCCAAAAGGATTAATAAATGTCACTAAATCCTCTATATACAATATAAGAAATTTGAAATAGCGACACTTAAATTAAATGTCGCTAAATATATCCCACTAAAAGCAAATTATGTTGTAGTGATAGGAGTTAATTCCATATAATTACACAACTATATTTTAACAATACTCAAAAGTATTATAAACCATAAGTCACAACACTTTAGAGTTCTCTTACCACTTTTCTTGTGGTTCAAGATCTATAAGAAGTCACTCACCAATCTTCAAATCCTTCATAGATCATTCTTAATAATTTTAATATATTTTATTTTATACAAACCCTAAAATTTCATGTCTAAAATGTCATATAAAAAATCCATGCATCTATTAATCTCAATATTCTTCTTGATAATGGCAATTAATCATAGCAATGCCACACAATTAACACATTATGGTAGAGGTTTAAAAGGAATGTTCATCTTTGGTAGTTCAATTGTTGATAATGGAAATAACAATAACCTTATAGGTGATTTTGCTAAGGCTAATTTTATGCCATATGGAATTGATTATCCATTGGGTCCCACAGGTAGATTTTCTAATGGAAAGAATGTGGCTGATCTCATCACTGACAATCTCAACCTTCCTATTGCGCCACCACTTTCTGCCCAAGGATCGGTGGCTGATGCGGTGGTTCACGGTGTCAATTTGGCATCTGGGGGATCTGGAATTCTCGATGAAACTGGCGCTCTGTTGGTAAATCTCAATCTATATATAGAGATATTGTACAAATTGTTCTATAATAATAATAATAATAATAATAATAATAATAATAATCCTGTACCCAACATGAGTATATGTATGAAATAGTGCCTGAGAAGATAAAGTCTACATCGAAGAGAGGGTGGTCAAAATAGTCCTCCGGCTCAAAAGGGTCTTCAAAGAGAGGAACTTGCAAATATTTGAAATCCTCCATCTTACGCCCACATTAACTAAACACAGAATCAAGCGAAATATAAGACTTCAATTCTGTACATATCATCATCATCATCCTCATACCCGTGTATCCCGCTAATAGAGATCTCGATAAAAAGATTATTACAATCTGGGAGGAAGACGATGCAACTATACCCTGTAGAGAAGTGCGATCAAAGTCGACTTGCGAAGATGAGGAAGCACAATAGGCGTTTGTTAATTAATAGGATATATATATATATATATATATATATATATATATATATATATATATATATATATATATATATATATATATATATATATATATATATATATATATATATATATATATATATATATATATATATATATATATATATATATATATATATATATATATATATATATATATATATATATATATATAACCTAATATATGGCATAAAATTAAAATCTATCATCAAATTACGTTTTATAATTACTATATTAATTCTATCTTTGATACTATTTCCAGATTTACTCTATTAGATGTGTTATTGTTGTTGTTAATGAATTCTATGAATTGTTAGTTATTTTTTGCCTAATAATAATGATAATATAAAAAAACAAAAAATGTTGGGTTTTTTTTTTTTTTTTTTTACATTTTAATATTTCAACTTTGTGGTAGAGCTAACTTCAAAATAATGTGCTTTCAAAAGAAAAAAAAAATCTTTCGAGTAATGTCAAATATTAGATAACTTTGGTTGCTAATTTTGTACAAGGTGATATCAAATGTAAATTTAAAATTTTGGTGATATTTTAAATATAACCGATTACTTTAAGGTCTTAATTAATCAATTTAATGTTTAAATGATCTGATCCATTTAAGGTTATTTACTATAATTTAAAATTGATCACTTTTAAAATGTCATAACTGATCCCTTTAAGGTTATCTACTATAAGTTAAAATTGATCACTTTAAGGCCATAACTAATCATTTTAGGTCAAAATTGAAAATCGATCACACAACAACAAATTTAAGTTTTCGCGACATTAGATTTAGTGTCATTAAAAAAATGCCACTCATTTATATTTTTAGTGTAATAATTATTAGTTTTAATTTAAGTTCCACTATACAGTGATTTAGTGACATTTTATTTTGTCTTTAGTGTCCCATGTAATTGTTACTATAGTCTATAATGGCTTTTACGAGCAATGTCACTAGTTACTACTTCCTCTGTTCTGATTTACTTGCTACCATTGCATGGGCACAAAGATTAAGAAGTTACTGTGCAATGATGAGTAGTAGGTGGAAAGTTGCTCTTTTGGAATTTTTTAATATTATTTGTTGAAAAATGAAAAAGAAAAATAAGAGTAATTAGATATAGAGTAGGATAAAAATAAGAGTAGATATAACTTTAAATGATTGGTTTTTTTACTAAAAAAGGAAATGTAGCAAGTAATATGAAATTTTCAAAAATAGAAAATGTAGCGAGTATTATGGAACGGAGGAAGTATGTCACAATAAGCTTTGGTATTATTTTTTAGGAAAAATTACCTAGAATAATCCAAATTATTCATGATTTTCCTACAATAATCTCATCTATTGATTAACCATGAATAATCCCAACTTTGAGGGGTATTTTCCTAGAGTAAAATTGGGTAACCTGATGACCTGCTATAGTAGGCAATTCACCAAAAAAAATAAATTAAATATTAATTTAAAATTAGAAAATATTTTTGAAAATTTACATAAAATATTCTAAATAATAAAAAAATTCATAAATTTTTTATGAACATTTTTAAATATTTTTATCGACATTTTATTTTAATTTATTTTTTTTAAAAAATAAAACTTGCTATAGCAAGTCATCCGGTCACCGGGTTTATTCTAGGAAAATGCCCCTTAAAGTTGGGATTATTCATGGTTAATCAATAGGTGAGATTATTGTAGGAAAATCGTGAATAGTTTGGATTATTCTAGGTAATTTCCTATTTTCTATTATGCTGCTAAAGGGTCCAATAAATATCGCTAAATTCTATACTATTAAAAATTTGAAGTGGCAAAATTTAAGTTAAGTGTCCCTAAATATATCCTACTAAGAAAAATTATGTTGTAGTGTCAGCCCATATGTGTTTGGTCTTATTATAAGACTGGCTTTTCTGATAATATGTAATTACATAAATCCCAAGAAATGTATATGTATGTAAAGAAAAAAGTTATAAAGGCCAAACAACACTTAAATACAAGGCACTGGCCAATGAGAACTAATGGTCTAGGATACGAAATTTATGAAAAATCATTTCAATTTTCATATTTTTAATTCAATTTCACAATGTGGTTTGTTAATTTTATACGGTTGTTTGATGGAAGTTTTGGTTTTTAGTATAGTATGTTGTATAGTACTAGATAGTGTCCGTGTGATGCACGATTTATAAAATTTTCAGACATATTTATATAAACTTATAAGATTTTATAATCATTTAATAAATAAAATTGAGAAGATTTTAAAAGTAATTGAAAAGAGAATAAAATACAAGACTTTCTAATACATTAAATGATATGGTCTAAAAAATAAAAAATTAATTAATACGAATAATATTATAGTCATAGTTACAATAGTAAAGTCAATAATATAAATATTAGTCATGATATCATTATTGAATTTTAGAAAAAAAAATTATTGTTGAGATGTAACACATAAATAAATTTAAAAAGTGACGATGTCATTTGTATTTTATTGTAGTAAAATTGGTATTTATAAACTGACTCTTTATGTTGCATTGGTTTATGTTTGTAATCAGGGTATTTCAAGCATGAACAAGCAAATAGACAATTTCGAAAAAATAGTAGTACCTGAGCTGAAGAAGTATTATGGGCGCAAAACCGTAAAAAGAGTTGGAGAGTACTTGTTTTTGGTAGGAGCAGGAAATAATGATTACACTTCATATTACATCTCGCAACAATACAAAGTTATGGATCCCATGATCTTTGCTGCCACCCTCATCACTGCTTTGCACTCTCAACTCCAGGTACGTACTCCTTCTATCCTTTTTTGATTCCTAGTAGACTATACAATTCTTACGGGGCAAGGAAAGAATTGTATTGATTCTTCAGGTAAACGTGTAAGTGGTGAGAATCAAACTTCAATTATACAGGTAAACGTGTAAGTGGTGAGAATCAAACTTCAATTATACTGGCGTGAAAGGAAAACCCTTAACTAGGCCGACTTATGATGCTCTACTCCTATCCCTTTGTATTTGTTACAACAGTCGAGACGTCTCTCAGACCCAACTCATTAAACCTTAACATCCATTTACCCTTAATGATGCATACTTACATTGTCATTAATGCCTACTTACAATATTGTTAATGCCTACCGAGAATACTTAGCTTATTAACCTACTTACTATATTTTTAATGCCTACTTATAATATCTTTAATGCCAACATACAATATACTTGATGCTTACTGAGTAAGTACTTAAAGTACTCATACTATTCTAAATGTATACTTACAATATTCTTAAGGAAAAATTACCAGGAATAATACAACATTTTGCTTATTTCCCAACAATAATACCAACTTTTGATTAACCATGAATAATACCATCAACTTATGGGGCTGTTTTTCTAGAATATACCTAACATGCTAAAAATCAAACTATAGGTGATTATATGACCAAAAAAATTAGTAAATTATTATTCTAGGAAAAACACCCCAAAGTTGGTATTATTCATGGTTAATCAAAAGTTCGTATTATTGTAGAGAAATTAACAAAATGTTGTATTATTCACGGTAATTTTTCCTATTCTTAATGCTTACCAAGGAACTTGCTCTATATTTTTCTTGTTGGGCCAATTCAATTAGAGATAGTTTCTAAAAAAACTGTCTATTCTTGTGTTGTTACAAGTTCTCCAAGTGATTTATTGAGGTTTAGCCAATGTAAGCTACATCCTATAGTCTAATGTGATTATTAATACTCCCTCCACCCCCTTCTTATTGTTCACTTTCTAGTAGGCACGCAAATTAGGAAAATGGTAGTGGGGTATTTTAAGTGATTATAATAATTGTAAAGGTGGTAGTTGTGGTATTTAAATGATTATAATAATTAAAAAGGTGGTAGGTTGGGTATTTTAAATACTATAAGTTGGGGTATTTGGGGTATTTAGGTAAAAAAATCTTTGTCAAAAATAGAAAGTTGACAATTAGAGTGAACTGACCAAATAAGAAAAGTGGACAATAAAAAAGAAACGGAGAGAGTAATAAATATCAAGTTCTCGAGAACTTCTATTGAGAATTATAATGGAAAATTATGTTGGAAAAGTAATTTCCAATGACACTCGTGGTATAGTAATTAAAAGCGTAATTATATTATCATTCACACAACTCAATATATACAAGAAGGATAATTTATAATTTAGAAGACACACACTCGACACAATTATTTTGGGACACTTATACTTAGACTACAACTTACACACTCGCTGACTAATACTCTCACTTTGTGTTTTCAACTCACTTTTAGTTGTGTCTCTCTTCAACACACAACATACCAATTGACATTTCTTATTTATACTAGTGTTAAGTAGGCTAAATTATACTCCCTCCGAATCAGTTTAGTTGTCCCATTTGGGATTTCACGGATTTTAAGAGTTGAGTGGGGTCCATTAAAAAGGTGGTAGTTGGGTATTTTAATTGATTAAATTAATTGTAAAGGTGGTAGTTGGATATTGGGAATTGAAAAAGTGGGGGTATTTAGGTAAAAAAAGGATAGACAAAAAAGGAAATGGGACAATTGGTATGGTTTTGCCAAATAAGAAAATGGGACAACTAAACTGATTCGGAGGGAGTATTATCTAGACTAGTCCAGAAGCTCCTACATACATTTAACTTGAATAGTCCATGAGCTCTAGAATTCTCTACATCAATTCAAATGAACTTTTTAATTCATCTACTAATCTAGAACTTTCCTTATCATACTCCTTATCATACTCTAAGTTTACGTGTAGAAGACTTTTCTAGATTATCTCTAATGAAATATAATAGTCTAATATTAGATGAAGGTTAGGACTAGAGGTGTTCAATGGGGCGGGTTGACCGAACGGGTCAAGGGTCGGGTCATATTTTAACGGGTCATTAGCGGTTGGGTCAATAATGGGGCGGGTCATTAACGGGCTTTGGTGTAAAGGGTCGGGTCGGGCCGGATCGGATAATTATAAGTATTAATTGCGGAAAAAAAATTATCGCTTTTTTTTTTTTATATTTTTAAAGGATATTATTATATTACATAAGTGGTTCGATCCATCGGGCCATAAAGTATAATAAAAAAATTATTTTATGAACTTTTCAAAAAAAGGTCAAATTGGATCGGATTTAAATGGACTTGACCAGCCCCGGCCCGTTTAACATTTGACATGACCCGCCCCAACCCGGCCCGTTGAACACCTCTAGTTAGGACCCGAAGGTTACTATTAGAATTAAAAATGATTAACAAGCTGCATATAGTATAGCTTATCATTTTAGCTAACTTAAAAGTTATTCACTAAATAAGTTTTTCCACTATTTGACCTATATTACAAATATCGCCCGATATCTATTATAAAAGGTGATTTATGAAATAATATATTTATATTATGATAATAAGAAATTAAAACAAAATAATTGATTTTATATTAATTATTTATTGCAGAAACTATACATTTTGGGAGCTAGGAAATTCATTCTGCTATCTGTATATCCAGTTGGATGTAACCCAATTTTAACCCAAAACAAAACCAATTGTGTTGAAGAGCTGGATGCAGCTGTTACAATTTATCATGATCAGTTGGTGAGTATGGTTAAACACAAGTACAAAAGCATGCCTAGAGCTCTATTTTCTGTTGTCGACTCTCACAAAATCATTATGGACATTATTACAAACGGGAATCAATCAGGTATTATATACTTATAAATACGTCTTGTTTAAATTTTTTCGGGTTTAATTGACCACATTCTTCCTATCCTCTATTTATTTTGTTTTCACGTATGCACGCACACATCGACACATGTTTAAGGCTTAAGGATGTGTATTCAAATTTTTATCATATCAATCCAGTTTGGTTCTAATCAATAATCCTACACGTTGTTCATAATTTACAACAACAATGATGTCAAAACCTTAATCCCAAAAGATTAGGATCAACGATATCAACCGATACATCGTTTTGTTGGTTCATGATTATGAGATGTGTGCTAAATTTTACTAAGCTAATTGTTACCATCCTTTTGTTCACCCTGCTCCTTTGTTCGGGCTTGATGGGAACCATAAGCAAAAAGCAATCATAGTTTAGATTGTTTCAAGATAAAAGGAGGTGTGTTGTAAATAGGCAAACTTGAATTAGTATAACTAGGTGATTGCCCGTGCTAAACACGGGTTATTTAATATTTTATCATATTTAACATATATTTTTACGTAAATAAATAAAAAATATCAAAAAAAGATGAATAAAAAAACAATATTGATACACAATTTGAAATATAATTAATTCTTAATCGTAGGGATTATTATAGTAGATAATTTAAATAGCGTATTTAGTACTCTAGTTTTTAGGCGGAATTTAAACGCATCAGAATCTGACATGTGTCCTTAGGTGGTGTTGTTTTAGTATTAGATATAGATAGATTTAGTAAATGTATATTTACCATTTGAAGTTTATGTGATATATAGGATATAATTTGTAGGACATTATTTTTAGCCTCAAGATAACTATTAGAGTTTTATATTGTAATTGGTAATTATCAGAAAAGTACAAAAAAGTTTTTAAATAAGTGAGACATTTGTTTATAATATTACTTTATTTTCTTTCTCCTATTACTTTGTGCATATCATAATTCATACATGTAGGAGTTACCAAATTTTCTATTATTTTCTATATGGTATTTGAGTCAAAATTATAAAATAATATATCCAAAAAATTATTTTAATAATGGCGTCATTAAGTAACACATTTTAGGTGCTCTTTTTAAAATTGTCGAATGTAGAATTTTATAACAATTGGGCAATTTATACAAGAGTATTCTTTCATGTCCAAGATTTATGGGATATTGTAGAACATGATTTTAAAAATGTCAAGGGCTCTACAAAATTTGAAGCTTTGACAAAAGTGGAGAAAGATTCATTAGTAAAGAAAAAAAGATCAAAAGATAATATTTTCTTTTATTGAAACAAATAAAAAATAATTTCAAAGTTTCTTTACACTGCATATGTTGCGTGGGACATTCTACTAAAATCCTACGATAGGAGATGAAAGAGTTAAAAAGGTAGTTAGCAAACGTTACATGGCCAATTTAAACCTATTTTGATCAGGTACAATATATTGTCAATCATAGTGAAATATTAACGACCGACATGTAGTTTAAAAGATTACACGATCAAGAAATTCTAAGTGTAGTAATCTTTCTCCACCTATGAAGAAGGGAATGACATTAGAGCTGTTCATGGTCGTGTTTGGGCAGGTAGCACCTAAAAATTCTATCTGCGGGTTCAAATATTCAAAACCTCGCCCGTATTTACGGACATATTTTTTTGTCACTACTCGCCCATTTTTAAAGCGGGCGGGACCCGCAGATAGGCGGTTATTTCTTATATAAAAATTAAAAATAAAAATAATATTATAAAGCTTAAGTTTTAGTAACAATTAAAATACACTACATTTTGTAAAATACTCAAAATATATAAAGTCTCAAAATACACAAATCACATGAATATTGAATATAGACGGTGGAGTCGGCTACTTGTTTGAACTTTGATAGTCGACTACTTGAGTACTTTGAGGGTTAAAATATTAAATGTAGACGGTATAATTAGAAACTTTAAAGTTTAAAAGAAGCAAACTCTAAAGTAAAGTATGAGTACTAATTACTAAAGTTGGATATGGGTCATGTGGTAATGTTTGTTTAATAATTAATAAAATTAATTATTTAATAAATAATAAACTAAGCAGGCGAGCGGATATACCCGCGGGTATTTGTTTGGTGTCGCTACCCGCCCATTTATCTTGGCGGGCGGGTATTACCCGTCCAAACTTGAATTTTTTTAATTTTCGAGCCGGATGGGTCGAGCCTGACGAATAGCCCACCCATTAACGGCTCTAAATGACATGTCTCAAATGTCATCAGAAAGAATAAAGGATAAGTTGACATTACACGAACAACGAATGAATTATCACACCAATAATACCAATTCTAATTCCGAGCATGCTTTACAAGTTAGAGCACATGTCATGTAGAAAGTAATAGGAAATTTGCTGATTTCTATAAGTATGAAATATAATATGGACAAAGTAAGAGGAGAAAGAAAATAAAAGTTATTCTTTCCTATTCTTTCTACTTGTACCATTTACTTTTTGGTTATTATTTACTAATCACTTTTGTTCTTAATCTATAAGTTAAAATATAATCAAGTGAAATTTTATTTTATTCGTCTCAATGCGAAGATTATTAATATCAAATCTTTATAATATTCAATCATGCATAATTAAAGATATTGAAGGTTAAAATGTTGTCTCGACATATGTAAAAAAGATAAATGAGACAAGTAGTTGAGTGAATAGAAGGGAGTATATTACATGAAAATATGCAACATACTTATTTAAAAATCTTTTCACACTTTTCTGACACTAATCAATTGCATTATAAAAAACTTTTATAGTTATCATGAGGCTAATATAATGTCCTACAAATTCTCCTATCACATAAACTTCAAATGGTAAATACACATTTACTAATTTAAGTACACTAATTCAACTTTTCCTATCTTCAACACTCCTCTTCAAACTTGAAACAATTTAATTATGATTTCCATAACTTGTGATTCTAAGCATAGACTTGAAATATTTTAATAACTCGGATTTTAGGGGTTTTGTGAATAAATCTGACACTTGTTCTTCAGATTTACAAAATTTGAAGTTTAATTTCGTTCTTCTTACAAGCTCTCTTACGTAGTTGCTATCACACATTATAGTAGTTGGTAATTGTTGATGATGATTAAGATCTTCTAACATTCTTTGTAACCAAACCGTTTGACATGATGTTGAGTCCTTATATCAGGTCTTTTGAAATAAGTCAAATATCTTACACCACCCGCAATACTTTTGAAATAAGTTGGTTTCACTAGTTCTCTACTGCCTTCCTTTTTAATCTCTATCCTCTCTACTAGCGTAGTCCTTATAATTTTTGTTTCCATTTAAAATGTTTTTCAAAATATCAGTGGCATATTTTTGTTGTGACACAAATATACCTACTTTATCTTGGTGTACTTCAATACCAAGTAAGTATGACATCAAACTTAAATGTGTCATCTCGAAGTTTTGTTTCATTACTTCCTTGAATTCTATAAACATTTTCTCAATATTATCGGTGAATATTAAATTATCAACGTATAAACACAAGATCAAGATATAACCATTTTGATTCTTTCAACTTCACATATAATGTATGTTCATGTGGGCATTTATAAAAATCATCTGCTGATAAATATGTATCAATGTGAGAATAACATGCATCGGGAGCTTGATTTAGCCTTTGCAATGCTTTCTCGAGACAATAACCATCATTTTCGATTCTTTTTTTAATAAAACCAAGTGGTTGTTCAATATGTACTTCCTCTTGAAGCATACCATTTAAAAATGTTGATTTAACATCCATTTGATGAATATTCCACTTGTTTTTTGTAGCGATAGACAAAATCATTTTAATTGTTCCATTCTTGAAATAGGTGCAAAAACTTCAAAGTAATCAATCCCACGCTTTTGCTTGTAGCCTTTAACCGCTAACCTTGCTTTATAGCAATCAACTTTACCGTCTGGTTTATACTTTGTCTTATAAACCCATTTCACACCAATTGATTTCTTTCCAGGTGGTAAAGTAGTTAGTTCTCAAGTATTATTTTTCTTTATCGAATGAATATCCTTTTTCATTGCTTGGACCCACTTCTCATTAATGCATCGTCAAATGAGGCGGGACTATAATCGATAAAAAAGCAAAGATTTGCTATATCATCATTTAGCGTCATTATCCTTTTCATCATCATCCTTAGTAACTACGTAATCACACAAGTGAGTTGGTAATAATCGATTATTCTAACGTCGTCCATTTAATCTTTGCTCTTGCATTCTAGATGTAGAATTCACTTGTGGTGATAAATGGTGATGATGGTGATGATAATAGCTTTGTGGTAACACGTTCAAGGAGTATTATTGTAATATGTTTCATTCACAATAACATTAGTATTTGTATCAATCACCTTGTCCCATTGCCATTCTTCATCTTCAGCGAAGTAAACATCCCTACTTATTATTACTTCTATTCTATCTAGATTATATAACTTGTAACCTTTTGTAACATTACTCTATCCAATGAAGATACATTTTTAGTTATCTCGTATAATGTTTTCCTCTTATCATTACGTTCATAGGCATATGCAATGCACCTAAATAATAAAATATGAGAGACATTTAGTTTGTTACATATTATCCAAGCTTCTTCTGGTGTGTTCTTCCATGAACTATCTTTGTTGGGCACCTATTTAATAAATAAAAAAAAACAAGCGACAGCCTGAGCCCAATATGGTCTTAGTAAATGCTTAACCTTTAACATGCTTCTCACCATCTCAAATATTGTTCGATTTTTCCTTTCTACTATACCATTTTGTTGTGGAGTATAAGTTGTAGTTAACTAACGCCAAAGTCCTTCGTGCATGAAATAGTCATTGAATTCATTAGATGTGAATTTTCCTTTTGTATCTAATCTCAATGTTTAAAAATGAGATCCATATTGTTTTTCAATAAGAGTTTTGAATTATTTAAACTTAGGTTGTTGAATGCTTTTGAGTTTTCTCTAAGAAAATACATCCATATTTTTCTTGTATAATCATCCTCAAAAACTTTTAAAAAAAGCTTTTATGACCAATAGATTCTACCTCTATCCGTCCACACATATCAGTGTGAACTAAGTCTAATGGTTGTTTTTGTGCGCTTTTAATTTCCAATTGTGAATGAATTTCTATAATGTTTTCCTTATATACAACCTTCACAAGGATTAATGGGAGCTTTTATATTTGGTGTTAATAATTTTAAACCTTTAAAATTAAATGACTGAAACGAGGATGTCATATCTAGTTGTTATCCTTAATCATCGCCAACAAGTTCATTAAATATGTAGTCTGAATAGACAAAGAAAACATGTGACTTTTTGTCATTTTCACCCTTTTAATGGTCTTATAATTTTTGACTTTGACCAGGCAAACTCTATCTTTCAAAACATTTTTGTGTCCTTTCTCAGACAGTTGACCCAAACTTAATAAGTTTCTATATGTAAATTAGGTACATAGAATATATCAACAATGGTAACATAAGTACCATCTCTAGAATGAATACTAATATCACCTTTACCTTTCAGAGGGACCATTGTTTTATTCATAAAATTAACTTCTCCTTGAACTGGTTCATCTAAAAAGCTAAGGAAATCTTTTTGATATCATATGGTTACTACAAGTAGTGTCAAGATACCAAATATTGATTGCTTTAGTATCCCCTCCTTGCTTGCATGTAAGAACTAGAGTTTGATTTGTTTCAACAACATTAGCTTGCTCTTCTTGATGACGTTACGACTTGGATCGACATACTGATGAAAAATGTCCAAATCGCTCGCATTCATAGCATTATATATTGTACTTATGCCAATTATTAAATGCCTTGAGAGAGAATGATAAATTAATGGAGAGATGGGATGGGGAAGAGAAGAAGAGTGGTGAAGAGGGCTTTTATGGTGAGGGTTCTAATCGAGGAAGAACCAAAGGGAAGGGTTACCAAGGAATAAGTATGTGATGAGAGATCTTAGTAACATAGAGTGTTACTATTGCAAGAAAATGAGGCACATTAAAATGATGTACAAGGAGATGAGGAAGGCATCAAGAGGATAAGGAGATTGAAGGATGGTGGTAGGAACGATGGTGAGTATAGCATAGATATAGTTCTAGGTTTTATTAGTGACGAGGTTGACTATGATGGGGTTCTTCTAGTAGATGCAGGAGTGATTCATCATAAGGAATTGGTGATTGATTCTCATTTCATTTAACATTTGTTGTGAGGACTTTCTAAGTTAAGTTTGTGTGATGCAGACCTTGTCACTGTGCCAAATGATGAGAGGGTAAAGGTGTAAGGTATTTGAGAGGTCGTTATGAAGGCCTTGAACAAGGCACAACACACGATGGAAGTCATTAAGGGGATGTAGAAGTGATTCAAGACGTTCAAAAGTTTCCTTTGTGTTATTTCACTTACATAGGTACTAGGAAAAGTATATGATATACATACCGAGAGAGAAAATTAATCTCATTACACTTTTAGTACTAGATTGCAATCTAAAGTTTAAAATACATCATCATTACGATTATGAAAATTCATGTACTTAGTAATTTTGTTCAAAAATGATTATTAAAAGTATTCATTTTAATCAATTGAAAGATGAAAACACATAAATCTTTATACACATCTCATAACTTAAAAAATGAACTAATATGAACAAAAGTGACTGATAATCAATCACCCTATAGCATATCAAAACATATTTGTAGTATTTTACAATTATTCGATCCAATTCTACCGATTTTGATTCTACTCCCTTATCAATCCTAGGTAAAATTATGATCCTAACAACCTTGTTTATAGCGTTATTTCAAGATCTTTGACCTATTCAACCATCTTCAACTACATTCAACCTCAACGACTTGAAAAGGAGAGCCCTTTACCTAGACACGTGGACATTTCTATTAGAACTTACTCGACGATATTATTCCCTCAGGTAAAAAAAATTTAAGTAAATTTCAACTAATATAACATTTTTATATGAAAATACATATCTTTCCAAAACAATTTGTTGCATCACAAACACACATACAGTTCTTATGTGCTCAAACAAGCACAATACGTAAAACAACTGTCTGAAGTTTCTGTTAAGGAAGGTGTGCCAAGTACCAATGAGCGATTAGGGCACATAAATAATTAGACCACTACATGAATGAGTAATAGGAGTGCACACTCGAGCACATGCTTCATCACTTGCATTCTCAAACGAGCATCTAACTACTACATAGAATTTGGGGGTAAAAAGGTAAAGATAAAGGGCATTCTCATTATCCCGTACAAGGCAGGGTTCGGGTGGAAGGGAGTAAAGAGAGATGCACGCAATCAAAAAGCCCCCCAACTAATGCCTGCGTCCAATAGGGGTTGAACCCCAAACATTTTGCTGCACATGCACGTGCTCTATCCATTAAGCCACAAACGCTTTTGGTATTGCTAATAAATACTCCCTCAGAATCATTTTAGATGTCCCATTTCCTTATTTGGCAAAATCATATCAATTGTCTCATTTCCTTTTTTGTCTATCTTTTTTTTACCTAAATACCTCCACTTTTCCAATTCCCAATACCCAACTACCACCTTTACAATTAATTTAATCAATTAAAATACCCAACTACCACCTTTTTAATGGATCTCACACCACCCTTAATAACCGTGAAAACCCAAATGGAACATCTAAAATAATTCGGAGGGAGTATTAGTTTTTCCAAGAACAACTATCCCCATTAATGTTGAATTTAATAAGGTTTTTCATGGAGGTCATGTTTGGCACAAAGGATCAGTTACAACATTAACAAGACCTAATCCCATATTATTTCAAATAAGACAATCAACTATATCAATACAAAATTCTATCTGAATAAGATTTTTAAACCCCTTTAGTGCACATGATAAAAGTCACAAGACTCATCAAGAAATTCCATCCAAGTCACTCTTGTTATAATAAAATAAGGATACAAGCACCAATAAAATCCACCAAATTGCACTACCTGCCATTAAGTATCATTAATAAGATAAATACAAGAGAGAAAAATAAAGTAAATTTCACCCAAAACTTATTGATCCTATCCAGCCTTGTTTTTCACAATAAGAGAAATACATCAAAAAAGAAAAATGCAGAATATTTCACCCGAAACCTATTGATTATGTTTAGGCTCGCTTTCCAGCTCACGGAAACAATTAATTTGATCAGGATCTTTCAAATTAGATCCTGTGTCCAAACAACATACTAAAAATGCGCCAAATCGAACTATATTTGTTTCTCCATCGGACCACTTGGTCAAAATTTGTGTGTGTTATTCCCTGACTCTTTTCTTGTTGCCCTAAGTATTGCCTTTCTCAGCAAAAATAAGTCAAGTAAACACACCCTAAAGCTTACCAATGAAATGATCTTAATTAATAATCCCTTCATTAACCTCATTTTTAGCATCATTAACTGTTTTGATTGTTCATTTTATTTTACATCATTTTTATTCAAGAAAAATGACTCACTATTCTTTTAATCTCATACATGCATTATAAATTTCCTTTAATTTATCTATACAATTCATTAGCACTCTTTATTTATTGATAGAAATTAGAAAATGGGTTTGGGCAACCCAAACAAAGAGGAGAAGAAGTAGTCCACTCATAAACCCAAAGAAAATCCACTACTAAAACCAATTAGTAATAGTAGGAGTTACTCCTTAAGTATAAAAAGTGATGCATACTCTTTTCTTTCTCCGATGTGGGATAACTCACATGTGGGTAACACATGGGTACTTCAACATTTATTACTAAACATTCATTTTATTCCTAAAAAACATCATCTTTCTTTTTACTACTATCCTAAAGGAAGAAGAAAATAATAATGGGAAATTCCACATGGTAGCATCCAGTCAATGCACTATCTAACTGTCGTAGCATTTTCTGATTTCGGGTAGAACACAAGGTTTTGGGGTTTTCAATTAAGCTGTGTTATTATTCATAAACATTGATACAGTTTATATACAACTTAAGCTACCTAAAATAACATATTACACAATATACACCTGCTGTAATTAAGTCCTAAATATCGCCTAAAATATACTCGGAATATTTCACAGAATATCCTAATATATTCTAACACTCCCCCTCAAGTTGAGTCATCGGATCTTCGATACCCAACTTGCTTAAGACTTCTTCGAACCACTGTGTCCCAACAGCTTTCGTGAGGATATCTGCGAGTTGATCTTCGGACTTTACATGAGGTAGCTTGATTATTCCCCCTTCGAGCTTTTCTTTTATGAAATGTCTATCCACTTCCACATGCTTTGTTCTGTCATGTTGAACTGGATTTTCAGAAATGTTAATTGCAGCTCGGTTATCACAATATAATTCACAGCTATCTTTTGGGGCAAATCCCAAATCAGTCAACAACTTTCTTAGCCAAAGAACTTCTTGAATTCCTTTTGCTACTCCTCTAAACTCAGCTTCTGCACTAGATAATGCCACAACTTTCTGTTTCTTGCTCCTCCAAGTAACCAGATTTCCTCCTACAAGAGTGAAGTAACCTGATGTCGACTTTCTGTCATCTCTATCACCTGCCCAATCTGCATCGGTGTATGCTCTGAGATTAAGATGACCATTTTTCTGATAGAGAATTCCTCTTCCTGGATTTCCCTTAAGATATCTCAAGATGCGAACCACTGCTTCCATGTGCTGAGTCTGTGGTTTATGCATGAATCGACTAACCACTCCAACTGCATAGGCAATGTCAGGTCGTGTGTGAGCTAGATATATCAACTTCCCCACTAATCTCTGGTACTGTTCGCGATCAGCCAATTCTCCATCTTGGAGCATCTGTAACCCATGGTTCACTACAATCGGTGTCTCGATCGGTTTGCAATCTATCATGCCAGTTTCAGCTAACAAGTCGAGAACATACTTCCTCTGCGATATGAAAATACCCCTATTCGACCTCAGAACTTCAATACCCAGAAAGTATTTAAGTCTTCCTAGATCCTTCATCTCAAATTCCTGGAACAGCTTCCGTTTCAAGTTCTCGATCTCTGTCTTATCATCTCCAGTGATAATCATATCATCAACATAAATGATCAGACAAGTTATTTTACCTCCTCTCTTCTTCAAGAACAAAGTATGATCAGAATGGCTCTGCTTATACCCAAAACGTCTCATAGCGGAAGTGAATCTCCCAAACCAAGCTCTTGGAGATTGTTTTAGCCCATACAGAGCTTTCCGTAATCTGCATCCTTCTCCTTCTGCAAAATCTGAAGTAAATCCTGGAGGAGCCTCCATGTAAACCTCCTCCTGTAGTTCCCCATGAAGGAACGCATTCTTCACATCGAACTGGTGAAGAGGCCAATCTAGGTTAGCAGCTATACTGAATAAGACTCGAATAGTATCCAGTTTAGCTACTGGTGAGAAAGTCTCAGAGTAATCAATGCCGTAAGTCTGGGTGTACCCTTTTGCAACCAATCTAGCTTTGTACCGTTCAATCGACCCATCAGCTTTATATTTGACTGTAAAGACCCACTTGCAGCCAACTACTCTCTTCGAATTCGGAAGTCGACATTTATCCCAAGTACCATTCTTCATAAGAGCATTGATTTCTTCTTCCATTGCCCGTTTCCAATGATCTATCTCAAGAGCCTCCTTAACAGTAGCAGGAAGCTTAGTACTATACAAAGCTGCTTTGAGGGCCAAAGCACTCTGTGATAAGTTTGCCCTGTCTCCTGACTCAACTGGGTACCTGGATCTCAACGACTCATATTCCGGATCATATCTCCTTGGAGGAACACCTCGCGTAGCACGAGGAGGCAAGACATATGAGGATTTCTCCCCCTCACTAGTAACATCAGGAGAAGAGATCTCCTCGATAGAATCTGCAACCTCAATATCACAACTAACAATATGATCAATAATAGCACAATCACCATCCATAGTACTAACCTGATGTTCAGACAGGAGAGCGGGAACAGGTGAAGAGGGCTCATCAACTTGAAGAGGTGGTTCAGCGACGATGTCCACTGGTTCTGTTGGGTCTAAATCAGAAAGAACAGGACTAACCGAACTTATTACCCATTCTAGATCGTCACTACTAGTCTTCTCCCCCTGACATCGAGAATGGTAATAGAACTCATGCTCAAGAAACTCACAATCCATAGTAGTGTGCACCTTACGAGTATGTGGGTCATAACATCTGTACCCCTTCTGATTACCCCATAGCCCACAAAGACATACTTCCCCGGCCGAGGTTCAAACTTACTCCGTAACCGCTTTGGTTGGTGGACAAAGGCAGACATCAAAGACCTTAGGTGGAAGAGAATGAGAGAGGATGGTAGGAGTGAATGAGATTTGAGGGTGTCAATGGGAGTTTTGTAGGCTAGGCTTTTTGTGGGTAAACGGTTTGAGAGGTAATTGGCAGTAGCAATTGCTTCTGGCCAAAGATAGGTAGGGACACGGGATTCAAGCATGATGGCTCGGGTCATCTCAAGTAAGGTTCGGTTCTTTCGTTCTGCCACTCCATTTTGCTGTGGAGTGTCAGGACAAGTGGTTTGGTGAATGAGGCCTTTAGAGGTTAAGAAAGTATGCATATCAGAATTCACATACTCCCTTCCATTATCGGTCGGAGAATCGGGGTTGGGCTTTAAAGCTGGAGTACGGATCATATTATAGAACTACAAACACAGGAAACACCTCAGATTTCTTTTTCATAAATTATATCCAACTCATGCGGTTGCAAGCATCAATGAAAACAACATAATAAGAATAACCATGTATGACCGGCTATAGGTGCGGGACACACATCAGAATGAATAAGCATAAAAGGAACATCAATTTTATTCAAACTACTATGATATGAGTTCTTATGACTTTTCGCAATAATACAAGTCTCACACTTAAAACTAGACTTATTTTTAACTAAATGCGGAAAAAGTTTCTCTAAATATCCACGAGGCGGTGTCAAGTCGCTGTGCCAAGTCAAAATTGTTCCTCTAATGACCCTGAACCGTTTGCATCGCCTTTTGATCCTCCTCTTGAGTAGTATAAGCCTCCCGCTCGATTACCAGCCAATAACTTGCCCTGTCGAGTATCACTGCCAATACAATAACGGATCGCATAAGAGCGATGCAGTTGAGTTCCTTGGTAAGTGACTAAGAGTAATTTATGGGATAAGCGGGAACAAAGAGACAATTTTTAGCACAATATGGCGATTAAAACAACCGTCCCGGCACCACTAACATTAATTCCATCCCCATTTGCGGTTTTTATAATATTTTTCACGGGTTTATCATGAGTCACAAAATCATTGGTCATACGACATCGTGTCGGTTGCCCCAATCAAAAATCAACCCGCGAAAAATAGAAAAGCGATTTCCAAAATTTTGGGACCGTGACCCCTCCCTTTATTTAAAGGGTCATGTTCCCTTTGGGAACAAGAAACCCTACGGTTTCTTTGTGGGCGCCGTTTTGAGAGACTCTCTCTCCGGAGTCTTTGTTGCCTGTTGCGACATTCATGGGTGCTCCTTCTTCCTCTCTGTCTCCTTCCTTCTCGGTCCACCATTAAAACTCATACTCATGGCGACCCTTCCGGTTTTGGTCGGGTTGTCTCTTGTGCTTCTCTTTTTGAATCAGGCCACCACTCGGGTAACCCACCAATTTAAAACAATCGGCCTTGATATGACGAGCACCACCACAATGGGTGCAGCGAAGGTGGCTCCTGTCATCTTTTTTCGGGTATGTCTTTCCTTTTACAGCAAATACTCCTCCGGTGCCCAATGATTCGTCTGATGAGGGCCCTCTTTTCATGATACCACGGCGCATTACCTCCCTTCTAATGGCGCATATGCTTCTTCTACGATGGGAAGGGTTCTTGAATCGAGAATGTCCCTCGGTCTTTGTCATACGATTCATCAATTCCATGAAATTGATACGATCGAGTCGATGTATGATTCGATTGTAAATGATAATATCCACAGGTGAGTCATGGGATTTGGTTGCCTCCTATCAATTTCTTTCCAAAGGTTGAGTAATTTGCTGTAATAAGTTTCAATGGAGTCATTCCCCTGTTGGATTTTGTTTGCTCGGACCGTTAGATCGAAAATCTGCAAACCATCCCGTCCACTACTATATAATGTCTCAATGCCTAACCATAGAGATTTGGCAGTTGGAAAATCAAGAAATTGATTTACCAACGTTTTGTCAATGTTCTCCAATATCCACGAAATAACAATCGAGTCATACCGTGTCCATTGGTTGTACTCTGGGTCGTCTTTGGCCGGTGGGTCAGCAGTGATGTGTTTGAGCTTCCCACGGCCATTGATGGCCAGTTGCATCAGCCTGGACCACATGGTGTAATTGTGGTTGTCTAATTTCTCAGATATGGTGGGTGTTTGGGTGTTTGTGGGTGGTTCAGGGTGTGTGTTTTGTGGAGGTGGTGGTGGCTGTCGGTTTGGATTGAGTTGCTGGAACAATTCCATTAATTGTTCCATGGTCACAGGCTGACCTGCTGTTACTACTTTGTTTTCGTTCTCCATTTCTGGATTTTTGAATTGTTCAAAGGTAAGTTTCGGGTACGTGATGAGACAGCAAAAACGACTCAGAATCGTTGCTGCTCTGATACCATGATTTCGGGTAGAACACAAGGTTTTGGGGTTTTCAATTAAGCTGTGTTATTATTCATAAACATTGATACAGTTTATATACAACTTAAGCTACCTAAAATAACATATTACACAATATACACCTGCTGTAATTAAGTCCTAAATATCGCCTAAAATATACTCGGAATATTTCACAGAATATCCTAATATATTCTAACATTTTCTATTAAGTTCTTGTTAAATTCCGTTAAATTTATCATTTTGTAAGTTTTTTCCACATGGTAGCATCCAGTTTTTGTTTATTCACCGTTTTAACATTTAATTTACCATTTTAACGTTTAATTCACCGTTTAACTCATTAACGCTCATAAATGTTTAATAATTTTATTGAAAAATTATAAGAAACTATCTAATCCGGTCAAAACAAGTACTTATTCGCTAATTTTTCGATACGTAAACCGAAAAATATATTTGGCGTCATTTTTACCTATCTTAACAATTTTTTTAAAAAAAACGGACGTTGCAATTACCCTTATGGGATAACTCTTTCGAAAATTCTGTCGAAGCAAGTACTTATTTGTCTATTTTCTAAAACGTAAACCGAAAAAAAACAAACGTCGCTACTATCCTTGTGGGATAACTCTTTCGAAAATTCGATCGAAACAAGTACTTATTCGAAAGAGTACTTGTTGCGACCGATGAATTAAACATTAAAATGGTGAATTAAATGTTAAAATTATTTTTCCGTAAAAGTATTTAACATTTATAATTAAACATTAAAATGGTGAATTAAATGTTAAATGAATTAATCGATGAATTAGACAATAAAATGGTGAATTATACGTCAAAATGGTGATTTAAACAAAAACTGGATGCTACCAGGTGGAACAAACTTACAAAATGATGAATTAAACGGAATTTAACAAGAACTTAACGGAAAATGCTACTGCAATTAGATAGTGCATAAACTGGATGCTACCATGTGAAATTTTCGTAAAAAAGTGCTACTATTGACATTTCATTAAAACTGAATGCTACCATGTAGAATTCCTAATTGGCCGAAATATAAGTGACTCAAACATACCAATACCGTAACCCAAATATGGGTTGGACACCCAACTAGTCAATAAGAAAGAAAATGGTCATAAATCAATCAAACATCGGCACTAATGAGTCGTCACCTCATATTGACGACTAATTGATCTTGGTGTTTTTAGATCGATTTTCAAAGAAGCTACTGGTTCTCGCCTTGAGTAGTAAGTCTATTGCTTAAATTCCAGCATGTGTCAATGACTTACAAATAATATAAAATGCTAAAAGTGCGTTGAGCTTTACTTTGATTCAAAATTTACATTATAATTTTTGGTTGTATTGATTGGCTATATTTTGATTGCATTTTTCTTTTTTTTTTGCTAACTTTGCTCCCCTTAAAATTTTGTACAAGTTTCGCCACTGGTTCTCGCCCCGCCCCAATCGATGAGTAGTAAGTCTATTGCTTAAATTCCAGCATGTGTTCGTCTTAAATTTTAACTAATGGCAAGAGAAGAACACTAGCGTCATTTTATCTAAGTACAATTAATAATCATTTTTTGGTCAAATTCAGGTTTCACTAATATGGATGGTACATGTTGTGATACATCAATAACCGGTATATGCAAAAAGCAGAGTGAAGTATGCCAAACAAGAGACAAGTACGTCTACTTTGATGGACTCCACCTTACAGAAGCTGCAAGTGCTATATTAGCAGATAAAGCATACTATTCCACTGACTTTAATGAAGTTTACCCTCTTAATCTTCAAATATTAACCCTACTTTAAGGCCTTCCTTTGAATAACATGAAATGAAAGGAAAACAAGAGAGAGAATCCGAGAAAAGAAATTAATGAAGATCTATTTGTTTGTATAGCAAGAAAAGAGCGAGAGGATTTGGAGAAAAAGGATTTAAAGGGATTAAGTTCTTTTATTTTGTTTACATCCAAATATCTCTATAGGAATAATAACTTGGAAGGAAGTTAAATTTCCTTTCTGTCTCCTTTCATTCCTTCTTATACAAACAATGTAGTCGCTTCCCTCTCTTTTAGTCCCCTTTCTTTTTGTCTCATTTGAATTGTTATGAGCACTTAGTGTAAGACACAGTAAGACTTAAGTTTTCAGATTTTTCTAATATATTTTTGTACTCAATCGTTTCTTAATAATGTTTTTATTTTCTATTTCAGTCGTTCAATTTGTTATTTTCTTAAAAATTATTTTTATTTATATGCCACAAACTTTGGATATTATTGACCTTTTCATTCAAATTTTAATATTTTGTTAATTCTTATGGTTACCACATATCTTCCACTAACTTCATTTTAATATTTTTATATTGTTTATAGTTCCTACATGTTTTTCACCAACTTTATTTAAACTTTTTTCGATAATTGTTGCTTTCATATTTTTCTACTTACTTTATTTGAATACTCTATTAGTTCTTTTTTGTTCATCTCGTTTAATTTTTGCACAGTTTTCAAAGTAATTTTTTATCCTTAATATCTATAAATACGCATCATAAAAAAATATAAACAATATATGATAAAAAAATATATACATTAAGACGAATCTAGCAAAATCTCATATTGATATATTTTATCATCTATATATGTCTTAAAAATCTTAATCAAATTTCTCCCTCTAAAATAGAATATTCTAAATTGTAAGAACATTGGAAAACAACGGGAGTACTTTATTTGTTCCAAATATCTTTTTATACATTTTTAAGGCATATTTTAATATTAAATATATTTATTTCTGTGATATAGTAGTGCCGCAAGTAAAAGAGTTCTCCTAAACAAGGGAAATTGTGGAAAACAAATCAGAGAAAATATGTTTTATGTTGAAGTAAAGATAAATGTGTAAATAAGTTAAAAATATACTTTATATCCCGTTCATTTTGCATTAATTACTATTTTTAGTTGTTCTATTTATTTTACATCATTTTTTTATTTGAAAATAAACCCCACCACTTTCTTTTAATTTCATTAACATTTTTAAATTAGGAAAAATTACCTTGAATAATACGACCTTTCACTGATTTTCCAAAAATAATATGAACTTTCAATTAACCACGAATAATACGAAGTTTGACCTGCATTTTCCGCTGGTAGTTTTTTTTACCCATAACCGGTAAGAATAAGATTTTAACCAAATTTTAATTATTTTTCTAAGAGTCATGTATGAGTGAGAAAGCATAGGTTCTGCATACTCTTCCTGATCACTGACTAAAGCTCTCAAACCTGGAGAACTCTTCTTCTCACGCGCAAATTATCCATTGTTGTTACTAATCCAAGAACTTCGAAGGCATGCATTGAAGAAGCCACTTCACTTGCCTGTAATGGTTAGTTTATTGTTCTCAATTGCATAATTTATCCTCTAATTTTGCTAACACCAAAAAATTAGGGTTATAAAAATCGAAAATTTACATTTTCCATTTTCGATTAATACTTGTTTCTAACTCGAAATTGTATGTAATTTAGTGTTTTTTGCTTGTTTTAGGCTAATATGAATGATTCTATTACTTTGAAGTTTTGGTATGGTGGGGTATTCAAAAAAGGAGTTGTGGGGTTTGAGTATTTGTGTGGGATGTGTAAAACCATTTCAGTAGACCTGGATAAGATGTCTTTTTTTGAGTTAGAAGGAATTGTAAAAGAGGATCTTATAGGGTAAAATATGACTTTTCTCTTTGGTATCATCTACCTAATGCTCTTAGCTTTGAGGAGGGGTTAAAGAGGGTCATTGATGATATTTGTGCTGTGGAAATGTCTAAGATAGTTGTTGAAAGTAGAACATTATATGTATATGTAGTTAATGATAAAGATGATGGGGTGTTGATTCTACAAAAATCAGAAAGTGTTAATAAAGGTAGTAAAGTTTGGTCCACTATTGGGAATAGGAAAAGTTGACCCCTAAAAGAGCATCAAAGACTAAAGATTCGCTTAGCGAAAGTGCTGATCCCCACAATATCAATAAAAAACCAAACAACCCACCTCATAGTGACATTTTTGTGGAAGTAGGAAACCAGTACATATCTCTTCAAACCACAAACTTATCTTCAAAATCAGATCTAGTGGGTGATGAGCTAGAGTTTGACAAACTTGAACATGATATTTCTGAAGATGAGCTAGATAATGATAATAGTGCTAAGGTAAGTGAAGAAGATGCATCTGAGGAGGATGATTCACAAGATCTTGATTACGAGCTTTCACATGATGAGGAAGATGAAGATGAAATTTCAGAGGAGCTTGTGCTAAGTCAAGATTTGTCATTCGAAGAACCAGAGCAAGTGGGTGATTCTGTTTTGAAATTAGGTGAGTGTAGTAACACCGAGGTGTTCTCTGAGTATGAAGGTAGTGAGGATGAAGCTGATGATGCTACTAGAGTTCATGGTCGGATCGATTTTAGAAAGTTCAAATGGATTGTTGGTCAAGTCTTTAGCACCCCAGTTGAATTTAAGGAGGCAGTAAGAAAATATGCGATTCATCAGGGAAGAAACGTAAAGTTTTGTTTGAGTGACAAGTCTAAGTTGAATAAGCTTGGTGTAAGGTGTATTGAAGGATGTCCCTTTAAGCTCTACGCTAGTTGGGATAAAACACGAGCTTCCTTTATTGTCAAGAAAGTTAAAGGTGAACACACTTGCCAAAGAAACATGGATTCCAATCGTCAATCAAGTCTTCTTGGTGTGCAGATCAGTTACTTGATTTATTCAAGTCAAGACCACACATTCATTCTGCAGAACTAGTTGATATTGTTAGGAAAGAATTTCGAATTATCATTAGTAGGGAATTTACCTACAAGATAAAGTATGCTGCACATAGGAGGTTACATGGATCCATGAAACAACATTATCTTAAGCTCATGAGCTATGTTGGGGTTTTAGAACAAAGTAACCCTAATAGCCACTTCAGTGTTGTTACTGATCCAAGCACAAATCCACCAACATTTCAGAGGATCTTTGTTTGTTTTGAAGGGGTTAAGGATGGTTGGGTAAGTGGGTGTAAGAAGATATTGTGCATTGATGGTTGTTTTCTAAAAACATTCTTGGGAGGGATGCTGTTAAGTGCGGTTGGGAGAGACCCTAACGAGCAAATGTATCCATTGACTTGGGCTACTGTTGAGGGAGAGAACAATGAATCATGGCAATGGTTCATTTCTGAACTGAAGAAATGTGTGCCTCATGACAATGGAAAAGAGTGGATAATAATATCAGACGAACACTAGGTATATATGTATACTGATATTCTGAATTCTGTATTCTGCTGAGTATTCTGAGTATGCTGATATGCTGAATTATGTATTATGCTGCTGGATATATGTATATATATGTAAACTGATATGTATGCTGATACCTTTCAAGAAATGTGGACCTCAATTGTTTTGTAGATCTTTTGTCAAGCTAGAAGGAAACTGTTATGTTATTTTGAGCAATATGGCCGAAACTTTCAACAACTACATCATGAACGCAAGTTCACATCACTTGATTGATATGCTAGAAGAAATTAGATCAATGCTAATGAAGAGGAGGGCTAATAAAAAGGAAGAGGCATTAATGAAGTGGAAGGGTTTGTTATGTCCAAAGATACAAAAAATGTTAGACACAGAGAAGCAAGAAGCCGCTAAGTGCACTGTCATTCCTTCAACATCAACTCGTTTCCACATAGCGCATTATATGGATGTTTTAGAGGTTGATATTGAAAAAAAAACTTGCACCTGCAAGAAATGGGATTTACGAGGGATTCCATGTTGTCATGGAGTTGCATCTCTTTTTTACTTGCATAAGGAGGTTGAGTCATATGTTGATCTGTGCTACACTACAGAGGCTTATTTGAGAGCCTATGAAGGAAACATCAATCCTTGTATTGGCGAGAGACATTGGCCTAAAATTGACAAACCGATCGATCCTCCTCCAATCAAGATTGGTCCTGGTAGACCACAAAAAAACAGAATCAAGGGTCCGCTGAAGATCCTAAAAAACCGGGAAAGCTCTCAAGACATGGCCTTCAAATGACATGTGGCATTTGCAACAAGGTAGGACATAACAAGAGGAAGTGTTCCGAAAAGGGTAAAACGATTAAGCAACCACCTCCATTGAAGAGAAGTAGAGGAAGACCAAAAAAGGTTGTTGATGTAGCAACCAATACACCAGTTTTATCCCATCACAACATGTCTGCACAACCAAGTTCTTTAAGTAAAGGAAACAGGACAATTAGAACAGAAAAAGGGAGTAGAGAAGGTAAGAGTGGTAGTACAAGTGGAAGGAGTGGTGTCACTACTACTAAAAGGGGAAAGCCAAAGAAGAACCCTCCTGAAATAGTATCAACTCAAGCATCGACAACAAATAATTGATGTTGCATTATGGTGTTAAGTTCTTTTGAAGGAGTGGTAGTACAAGTTCTATATGTTATGTTACCATTATCTAGTACTTTTGTATTTTGGAACTAAATTTAGTACTTTTGTATGTAAGGAATGCTTAAATATGTAAGGTTAACATTTCGGCTATAACATGTATGGATTGTAGCTATTTTTAATGATAAGAAGACAACTTTGTAAAACTTTTCCATTACATTGAAGTTCCATAACATGATCAATTTCTTATACTTAGCTTAACATAAATAAGAACAATCCAAATAAAACCCATGATGCAACAAGCACAAAACTTAATGCTTTTTGTGCATTTACATGTTTAACAACCTCTAACTTCAACATTGCTTCACTTTCTTTCAACTTTGCATTCTTGGCCTTCAATTTCTTTATTTTATCAATCAACATAGCTTTCTCTTCTTCCAAACAAGCAGAAATTCCACTTGAATACTCTACATCTTTCTCCCACTTAAAAATTTACAATCTTGTGCCCACATTTAAAATCAAATCATGAACCCTAATTGATAAAGAAATTAAAAATCAACATAAAATAAAATAAAGCTATTCACTAATATATACTTGCCGGCTAAAATGCACATCCATAAAATCTCTCACCAACTCTTATTCCTTTTTTGACTACTTGTAATTTAGCATGAACACTATGATTACATAAAGGAATTTCATTTGCAATTAATGTTCTAGATTGAGATGATGATGAAGAAGGGGAAAACATATTCAACATCAATTAAATGAAGAAGGGGAAGATTGGAGGAAGTAATTAAAAAAAATGAAAGATAAAGTAAGAATGAGGTGAGAATTTTGGAAAGAAGGAATGAAAAACAGGTCGGAGATGAAAGCTGTTGTGCAACGGTCAAAAAAGACCTGTTCTACCGGTTACAAACCGGTCAGGTATGCCAGCGGAAAATGCAGGTCAAACTTCATATTATTTGTGGTTAATTGAAAGTTCATATTATTCTTGGGAAATCAGTGAAAGGTCGTATTATTCAGGGTAATTTTTCTTTTAAATTATCTTTTACTATGATCTACACAATTTATTCTCTTTTTATTAAGTATCACATGTATTATACTAAATGACAAAACATCATAACTTTCCATATTTTCTTTAAAAATCAGCTTATTTTTCTTTGATTCAATAACACCGAGACGTGGGAGTATAAGTTAGCTATGTGGATGAGAATTAATGATGGAGTATAGGTCACAACAAAAAATAAAAAATAAATCAGAGAGTATGATTTGCAAAAGGAAGTACAAAGAGGAGCATAAAATGGGACACTTAGCAGCAACAGTAGCTGGGTCTGGTACCTCATGGTAAAAAGAACCAGAATGGTTATGATGTAGTGTAGACTCACATCAATTCTACAGATTCATGTGTACATCAATTTTATACAATCAACCAAAAAGAATAAACTCAGTAAAAATCAAGAAATGATGCATAAAAAAACCAATGTAAAAATACAACAATATGATGTTCGGGAAGTTTGTACACGAGTATTATATACTAAAGAATTAGCAGTGATTACAAAAATGGAGTAGATCTCCAAAGGACGGTCATTGCTCGATAAAGATGAGAACTAGAACCGCGATGACAATAGTAATGATCGTCAATGGACCTTTCTTGTATCCACTGCTCCGAGGAATAATTTTAGGAAGCGAACATTCTTCCCCATTGAAGTATACTTTTGTAGGGAAACCATCGCGTTCAGCTACTCTGATTCCCGGTGTAAGTTTCTTTGTGAAAGAAAGAACTGATTGTTGTTTACCAGGAACCCGAGGATCCAATGGTCTGGTTCCGTTAGTCTCTCCCATCAGATAGTTCAACCCCTCGAGACCTTGCATGAAAATGGTGTTGTTGACGTTGTTCATGAGGGTGCCATTGAATGAGTAAGCCTTTTGAAAACCTGCGGCTGCGTTTTTCAATTCAGTAGCGATAAACCAGTCTGCAAAGTTCGTTTCTTCCCAGTTGAAAACTGTTATTCTTGCACTCCATCCGTTGCTGTAATCTGTGGATACATGCCAGTTGATGCTTACACCACAGTTATCGGAACATGGAAGCGGGTTTGGAATCGGCTGATGGTTCAGTTCAGCCCAAGCAAGGGCCAGCTTTGTACGGTTATCAAATGGGATGAGTTGAGCCTCGGGTGGAAGAAACATAGCAGGAGCAGTTGTGCTACAGGTTTGACCAGTGTTTTTCGGACAGCCACAAGCACATGTTCTGCACGGGACGATAGACTCGTTGAAGTATGCCGAGAATGAGACACAGCATTTAGGAGCGACACTCTTAGGCCTGGTGATATTGCACACAACTTGCCAGCTGGCAAAAACAGTTGTGTTCACAGGTAAACCAGTTGGGCTCGGGAACTCACTCGGACTGACTCGTACAGGTGGCCCACATTTGTAGTTTGGGTTGAGTATACCTTTGATCTGCCAGTTCTGAGGTGGGTCTATCAAAGATTGGTTCATCTTTGGTGGCATTTTGTTGACTTGAATCAGGAATGATGAGGTTGATTTACTTTCATCCATCCCGGGTGGCAAAATTGTACCATTACGACAACAAAATGGAATCTTTCCAAGTGTGGTGTCGTTGGCATATTGGGGAGGAAGGTCGATGATTGTGGGCCTTCTTTGACAGTTCAGCACCGTGGACCAGTCAAGGCCAGGGTATTGCGCAGCTTGAGGGCCATTGGCACAATCATTCGCATCAACAATGTCGGGATAAGCTCCTTTCATGTTATTGATGAACTCGTCTTGCATCCAGTCCCAACTTAACTGCCAATAGTCAAGACGACCTAGTGGGTTATGGTTAGTCATAGTTACTTGAGCCCAGTAACTCCCTTCGTAAGATTTCGTTACATCATACATGATTGTCAGATCTCCTTTTTGTCGAGGCAGAAACTCATCAGCTATGGTCATGTTGGATTTGAAATCTGGGTCTCTGATGCAACAAGTGTTCAATGTAAAGTTTCCTACAACAAAGAAAGCGGGGTAAATAAGTTGTGCATCTAACATGGGATAGTGTAGACAGCATTTCAGTCATGGAACACAGTAATTTGACCATAGTAACTGAGATATAAAAGCTAATAAATGCTGTAATGGTCTAAAGGTAAGATTATCCAACCCACTTCATTAGATTCTATCCAACATTACCCTGATCTGAGTAGGATACACAGGAATCTTTTTAACCGTCGAGTATGAAATTAACTTGAATACACAAGCATTACCTTACTCGAACGGAAAATAAGTCAAGTAAATGTTACAAGGTGATTTAGCAAGTTTTAGCGACTACCAAAGTCTAAACATCCAACACCAGCGATCAGTACTTTAGTGGTGAGCATTTCCCCTAGATGGAAGTTAACAAGTAGGGAATTGCTCAAGGGAAAAATTGCATTTGATAAGTTTACAGATGTTGAATCCAACAAATTGATCCAAGTTGTTTTTAGGGTACTTGGAAAACAAAAAGAAATGTCAATGAATTCCTTCAGAGTTATGACTTCTAAAACAAATTTCTAATGTTATGACTTATGGTTGAGGCACCAAGACATGTATACTCTAACACGTGACCTCTCACGAAAGCCCCGGAGTATGCTATATACTCTAACGGATGGAACATTTATAATTTCAATGAATTTTAGAGGGATCAGGATACAAAGTATTTTGACAGAAAAATTAGAAAGCTGAGCATCCTATTGCTTTAAAACACTAATCTCATCCTGAGCTAGCTAACTCCATCTGAATTCTTTTAAAATCAACTTTCAAGGGTATTATCATATAAAAGACCATAATTTTCTTTGCTAAACAACCTTCTATTGAGATGGAATTGAGTCTAGGTGTGTAATGTGTATGGCCTTATTCTAAAGCTAGTCCATCTACCATCAAATTGCTTGGCAAATTTAACATTATCAACCACACTTCAAAATCACCAAAGATTGTTTGTCCCCTACAAACCATATACATATGAGAAAGTATGAGAAGTACGGCTTTCCCGGGTAAAGCACTGATCTCATTTCTCATCTAGTCCTAGCCTTCCTTAGCTAATCCAACAAAGAAAAAAAAATAGAGACATCCACCACAACTAAAATGCAACTAGATGCGATATTGAAAGCAATAACCAGAGCTAATCTCAGGTTCATTGTATAACCATCATCAATCACAAGTTCACAATCATAACCATCATCTCCATTGCCATCAAGCTGAATCCTAAGACTCCATAACTAACCCCTAAGAGGTCAAGACTTATTGCATCAAGTTATAAGATACATTCAAATTCAATAGCTTAAATCACAACATGTTTGACTAATTTTTTCAAATCCAACAACTATATCATACAATTCCTATTGAAAATGTCATACCAACCATTGACAAACACATCAAAATCATCTTCCCCACCAAAATATTCATCAAATACAGTAATTCGACCATCTTTTTCACACCTGATCCATCAAAAATCAAACTTTCATTTTCCAATTAGTCTACTTTAAACCCAATCCTCCACCCCCATCTAAAAAATCCAAACTTTTTCACCCAAAATGCTACATCTCAATTCCCATGATCAAAAACAAACTAACAATTGCATTGTATCAACAAAACTCTCCCATGAATCGATCAAACCTTAATGATATTACAGTCCATCCCAGATATGACTTAAAATCGCAAACCATCTCAAATTTCACCACCAAAAAGCAAAATAAAGAACAAAGAAAAGAAAAAGCATACCACTTCTAGAGGGTAAAGGGCAATTATAACCATCATTAACAATAGAAATATTAGTAGGCCAAGGAACATTAGGAGGAGCGACACCAAATTGAGTTCCTTCAAATTCAACTTTAACAGACATTTGATTAATATCCCCAGCAGTCTGAATCCCGGTTTTTAGATCTGCTTGAGGATACCCAGCAAAAACAGCACCATCTTCACCAACTATAGCAGGAAGAGTTAACCCATCCGCAACTACAGCATTCGATGCTGACACCAAGATTTCCTTTTGACGAAAACCCACATAAACTCTCCAAGCTTTAAGCTCAACTTCGTCATTATTAAGGATTGTTAGGTCTGATTTGAAGCTATACGGTTGTTTAGATGGAGTTTTAAGAAAAGGGTGGAGCTTTTTACCGTTGTTGTAAGTGTATGTTAGCCAGACACCATTACAAGAGTCCGAAGAAGGTGGTTGTGCTTTTGGTGGTGATTGACATGAAGAGATAGAGAGAAGAGAGAAAAGGATGAGGATTGTTAGAGATTTGGCAGCCATTGAAGAGTTATTCAAGGTAAGAAAAGAGGAGAAATTTTGGTATTATAACGTGAGAGACGCGTCTGAAGGAGTAAAACAGCCGAGTATAAGCTGTATGTCTGAAAATGGAGTAAAAGGGTATTATAGGGATATTAGATAGATGTTGGGGGTTTTTGAATTTGAAAATGTTTCGTTTTGGCGAAGTTGGGCTGTTTATTCCTGTTATCGGATCATTTTTTAATTAAATACTACTTCTTTCGTTTCATAATACTTGTTACATCTAATTTTTTTACGCAATTCAATGTACTATTTTGTTTATTTGTATATCAAATTTTACACATTTAAAAACTATAAAAGTTTATATTATGAAAGTATGCGATTAGACGATTCAAACAAGATCTCACCTAACTATATTATTACTTACATATTAGCCGCAATATATAAAATAAGCTTAAAAGATAAATAGTGTCAAAAAACAAAATATAGCAAGTATTTCGGAACGGAGGAAGTATTTTTTGGTTTTTGCTTTTAAATTAAATATTTTTTATCACTTTAAAATTGGATTTTTGTCTATATTAGTTTTAGATAATTTTAAATTTATTTGGACATCTCTTTTTGAAGTGATCAAGAAAGGAATAGACTAGTCAGATTTGATTTCAAAATCCATAATAATGTAAGATTTAATTTCAAAATCTTATTTAAAATAACTATATTTTTTCTAATCCGAGTTATATTTGAGATTTGTTTTATTTTGATCAGTATATTTGAGATTTTAAAAGGGGGAGGAATGTTGTGTTTAGTTTTTTAGTCTTTGGTTTTCTTTTCATAATTAAAGGAAGTGTTATGTGGGGCGTGGATAGTGCCGTTGAATGCTGAAACGGTCATCAGATTACTTTACCAAATACTTGTACTCGTTGTCGTTGCATAATTGATGTGCCTTTTATTTTAGGCTTATTTCATGTAATACTCCCTCCTATTCTTTTTTATTGTTCACTTTTTTTATTTAGTCAATTTACTTTAATTGTCCACTTTTTATTTTTGGTAAAAATTTTTTACCTAAATATTTTCAACTACCCCAACTTATATTATTCAAAATACTCCATCTACTACCTTTTCAATTATTATAATCACTTAAATATCCCAACTACTATCTTTACAATTATTATAATCACTTAAAATACACCACTACCATTTTTCTTAATTTGTATGCCCACAAAAAAGTGGACAATAAAAAGGGTGGAGGGAGTATAAAATAAGGTATTACTCCCACACATTTCAGAAAAAAAAAAAGTATTACTCCCACAAATTCATGTTAAATGTTTTTTCGCACTATGTAACAAATTTTTAGTTTGCGATTATTTGTAACCACGCTAAAACATAAATAAAATATTGATTTTTTTGAGATAAAATAAAATATTGTTTAATGTCTCAATGTTATTCACGGAAATTAAGAAAAATAGAATTTTTTAGATAGTAAATATATTATTTTATTCAATAATAAATTTGATGGACCATAAGCGAAAACCATAAACATTGAAAAATTATTAAAAAAAATTTAGTGCAAAAAATTTGGGAACCACAACTAATAAACAAAATACTTTTGTGAAGTTAGTAGGAAACATTTGGAGTCCATAAGGAATATAAAAATATTAATATGAAGTTAGTGGAAAATATGTAAGGGCCAAAATCATTATTAAAAATACTAAAATGTGGATGAACAAGGTTAATATTTGTCAAAAATTTGTGATATAAATAGAAAGATTTTTTACGTGAACAACAAATAAAACACTCTAAAATAGCAAATGGAAACTTCTCTATGGAACGGAGGAGCATCAATATATATTTTTCATTATTCACAACTAAGAATATTAAAAATTGAATTATTACATTGATAGGAGTACATAACAAAATGGAACATTTAATATGAAATAGGAGTATTAGCTTGATCATGATCACATTATCTCTTGTATGATTTATTAATTTTTGCTCGAAATTATTTTAAAATTAACTTAAAATCTTCAATTTATGCTCACTAATCTTTAACTTCCACAATATGTTCCACTTGGGATCCGACTTGCTAACGATGCTAAAAGAACTAGAACCATTGACGTTATCGGCAATTCTATGTAATTAATTAAGGGCTTTTTAGAAGTATTTAAGTTAGTCTACATGTCATAAAATAAATATGAGTTTAATTAATAAAATAAAAAAAATTATATCGTCTTCTAAAGGAAAACATTTCTTTTAAGGGTGAAAATATCCATTTAAAAAGTATGAGTTTAATTAATAAAACCATAAAAGGTTATGTTCCTTACTGATGAAAAATATCTATTTAAATATTACTACCTCCTATTCAGCCTAAATGGGACATTTATTTTTTGGCACTATTCACTCATCACTTTAAATTTGTATTTTACTCTTAATCTATAAGTTAAAATATAGTCATGTGGGATCTTATTTGATTCGTCCCAATACAAGTATTATTAATATCAAATTTTTATAATTTTTAATTAAAAATAATTTGAGATATTAAGGATTAAAATGTTGCCTCGGTAAGTGTGAAAAACTAAATGGGACATTTAGGCTGAATAGGAGGGAGTAATTGCTAACAATAGTGATATATTAGGTGGAATTCTTCTAAAATTGTGAAGATCCTTTTAGTTGAAAAAAAAAGGTTTTTGACATATTGATTGGGATGGGGTAATGTCCATGGGCGAAGCCACATGGGACCCCTTGCCGAAAATGCGAGCCTTTGTAATTTTGGTTTTGGTCCCCTTACGAATATGATATATAGTTTAAAGAGAGTAAAAATATAACAAAAATCACTGTAGCTCAATGGTTAGAGTAACACAATTGTAATCTAAGGTTAAGGGATCAAATCCTCATTTAAACAATTATGTTTTTATAGACTAATAGATTTATACTATAATGTCGTTACTATTTATCTTTCATAATTTAAGATTCATCCTTTTTAGTGTGTTTATATTTTTCTATCTTAATTTTAATAATGTCTTATTTTGGAGAATTATTAGGCAAGTATATAGATTCAAAAACACTTAGTTATTTAAAAAATAATTATTATATGGAAGCTTCATCTCCATTTTTTGTAAAATATAATTTTTTCAATGATTCAAGTTCATTTCAATATGTATGATTTTAATATTTTCATAGCTTAAATACTGTCTAATGGTGTTCGTTGGGATTATCGTTGATTTCGGATTAGGTGTTTCGGGTGGGCTTGAAATCGGATTTCGTGTCCATATTGTTTTTACATAATAATTATAAATTTTTAAAGTCGAATCAAATCGAATTCGGTTATAATGTTGTGTAAATTTCGGGTCATCGTATCTGTTTCTAACACTTTTAGTTTTTATATATTAAAAAAATTTCGAGTATATCAACAATTTGGCCCCCCAATTCAAAATCCTGGCTTCGACCCTGGTAATGTCCAATAGATGCATTTCTATCATATAGCACTGATCAACTTATGTGAATGTAGGTGTTGGCTCATCGTATGGGAAACTAATTAAGGGCTTAGTTTGCTAGAGCACTCATGAAAACTAAGTAAGTTGTTCGTCATTCGAACTTCCGAGCATTCTCTTCATCCTGTTGCGCCACTTGCTTGTAAGGATTATTTTCCTCTATTTTTTATTTTTTGATTCATTAATTGTCCTATAATGGATGGTTTTCCATTGTTCTGTAATTAGAAAATTAAAGAAGACGTCGGCAGAATCGCGCGCCCCATTTCTTACTGGACTCGCATGTTTATCAACCACACTAGCCGGTATTTTCATGTTCCCATCGGTTATTTTGAGTATGTTTTCCTTAAATACTTGAAACTATTGCATTAGTATGTTGATTTTGCTTGTGGGTTTATTTACAAATACATTGTTCATTTAAATTTGATTATTTTTGGGAAAAATTGAATGTTTGGGGCAGAAAAATTAAATGGCAAATTCTCATGCTTTTTTTTTGCCATATAATATTTGCTTATTTTGTGTTTGCCTTAATGTTTTCAATCTCAATTGTGGTGATTGCATGTCCTTGTGCTCTGGGTTTGGCTAGAGGGTCACATGGAACATAGACTTTTTTTTTTAATCCCCATTATTTTTTCTTAATGTTTGTTTTGAACATTATTTTCCTTCGAAGATACTTTGCAAGTTATGAACATTCAACAAAAGGTAACTTTGCCCTATTTGGAGTAGAAATTTTAGTTGGAGATAAATTTGTTTGTTGGTATGAGACAGTAGACATTTGATATTGGTGGTTGGTCTTTTGTTGAATTTTATGGGTTTTATTAAAAGATGAAATATTTTATAAGTTGTTTTCTTTAAATTTTGTGTTACTTGTATGTTTAAAGTTGATTCAATGTTAGAATGTTATCAATGCTAGAGGTGAACAGTAGCTAATTTGAAATATTAAACATGACTTTATTAATGAATTATGCAAACTTAGCTAAATTATTGAGTTTTACATTAGCTGATAGTTGATATGAAGCAGAATTCAACATAAATGGGGTGTTTGGTTTTAAGGAAAATGATTTCCTCTTGATAACAACATTCATGAAAATAACTTTATAATGGAAAATGCAAATGGTGATTGATTGTGTTTTGTTTGGTTTGAGGGAAAAACTATTAACCTGCTGTTAGCATTGTCTCATTGTCTTGTTTAGGATGGTGGCGAGGCAGAAGTTTCTAGTTCTCCTACTGAAAAGGCTATCTGGTCCTAAGGAGTCGAGGTGTTTCTTTGTCAATCTTGAAGTATTCAGTGGCAAGAGCTCTTAAATTGCAAATTACCAATTGGATATTTATGTCCTGGTCTGAGTGAATTCATTGTGAATCTCTGGAGAACCTTTTTGCTCTTACACTAATGATAAGTTACAAACCTTGGACCTTTTAGCTCTTACACCTCACTATGATTGGCTAGCTTATTAGTTACAATCACTATTTTTTATCCCAATTCGAGACTTATTTTTTAATCTTTAGTCATGACCTTTCTTTGAATTTGAGCAATTATCTTTACTATGAAGTTATTCTGAAATATGCAACTAGTTATCTGTTCTAGATAAGATGTTACAATACTTTTTCGTCTTTGTAATATTATTAGCTAGAAAGCTTGTTTGATCATTGCAATATTTGCAACTATATTCCAGATTTTTTGGTCATTGGTACTCAAGGAACTTTCAATTTGGTTTCGTGAAGCACCAAGGTGCATTCTTGATGAAACGGACAACTCAAAACATGGTGGAAGATGGTTTCCTGGTGCACTTCTTAATATAGTTGAGTGTTGTTTGCTACCTACAAGTCATCTGAGGAAAATGGAAAACAGTATGGCCATTGTATGGAAAGAGAATGGTGCTGATTATTTACCTATTCATCAAATGACTTTGAAAGAATTATGAGAACAAGTAATGTATGCAGACTTCACCAAAATAATTGTTTTTCGTATCTCTAATTTCTTGCAATAAGATTCCACTTGCAAGTTTTTTATGCCAATGGAATTTTATATTTTTGAGATGTAATTTTTGTTTGCCAATGGAATAATATATTTTTTGTTATTTTAAACATTTATGTAATTATATACAATGTGTATGTGAGTTTTGGACCATCAATGTAAATTATTTTTGCAATGTTTGTTTATTGGGCAAAGAGAAGCCTTAATTTCTAAGCTACTTTGTATATTTTATGAGCATTATTTTGAAGCATATATCTAGATGTCAAGGGCTTTAAAGGGTTTATTTTCATTTAGATGTATAAAAGCATCTAAAATATTAAGCATTATCCACACGAAAAGCATATAAAAAATTCAGCATTTACACATAAAAAAGCATCGAAAATATTCAGCATTTTCCACACTTCAAAGCGTCGAAAATATTCAGCATTTTCCACGCTTCAAAGCGTGTAAAAACTTGAAATTTTAGTATGGATTCAAGGCGTGAAATCTTTTTCCCCACAGTAAAAAGCGTCGGAAAACATATATAATATCCACTGAAATAACCGTCGAAAAAAAAGCGTCGAAAATACCATAGTTTTTCCGTCGAAAAGCTCCGTGGTTTTTTTGTAGTGGATTTAATTAGTCATAAAAGATTAATTAAGAAAATGAAAGAATAATATTTTTGTTCATGGGTTTAAGTAAGAACAATTATAAAATTAAATTATTAACTCTCCAAAAATATTCAATCTAAGGTTAGCTTAAGAGATATCATGATCATTTTATTTACGAAAAAAAAAGAAAAAAATAATAAATAAATAAAACCGGATACCTGGTTTCCAAAAAGTCGTGACCCAGATCCGGATTCGGTATCCGGTTTTAAAATCGATTACCCGACCCGGATTATCCGGTTTGCGAAAATCGGGTAAATTTATCCGGTTTTAGAAACCGGATACCGGATAATCCGAATTGAATTTTTCGGATCAGGTTATTATGAACACCCCTGGTAACGTGCCCTAGGGAGATTAAAAAAATAATGCCTATGCTTCAAGTTTACACTTTTTATTTATTTGACAATGGTCATACTTTCATTATTTTAATCTCATCTACAAACTCATACTTATCACTATCTTAACATCTCATTTTTACCATCTACTTATTTTTTGTCTTATTCTCCAACTCAGTTTTCCTTTTCACTAAATTTTATTTATCTTACACTTGGCGCAAATGAGAGGGATAGGAAAGTAATTGTTAATGTTGCTAGACATGATTTTGATTTTGAATTTTTGTCTTATCTTTCTTCTTTAGTTTTATCTTTAGACAATAATTGATTAATGTTTTTAAAGTTTTATGTTAATTAAAATGTTCTTTTATTTTTATCATTACACATTAATTGATTAGTGTTAATAAAATGTTCTTTCAATTAAATTTCACCATTTTTACTAAGTATTACATATGAAATTCTGTCAAAATTACCGCAAAATATTCTTTAAATTTTGTTGGTGTTACTTATGTACTTTTGATAAGTCCAAAATCTCTTTCTTAATGCAACGTATTTATCTTGTGTCGCACTAATAAACGCTACATATGATTTCAAATATTTTCTTAATCAATAGAAATTACAAGAAAACCATAATTTCTAACTATGTTCAACGAAAGGTCTTAATAATTCCCTTACAAATAATGTCTACATAAGATTTGATTTTGTAATCACATTGATTATTGTTATTGGGGCTTTAGTATAACCCAATGGATTTGCTCTAGTAAAAATTGGTTTTGAGTAGAATCATTTTCAATCAGGCCATTTTTGATTCAAGTCACATTTGGTTGAATTATTTTCGGGTTGAGTTAACTTCTGATTGATTCAGTTTCATGTAGAGTCGTTATAAATTTCAGTTAGCTAGGTTCAGATCGACCCTACGGGTCAAATGCGTTGTTTCCGGTAATTTATCATTCGATTCTTTCCTCAAAAATATAATTTATTATTCATAAAATTTTTTCATAAAAAAAATGACATTTAATAAAATCTAATAAACGATTGGATAATAATATAATTTTTGATAATTTAATATATTGTATAATGATAACACAAAGGCAAATTTTCCATACTATATTTGCCCTTAATCAATTACCGACAATTTTAGTAGTAATTCTTTTTCAAATGCGTTTGAATTGCGTTTGGAAACATATATTTCATTTTAAATTCAAAATTTCAATTATGGAATCATAAATGGAGAATTTGAGTATGACAAGGTTTGACAAGTCATTTTCAAATTCTCCATTTTAACTACTTTGGAAACAAATGTGGAATTCACTCAAATCCAAATTTGAAGTTTTTTTGATTTGTCAAACACTTAATTTGATCCAATCCTAGATTTTCAAATGAAATCATCATTCCTAAACATAGCATTAGGGAAAATTATAAATGCATGCGTTGTTTTAAATATTCCATTGTAACGAATTAAAACAGTGAATTAAACGTCAAAATGGTGAATTAAATATTTGAGAGCATAAAAATGGTTTAGGAAAAATTATAAAGACAACAACCCACACTTAATAAACAAGGGTAGAAACCTCAAAACGGTGAATTAAACATACCAAGAATTTAAAAGAAAAATGCTACGGTTGTTAGATAGTACATAAATTGGATGTTACCATGAGGAAAAATCTTACAAAATGTTACCATTCGCGTTTTATGAAAGTTCGATGCTACCATGTGGAATATATTTTCCTATATTAATTAATAAAAAATTACTACACAAGTGCAACATCTAATTTTAAAAAAAGCTGGTATTTATTATGAGATTTTGTTTAATTATTCTTAATATTATTTTTAAATAATTTTTAACTATACATGACTAAAAATATTAACATATACAATAACAAATTGAATAGCAGGGGCCGAGAAAAATTGAAAAATTCTTTGAAAGCCAGGTTCAATTTTAAAAATTATGATATTTTCTAACTACACGTAAAACCTCACATATACTATCGAGACCCAATAAGGTCAAACATATTGAACATGGTTAGAACCGCTCCTATAAATAAAATTTGTTGAAAATAATAATAGTTGTAACCATTAATTTGAAAGGGAGAAGGAAAATAACTTTACATAAACATGCATGAAATTAATGAAATATAAGTAGATAGACAAAGAAAAAAAAAAGATGAAATTAACATACCAATGGTAAAAGGGGTAGGGCAAATATATCCATCATTAACAAGAGAAATGTTATTAGGCAAAGGAACAGTTGGTAAAGCAACCCCAAACTGAGTTCCTTCAAATTGGATGTTGACCATCATCTGTTCCAAATCCCCAGCAGTCTGAATACCTGTTTTCAGATCCGCAACAGGAAACCCAGTAAACACAGTCCCTTTCCCTACAAGTGCAGGAAGATTAGACCCATTAGCTAGAAGAGCATTAGTAGCTGATACAAGAAGTTCTTCATGTTGAAACCCTACAAATACTTCCCATGACTTAAGTTCAATATCATCATTATTAAGAATGATGAGATTAGATTTGAAGCTGTAAGGTTGTTTAGGGAGTTCATTTAGAGGGTGGAGTTTTTTGCCCGACTGCCAACGGTATGATAGCCAAATGCCATTGCAGAGATCGGATGACGGTGCCGGTGCCGGGGCTAGGGATGGACCTAAGGGGGTGGTTTGAGTTGGGATGAGTTGAGCTGAGGAGAGGGAGAGGAGAGAGAAAATGAGGTGGAGGAGAGAGAAAGTGGTTGTATGCATGGTTGTGTGGAGAGAAAGAAGAGATCAATGGAGATTTGAAAGAAGTCATATGGTTAATTAGAAGAAGCTGTGTTTGCATTAGGAATTAGCTGTGCCGGCTTCATTCATTCTCAACGTGGGTGTCACGATGTCTTTGATGATATATAAATCATGGAAGTTTAGCATTGATCAATGATGATGGGAAAATGTTAAAATGGAATTAAATAGACCAGACACTGTATAAAATAACTTTAGCGAATTACAATATTAAAGTTTAGCATTTTTTTGAATTATAGCCTTAAGGTTTATTTTTTTGCGAATTACAGTCATCAAAGTATCAAAATTTGTAGGTTCAAGCCAAAACATAGAATTTCGTCCATTTTGGTGGTCGGAAATTTAGGTTAAATGGTCGGAGTTCTATGTTTTTGGCCTGAACCTATAAACATTGATACTAGCTTTGGTGGTTGTAATTCGAAAAAATTAACATTAGGGTTATAATTCGCAAAAGAGACAAATTTGAATAATTTGTATAATAGTTAAGAAATATTCATTCAACTATTCTTGTGACAGATCGTCTCTCAAAAAGAGGACCTCAAAATAAGAAGCCCACATACTTATTTTCTCTTTAATTTGTATTAATTGAGCTATTTAACCCATATATCTAGTGCGTTTTTTGGAAAGACTGTCTCTCACAACAATTTGTGAAAAATATTTAATAAATAACCTTTAACTCAATTGAAAAAGTTATTACTTTCTCTGTTCTATTAAACTTGTTATATTTTACTTTTTAGGCAAATTGATTTGTTATTTTTATTATTTATGTTTTGAATTTTATATAATCAAAATTAAAAACATAACTTGATATTATGAAGGTATATGATTAGATGAATCATAAAAGATGCTACATTAGTATATTTTTTCTTGTGCATTAGTCGCAATGTTTAAACTATCTCGAAAAATGATTAGTATTAAGAATTGTAATGTAACAAATATTTCAAATCACAAAAGAAGTTTTAACCGAAAATTAAAAAATATACTACACATAATTTTTCATAGACTTTTGGCATTTTGACATATTTTCCGTAGAACAAATAGTCAATAGACAACAAACATTTGCGTTAATTATAAGTAGCATAGATAGTTGACATAATAAACTGTTAATTTATAAGTCAATACTTCAAGCATAATAAACTGTTAATTAACTTGAGTTATTCAAACAGTTGAATACCTAAATAAAAAAAAAGAGTAGGGATAGGTGGAATTTGGTTAAGCCTTGTATGATTAAGAATGTTTATCACATCCTTTTGGGTGATAAAGAACTAGGTTTTTTTGATACAAGTATGTTTAAATATAGGTTCATATGTTGCCAAATATTATTTATAGGCTCAAGACTCATGGTCACTTGGCTCGCCTAGGTTTGATAATTAGTATTCTTTGTCATCTGAAAAAGGCTATACAACCAAATAATTTAGAGTTTTGTATTTCGGTTTTTTATTATATATATATATATATATATATATATATATATATATATATATATATATATATATATATATATATATATATATATATATATATATATATATATATATATATATATATATATATATCACTACAAAAAAATGATAACTTACCGACTAAAACCCACCGACTAGCCACAAATAGTCGGAAATTTCCGACTATTTTTCCGACTGACCGGCGTTAGTCAGAATTCCGACTATATTGCTACTAAATTAGTTGTTAGTCGGAATTTTTAATTAGAAAAAAAGGAAATTTACCATTAATTAATTTGCGACTAAATTCTAACTGAAATTTAGTCGGAAAAAGTCCGACTAAATTCCGACTAAACGTCAATCGGAAATTTTTTTCCACAATTTTGAGTTTTGTTTGCAGCCTAACTTTTACTTTAACTTTAGTATATGTATTGTTACTTTAGTATTATTATTAGGGAAAATTACAAAAAACTACCTATTCTAATAGGTCACTTGCAAAAAACTACCTATTCTAAATTTTTTTGCAAAAAACTACCTTATATGATATTAACGTTTGCAAAACACTACCTCTTGACGGATTTAGTTAGTTGACCGTCAAATTTAACTTTGACTTGGCACGTGACTTGCATGTGACCTTCTTCTAAAACCCAGAATTGTTTTATTCCTTTTTTTTTTATTTCCCTCCTTTTATCCATGAATTGTTCTTCGAAGCTCAAATCAACAATTCATGAATTGTTTAGAGTGAGAAGAACACAACATCCAGATTTCTCCTCCTAATTTTTTTTTTAATTCCTTCTTCCTAATTTTATTCCTTCAACCTAATTTCTAATTCTCTTTTTTTTTTTTGCTCTCTTTATTCTCCATTATTGCTTCTTCTAATTCCAGATTTTCATCAATCTTCTTATGAACCCTATCCTAATCCGCCTCTTTTTCTTTGAAGCCCAAATCAATTCATGGATTCCTCTCACTCCAAACAATCCTTCATCTTCATCAATTTCATCATATGACCACAATAGAAACCTTCATTTACATGAATCAAAACCCATGAATCTAACCTCTACTTGGCCATTCATGTTTGAACCCAAATGGGGATCAAATCAAAACCCATTTTTCCTCCAATCAAAACCCGAATTCCAATCGAATCCAAACTCAACACCGAACTCTGATTCATCAAGTGAAGCAACAGAAAAAAACCCAATTAAAAAACCCAGAAATTGCAACAACAGTTTTAAGAATCAGATAAAAATTGAAGAACAAAAGAAGGAAACATGGTTGTTGTTCATGGGTTCAGATGATGATGGAGTTTGAAGGGATTTCTAGAAGAAGGTTTGTTTGAATTTTGAGAAGAAGTGAAAAAATAAAGAAATAAAACATTTGAGAGGGTCACGTGCAAGTCACGTGCAAAGTCAAACTACATTTTGACGGTCAACTAACTGAAACCGTCAATAGGTAGTGTTTTAGAAACGTTAATATCATATAAGGTAGTTTTTTGCAAAAAAAATTAGAATAGGTAGTTTTTTGCAAGTGACCGATTAGAATAGGTAGTTTTTTGTAATTTTTCCTTATTATTATAATTACTTTAGTATTATTATTATAATTAATTATCAATTTGTTTGCCTAACTTCTAACTGGCTTCAAAATTTAACTATCTATTATTAATGAGTTATTATAATTTTGTATTTTAGTAATAATAATAGACTAATACGAGTAATAATATACTAACACGACTATTTAGTATTATATCCTAATGATATACTACTACTTAATACGACTAATAATGCACCAATACGATACGACTAATAATCATCATAATACTACTACTACTACTACTAATAATAATAATAATAATAATAATAATAATAATAATAATTACGACTAATTACACTAAAACAACTAATACGACTAATTACATACTAATTGTACACTAATTTGACTAATTATATACTAATACGACTAATAATGCACCAATATGATAATAATAATAATAATAATAATAATAATAATAATAATAATAATAATAATAATAATAATATACTAATACGACTAATAATAACTAATACGACTAATACGGTTTAAGAACTAATACAAGTAATAATATATTAATACAACAAATAATATAACATTAATTCACTAATACAATAATTAATATTAAATTAATGTGACTAATTATAATACTAATACAACTAATAATACACTTATAAGAGTAACACTATACGACGACTAATAATACATTAATACAACTAAAAATAACTAATATGACTAATACGGATAAATAACTAATAATCCACTAATACGAGTAGTATATAATTATACAACTAATAACATAATAATAATATACTAATACAACTAATACGAGTAATAATATATTAATACAACCACAACAAGAAAATATGGAGTTTTTAGACATTTGTTTTTAGACACTTAGTCAACTGTCTAAAAAAACACGGAGTTTTTTGACAGTTTATTTTAGACAGTTAACATCGTCGAGAATAAAGCTTAAGAAAAGCGTCTAAAAAGTCTAAAAAATTAAAGCAATATTTTCCCCCTTTATAACTTTAAAACGGAAATAAAAAATAAATAATAAACCTCTCAAACCCTTCATCTCCCTACCTTCCTGTTTTTCCTAACCCTAACCCTAACCCTCTTTATTCCTTCATCGGTAAAAATGGTGAGGAGTTGATAGAAGAATCTAGATCACTAAATTTCACCAGGCGTACGCACAAAGGAGACACCTCACCATCTTGGCGCTCCCAGCTGCCTCAAGCGACACCATGACAGCCGACACTCAACAAGTCGACAGTCTTCTCTAATCTCTTAAGGTTGGTTTATATCATCCTTTTTTTTACTTTAAAGACTTTGAGTATCTTTTCCTTAAATATTTGGAATTGCATTTGTATGTTGATTTTTCTTGTGGGTTTATTTACAAATACAATGTTCATTTGATTAGAATTCTCTCAAAAAATTATTACTTTTTTCTGCCATTTTCTGATCTTCATAACCAAAAAAAATCTAAATTGCTCTTTTAAAGGGAAATCAGGATTATATTTGTTGGCACACTTTGAAACTATTTCTACATTTTTGTTTGGGTTCAAAGGTAGACAAAATACATAATATACATCGTGTTCATAAATTAAAAAGCACTTCAAAGAGTTTATGGACAACATGCAACTACCTGGATCAAAACTATCAACAAGCCAACCAAGTATGAAAGTTGGATTTCTACTAACTGCAAATTAAGACGGCCCCCAAAACCAATTTCTCTCACTGATATTTTTTGTTTGTCAGTGAACCCATTCATCAATTTTATCAATTGAAGAGGTCTACTTTTCGTTTGAAATGTAGATTTTCAACCTATCAACAATAACAAGATTATACAATGTTCAAACTACACATAAACAAAACATAATTATACTAAGTACAAAAATTAAAATATGAAGTATTCAAGAATCAAGTACCTAAAACACATATAAATAACAAACTAAAAAATTACTCTGTTCAAATTAGAGGATACTAATCATATAGAGTTACTAAAAAATACAATAAGAAATCAAAACAACATAATATTGAATAACAAGATACTATGATACAAAAAAAAAATACTATGAGTATTTAATAACCTTTTAGCCTCTTGTTGTCCAATTGCATTATCCTGCCACCTTCTCTTTCTTGAGCTCCCAAGACAGCCACCCCTTGTTCTTGCCATCCTGTAAAAGATTATTATCAAGACAGCAAAAAAAAAAAAACTAAATGAAAGACTATTATCAATTCTCATACAAATTTGCACTAGACTGCACACAAAATGAAGGTTTATCACAGACATATTGACACAAATTTGATAAAATGAGGTTTTCATTCTACTAGAAGAGTTATGGCAATGATCAAAATTTCTAAAACCATTTAAAAAGAATAAAATCAACAAGAACAAGAAAAGTGAATTTATAAAACAATTAGTAAATACCTAAACAAGAAAAGGAAAGATAAACTACAAAATGTAACTATGAAGTAAGGCAAATATTTAAAAATTGAGCAAATACCGTCAATCTAATTCTATGGAGACAATGAAAATCGACAAACAGATCCTAACCTTGTCAGAAAAATGAAAAATGCTGACAACCTCGAATAGAAATTGAAAACGCTAACAAAAACAAATTCAAGAACAATGATAAGAAATCAAGAACAACGAACAATTCGATCAAGAACAAAAACCTGAAGAAATTAGATCAACAAAAAGTAAAAATGTCGACATTTTTTAGTTTTATTGAAGAAATACCGGAAAATAATTTCGAATAACGGTTGAAAAACAGCAAAAATGTCGAGATTCAACCGAAATTTTTAAGACTTGAAGAATAGGAGGAAAAAATGGGGAGATTCAGCCGAAAATTTGGAGATATTTTGAGGATTGAGAAGCTGAAAGTGGGTTTACACAGCAGGAAGAAATTAAAGCATGAGAGAGATTATTCTTCGATATATTCGCAATCATACATTATACTAAAGATGTTGGGAAATGACAAATGTCAGCCTAAGGGATGGACTGACATTTGTCATTTTTACATTATACTAAAGATGTTGGGAAATGACAAATGTCAGCCTAAGGGATGGACTGACATTTGTCATTTTTACATTATACTAAAGATGTTGGGAAATGACAAATGTCAGCCAAGATGTTGGGAAATGACAAATGTCAGCCTAAGGGATGGACTGACATTTGTCATTTTTTTATTGGTACTTAATCCAGATTTCAATGAAATCAATGAGTTTAGAGCAAGGTACTTAATTTTTTTAATATATTGATGTTTTCGACATTTAAACCATAAAATAAACTTGAAATTGATATGATGAATATTTTTTATTGCAAATAGTATATTAAAGGATAAGACAAGACCACTGAGGTAGGAATCTTCATCATCTACATTAGTAACCATTGAATCACAATTCAATGGTTGTAAAAAGATAAGATTTAGAGATCTACCATATATCACCACTGAAGGTGAATACGGAACAATAGGCACCATAGACGCACTGGATGTGCGCTATAGTTGGTGGTATCCATCATGTACAAAGTGCTATACACAAGTCATTTCTGAAAAGGGAATTTTAAAGTGCCCCAAATGCATGGAAAACGTGAAAATGGCCGTAGCACGGTAAATATAGTTAAATTATTCATACATTAATTTAAGAGCATTTTATCTAAATTTATAATGTTGTATAATTGACACGTATTTTATGGGATCAACAAGCAAAGAAAGAGATAGGAGCAACAAGAGATAAACAATTAAAGGTGTAAATTATTTTATATTTTCGATTTTTGAATGTAACATTATTAAGAAATAATAGACTTAACAATTATTAATTGTTCAAATGCAGTCAAAATATCCAAAATGTTTTCCTTCAGATCTTGATGTCTTATTGGATAAAAGATACGTATTCCAATATAAGGTAACAAAATTCTTTAACATTGATCGCAAAAATAGAACATATGGAATAAAAAATCTCAGCTGTGAAGAGAGCATAATGGATGAATTTAATGATAAACAAGAGGTAAATGTATAACTTTATTAAGATATAAGTATTTAGGTGTTTTAAAAGCGTAATTTTTAATTTGTTTGAATTTCCTCATACTATTATCAATCATCACTTAATAGTTATAGAAGAATAATTTTAATCAACATTTCTTATATATATTTATTTATAATTATAATATTAAATAAAATTATTTATTATAAAATAAGACAATTATATATATAATATAAAATTGTAAAACAAATCAATTAAAAACAATAATAAAGATATCTACATTAGAGAATAACAATTTAGAGGTTTTGAAATACCTCTTTGTACACTACATTTTAATGCATTTACTTATACAAAAGTCACTCTAGAACGCAACGTAGAGTTGTCCATGACTAAAACAGCTTCGGTAGGAACAAACCAACATGTGATAGTGATTGTCCTTGACTTTATTGATCGTCATTGCAAAACACAAAGACACGGGAACGCCTTCTTTAAGAGCAACCGGGATTTGAGAGCTATCTGAAGGTGTCAGTGTAATTCTTGGAATGAATACCTTATGGCCAATGTTAGATCCAGATATTATCGTTGCTTGTATGACCCGATCACCAAGATGATCAATAACCATGCGTGTTCCATTGCATAAGCCTCGGCCGATCCATATTCCGAGCATCATAATTGGAGCACCTACTTTTAACAATAATTTATGGTTTGGAACACGGATGACGTATTGAGTTGAGAAACTCAATTGAAAAAGCATCATCATTTGAACCATAATTACCGCCTCGATTTGTCGATTGAATCCGAACTCAAATACATCTTCTCTTCTCCAGATATAAGTGACAATACATGCTCATTAACCTTATCAACAATCTCATTGGTTGGTGCTAAAACTGCCCTCTCATGAAAATATGAACTATCAGTTGAGCCCTCACGAATTCCAGGATATGTTGCATCAACAATTGCAGCTATTGGATCGTCATTTACATCCTTTATTAATATATCTTCGGGTATATCAATAATAGCCTCTCCATCATTAGGTCCTCCAAGCTTCCCATCCCCAACTTTGAGAATCCAATCTGCAAATTCTCGTAGTTCATCAACATTAGCTAATCCTGGTCGCAATCTCATGTTCTTTGTAAGTCGTAGTACCTTACAATCATTCCAAATATTTGAAAAGTTGAGTGTAGCGAATACAATATCTTGTCTCGTACCCTTTGGAATCACTGGGAGAACTTGCCTAAAATCACCACCAAAGATAACAACTTTGCCGCCAAAGCTTAATTCAGATGGTTTACCGTTAGGACAACGAATGACATCGCGTAAACTTCTATCGAGGGCTTCAAAACAATGCTTGTGAGTCATTGGAGCCTCATCCCAAATGATAAGCTTAGCTCTTTTAATGAGGTCTGCTAAGGGACTGTTAGGTTCTATTCCTCTACACATTGAATCTTCAGTAACATTAATAGGTATTCCAAACCTTGAATGTGCAGTCCTCCCCTTAGGAAGTTACAATGCTGCTATGCCAGTTGATGCATAGGGGAGAACATTTTCACCCTTCGATCTCAAACATGCTCACAAAATTCTCCACATAAATGTCTTTCCGGTCCCACCTTGTCCATATAGAAAAAATACACCTCCTTTATTTTTTCAATGGCTATATTGATTTGATCATATATCCGGGTTTGCTCTTCAGTCATCAATGGCGTAGCTCTTGCGTTCACCTTTCAAATAATCTTTGTCGTAATTAAGCTCCTCCATAATTAGCTTGTTATGACCATCTTTGATGAAAATATCACTTGGGCACATGTCGGCATATATTCATCAAAGAACTTCCATTTTTCAAGCATCTCTTCAATATCAGCTAGAGCATAACACTTTAGTTGATCGTCCGTGAGATTCAAATCTGCAATTTTAGTGTATAAGCTTTATAATATTTATATAAAATAGATAATTCAAAATTTAATTAAATAATTAACATAAAAGAGTGTATATATACATTACGGCATTTGCAATAAGTTTCTTTGTCTATTTAACAAATCTTGGACAATAGTTTCCATGTGTTCTCCCATACATATTCCGCCTTGATACATTGGACATTAACAACATTGCAAACAATTTCCTCAAATAGAATGTCGATCCCCAAAGCTTGCTTCGCCAATTCCATCAATGTACTCCTTATCATCGCAAGTAGACCCATAGAATAGCATGCATCCTTAAAAGTAGGATGTATGACTCCATTAACAGTTCTGATGTCTTCAAATGATGTCGGCCCCTTGACAAAGTTTAGTAGGGTCCTCAAATAATAACGTTCACCACAGCCTGGTGCAACATGATACAATCTTCCTATTGAGAATCCTCTTTTTCTTGGAGTCCACATTTTCTCCTTTCTTTGCCATACAAACCTTCCTGGAAATTCATTGTATAAAAGATTTCTAGCATCATCGTATTGTTTGTTACACTCCATCCAAGCCATAAACATTGATCTCTCATTAATCGGCTTAGATATGACATCATCAATTGTGTCCTCATCATTAAAAACAATGGTATGTTCACCGGGCAAATGAAAACTAAGCCTCTCCACTGGTGGAGTCTGATGATGGATCTCAAACCCTAAGATGCGCCATGAAGCTTCACTTGCAGACACATATCTGCAATTATAATATTCTTGAATTTCATCAACATCCTCAACATCTTCATTTTCTCTCCGTGCTCTGGACAAACCGGCTGTAATTCTATCTTGTCCCTTGTTAATGTACTTAAAAAGGTATTTAATAGCACGAGATTGGTTACACCATTCTACATTAATATGTGCTTTGTATTTTAAAAGTAAAGATGGATTGTATGCAACAACATATCTGTTGTCTATCTCAATACCATCTTTATCAACAGTTACACCATTGTCTAATCTCTTGTAGCATGGATAACCATCTCCATCAACATATGTTTCTTCATTAAACCTTTTTGGAAAGTATTTGGAACACTTTCCATCGCGCATGCAAGGTGATCTTGGGTTTGATGCTCTACACGGACCATGAATCATTAAATCTGAAACCAAAGCATATAATGATGGGTTTTGTTCCTTGTCAGGCAACTCAGCGGATATGAATTTGTCAATATCTATTGGATTTGAAATCTTATCATCTCTGTGTAGGAACAATACTATATATGCATGTGGAAGCCCTCTCTTTTGGAATTCAATGTTGTATACCACTACATAAATATATAAACAAAAAAATGTTAAACGATGTTGAAATCTAATTCAGAACATTTTAAGGCAATGATAGTTTAGATTATTACTTACACGCAATCACTCTTCCGAACCAATTTTCCTTCTTGAGATCCTTAACCAAACTGTCTAACTTCAATTTAAACACTCGAAACAATATATCTAGTCGATCTTCTGAGCGCAAACCTTTGGGCTGTACAAAATGGGTAATCTCTGGCCATTTTGGGTTACACGTAAATGTAATAAATACATCTGGAAATCCATACGTCTTGTATATACCCATAGCATCATGATATATCTCAGTCATAAATCGTGGACTTCCGGGGTATGTAGATGGTAAAATAATGCGTCTACCAGCTATGTTGGAAGGACCATCCGAAACTAAAATAGCACCTTGAAGGTTGACATATTTATCAGCCCTGAGAACATTTTGGTTCCTCCGTATGAATAGAAGCCTTTCGGACTCTATCATTGTCCAACCATCGACCAGAAATTGATGGAACAATTTACCCGAGCGTAATATTGTGTCAGCTTCATCCTTTCGATCCATGATTCGATACGAAAACCATTCTCTCATTGTTAACCTTACGCGCTTCTTTACAATTGTCGGAATAAGTTCACCATTTAGACCAGGCACATCCAATTGAACACCCTTATGAGATATATCCAATCTATACCCATCCTCTCCACGGGGAAACAATAACGGATATTGAAGTGCAAGATAACACGGATGAAGCTCACTAATACGCTTTAATCTACCATCACGTCCCTCAATGATTATGTCACGCTCTTCAGCGACGCTCCCTATGTCCCCAACAATTATAGCAGCAACCTCAGATGCAGAAGGTAAATTATGAGTCCTTCCATCATGAATTCTCTTATTAATAAGCTTTAAGTGAATGTCAATGCTTTCTGAATGACGTATGTTATCACGAGCCATCCTCCATGTATGCACATAAGGATTCGTACAATCTAAAAGATTTTTCAAGTCTTTTATAATTGAATCATCAAAATCATCTTGATTGCCTGAACTGTAATATCACAAATCACAATCAAATAAATAAGTGTTAATTTAACAAAAAAATCACAAAAAGTAAAAATCATTTAAAAAAAAAGAGCTTTATAATATATTGTTTTTGATACCTAACAGCACTCTTCCTGTTTTCTATCTCATTTTCAGTATCAACAATGTATAACTGTTGGAATTTTGCCGAACTGGATTCCTCCGGAAGTAAGCTACCAATTCTATGACATGTCTGCCCTCGCACCCGAAATACGTATGGCCCACGACCCATGTTCACAGTTTTATCAACTTGTCCACCCATAGAAGTAAAAGCGAACATCATGTTATACCCCCTTATACGTTCCATGAAATGCTTACTACGTACATCATGACCATGTAAAAGGGATGAAAGTAACTGAGGTGGATCTTGAATACTTGGGAGTGTAATCTTTCCTTTTCTGCAACACAACGAAAATATCGGTGTATTATTTGTTTCTCTTTTATCAACTCTTTCAAGACTCCACATTATTGCACCACATTCATTACATAGTTTCGTTTGATCTCCAATATCCATATATCCTGTATTAAAAACATAAATAGTATTTTAAAAGCTGAAAGAATTATTGTAAGTAAATTACTAATTTAACTAATTCATTAAAATTTAGTAAAGTTATTTACTAATTATACTAAACTTCGGTTTGATTTCCTCGATTGACATCTATCAGTATGAATATTTAAGTAGAAACTAATGTAGAATCAAAAGTAAATGACCCTAATTTTCATAAAGTTAGTGTTGTACCTGTGATATCTTGTTCTATGTTGTCGTCATTTTGGTGCAATCCAATAATATCTACAAAATGAATTATTATACAAACATCAATTTTGAAGCATTCATAAAAATACTTACAAACTACAAATATAGCAAAGATAAATATTTAAGAAAATACCAGTATCAACATCTCTAATTGAGTCAGTTGGGTCTTGTCTAACAACATACGTTGGTCCATTTACCAAATTGGACTCGTTTACAATTACCTAATTAATTATCCTTTAATCTCCGATTAAAAGTTTTTAATTATCCGATTACCGAAATCAAACCGCCAAAATCCCCAAAACTTTGTTATCATTTTCAAATAGCCCAAAAAGCTTAGTTATTATATATATTACAAGAATTGTTACATTTTAAAATCATTTTACGATTTAATTAACGTCTACGTTTTAAACTCGTTTTTCACAACAATTTGCATAATGATTATTTTAATAACTTTACAATTTAATTTTCGTCGAAAATATATTTTATACTTCTAAGAAATTATATATTATTTAAAGGTACAAAACTTTTCTTTTATTTATTTATTTACGATTTCGTCAAAACGTTGCGTTTTAAGTGCTTTTTCTTAACCGAACTTTATTAAATTATTTTTTTTTTCAACTTTATAACTTTGATTTATATGTTTTGACACAAATTATATTTATGAATATTATTATCAACTTTAAAGTGTATTTTTAGCTAATTTTGAGTACAAACTAAGCTATATTTCAATGCCAAACATTAAGCAAACTTACCCATTATTTTGATGTACACCTACTAGTACAAAAATATGATAAATTTAAGCTAAAAATCAGCTCAAAACAGCCCTTACAATCAGCCCCTTCTTCCCCAAAGAAAACATCATCATTTCACTATATTTTCACTTACACAAGCCACTTAAAGGTTCTTAAACCTATCCTAGCCTACCTAGACTTGCATGCACCACTATTAGTCCATTTGTGAGCATAATAAACCCCCCCAAATTAGCCCCTACAAGCTGAATATATCCCCTCCCTTGTCCCTTTGATTTTTGCTCATCCTTCCTCCTTAATTCACACTTAAACACATTCTTAACTTATATTATTTTTCCTTATATTCTTTATGATCTTAGTTGAAGAATCCCTTGAAGAACAAGCTTAACATCATCCACTTTCAAGTCAAGTTCATCAAAATTTTCTAACTTAAGATAAGATTTGTCCATTTTCTAAAAAATGATGAATTTTTACCCATCACCTTACTAACCTGAGTTTTTTTAAATAGGTTGAGAAGTACTTTTTTTCAAGCTTGGATTATTATTTTTCAAGAACTATTTTTGGAGATCATCATTCTTGAAGCTTCTTAAAGAAAATATATTATTTTGGGAGCATTTTCTTATTTTATTCATTATTTTTGTTTTAATACCACTTGATAGTTAAAATGGTACACACTTCTTAACTTCCATACTATGTGACATTTATATTAGGGGTGTAAGTAATTTGGTGAAAAATCGAACAACAAACCAAACCAAATCGAATAAGTAATTTGGTTTGAGTATATTTTAAATTTGGTTTGGTTTGGACTGAATTTTAATTATACTTCGGTGTTCGGTTTGGACTCGGTTTAGGGTCCAACAAAACCAACAAACCGAAATGTTAAAGGCATATTATATCTTCTATTTGATTTGTTTGAATTTTTGCCCTTATTTTTAGATTTTTGTTAAATATTTTTTACTTGTTCAAATTTTTACTTGTTCAAATTAAAAACCATAAAATTCATAATATTTATTTAGGAGCTTTAGAAAGAATAAGTTTAAAACGATACATGCAAATTTGACTTTCAATGCAAAAGATACAAATCGGTGCAATTCGATCATTCGGTTTTATTTGGATTGGTATTTTAAAATTCGGTTCGGTTCAATTTGGATTATAAATATTATGATTTGGATTTGGACTGAAAATATCAAAACCGAATTTTATTCGGTTTGATTTGGATTTGTATCGAATCAAAACCAAAAATCAAACTTTCACCCCTAATTTATATTATATTTACTTGAATATGTGAAAGATATGTCAATATGTTCGATTGATTAAATATATTGGATGTTCTCTTAAAGTAAGTATAAGACATTTTTTTGTGTTAAAAATAAAAATAAAGTGTTTATTATGTATATGCATGTTTTAAATTGAAAATTTATGATATTTTTATATATATTAATGTTAGAAATGTTATTTATATGTAGATTATATTATATATTTTCGAGTATTGTGATTATTACCTAAAATCAATATTAAATTAAAGTCGCAAATGAAGAATATATAAATCTAAAAGTTTTTTATTTATATGATATTATTGATGGATGTATATTTTATTATGTGTATTTTTACATATGTAAAAAGCGTAAAAACGGTGTTTTATTATGTTTTTGTTAAGTTTTTTATGTTGTGAATAAAATTTGTGTGGGCCGAGGAACTTTAAGAGTATAATTTAAATGAATTTTACAGTAAATAAAAGTTAAAAAATCATTTAGGTTTATTTTTAAAAAATTATTTCATTAAAATAGTCATGTATGGAATTTTAATTATGAAATTATTCTAATATATTATTAAAAGGCTTTAAATATTATATTATTGGCTAATTAGTTAATAAAATCATATTACTATGTCTCCTACAAGTTTGAACCAGAATATAAACTTTTGCTATTTTTTTATGAATTTTTACTTAATGTTGACTACTTACCGAAAAAACGCAAAAATGTTAAAATTCAAAATAAATACTAAATGGACTATTTTGGACTTGAAATTTTTTTGAGACTCTTACAAGGACAGTAGATTTAGCATTTGATTATTGGATAAGTTTATACGACCATCTATTGATCCTTGTGAATTTTAAATTAAATAGTAAATCCAAAACCGATAAAATATAAAATAAATACTAAATGGAGTATTTTGGACTTAAAATTTTTATAAGATACTCTCACACACAGTAGGATTAAACGAGGACCCTTGGACAAATTTTTGTTGACATTTGAATAAATTAATAGTTTAAGGTCGGTTTATCAGTAAATTGGACAAACAATTTCGTTAAAATGCATATGCTCATTTTTCTTGAATTTTCTAGTCTAAAATTAATTTCATATACCTTCTTGACCTCTAATATATTTTTATAATATTTTTATTGATTATTAGGGATTTTTAAATAAATTTACATGTTTAAACAATGGAAATTCCTTATCAAATATTACGAAAATTTTTCGTTAGGTTTTATAAGTTTATATAGTCTTGTATAGAACTTATATATCCCCTTGAATCTTGTCATAATTTGTAAGATTTTATTTATTGATGATCTTTTGACTATTGAATTAGTAAATATGTTGACTTATACCAATGTAAAATAGATAACATGGATTCTTGTTTGAACTTATGTGTACTTGGATGAATTACTCTGATAGTAAGGAAATATCGAACCACGGACCGGCGTGTAATCTGGTGCTCGTGTTTTCCGGCACGTAGAAATATGGGGTTAGACAGGGGGACCGAGAGAGTCCTACTCTATAGAAGCTCGAGCATAAAAATTGGTGGAGCAATGGCTCTCATCACAGTTAGAGTTTGGAATATGTTTCTCCTCTAGTCAGACCCTTACATATATCAGATAGTCATTATTATGTGTGTTTTGCAAATATAATTTGTGGGTTTAAGTTGATCCATTAAATGAACCGTATAGTTACCACGTGTAGGTGACTATAGCCAATATGTTATTTACACTCGCGTGATGAATGTGAAAAATTGTTGAAAATATTCGAGAACTGAAAATGAGAAACGAGAATCGAGGAATTTAAAATGAAGGCTTGAAATGTAGTTTTGCAGATATTATGAATATATTATGAATATCATAGTATTATATTGTTGAGGAGTTTGTACTTAGCGTTAGGCGCTGATTCCGATTCAAACGATTGTCATCCCTATCATAGATGACAGTATTTTGTAGGATGGTTTAAGTTTAGGTTTCGATCCAGGCCGCCGCGTTTAGTATATATATCGAGAACGTAGCTGCTTTTTGTACCCTTTTCATGATGACTTGATGATGATGTCTTTCTTGTTATTTCAAATAAACAATATTTCTTATCAGATTTAATATTTTACTATTTTATTCTAAACAAATTTTATTGTATGATTTGAAGTTTTTTTCAACAGTTCGGCATTTGAGACTTCCACAACATTATTGTGTTAGACATTATTATTAAACGTTAATCTTTTATCGAGAATGCCACTACTGTTACAACATGAATGAATATGTGGGTTCCATGGTTAGGAATCGAAAGTCCATATCAATCTCCATTCATGGACAATTTATGTTGCTTGATTGTATTGAACACTTGTATAGTATGATTTCATGCTAGTAATGGGTAGCCCAAAAGCTAACTTTGTTACGATTCCTTCAAGACTTAGTCAGTCCTTAGTATGATGAACCATGCCTATCTTGTATGAATGCTTCTTGTTCAACATAAGTTGGAAGTCATGAACATGTATTAGAAAGTTAGTAGTATGGTCGAGTTCTACACTCAGAAGCCGAATCTACTAAACCATATTAGTAACTATATAGTTCTTATGCCTAGAAGTTGTTGAACTAAAATAGCAAGACTTTTCTCATCATAAAACTAATTAAAAACATATTTCAACCCGTTCCTTTAGTAAATCAAGAAGTTAAATCCTCTACACTTTAGTCTTCATATTTATAGCTTGAAATTTGAATCGAAAATCGGTTTTATAACTCAAAATTGAAAACTTCTTTCTCATGAAATTCTACTTGTCATATAAGCATTTCTCTATGGATCGACCTCTTGCTTACCGCTAATGCTAGTCATTAGAATTAATTAAGGTGTATATAATTTATTGCCTAGAGCGGATTTAGCTAATCGAAAACTACCTACGACTCTGAACCTCTATCATAAGCGCGTGTATCAAACTCCCCCAAGCCAAACCTTTGCATGTCCAATAAGTAAAGTTGAAACAAAACATTATTACATTCAGAAAAATGCACCCATAAGCTTCGAAACAACCCTAATCTTGAACATTTCTTCAGCAAAAAATGAGGAAATATATCAGTCACTAAACCTTAGAATTTACAAGGTTTAGGAGATTCAAATAATCCTATTGTCTTGTCTTAGACAAGAAGATAAGAACCGATGCAATGAACAACAAAGTCTTAAACTACTCTTCCGGCACATTTCTAATAACCAGTATTCAACTTGGCCAAAACATATCGTGGAAAATTAATCTGTTCTCACTCCAACTACTATAGTCTTCAACTTCTATTTCCGAGGTTGCTGAAGACCCTGTCATTTTTTAAGGGTTATTCACAACCCTCTATCCATTTACTTGGTATGAACTTAGAATATAATTCATTTTCATTATTATTTATGTCGGCTTATAACTATTATATACTGAAATAGAAAAATGATATACAATAAAAAAAATGTTCATAAAGGGAGAAAATCCCGCAAAATTGAAAACGTATAAAAGCAACCTAAGCAAAAAAGCGGCATTAGAGGGTAAGCATCAGAGCATGTGAGAATTAGAAAACTTAATGATTGACTAGCATAAAAAACCAAAAGATGAGTTTATATTAAAATGAGAGATAAGAGCGTAACTTTAAATTTTGTGTATCATTTGTATATGGAGCTGAAGACATAAAGATTGGGAGTCATAAGATAGAAAATTTGGTAGGCCACCAATAGAGGGACGTGTAGTATTTTTTTTTTCTTCTTTTATCTATGCACTGTAGGAGATATAAGAAGGTTAAAGTGTAGAAACTTTGAGGTATTTTCTATGTTGTACCTTATTGTTATTTTGTTGGTGTGTCAAGTATGGGGGCTGGTATGGTTAATTGGAACACTGGATGATTGGAAATTAGAGGAGCAAGGAAGGGTGGCATAACAAGTAGTTTTACGATATTTGGAGACCACATATTAGCCTTATTGTTTATTGGTCACCTTGAGTTTGCTCGAGGGAGTTTCATAAGTGCAAATATTTGTACATATTCATATGAATTATACTCCTTTATTATAGTCGTCGATGGTCATTTTGTGCTCATTTTGAAAAATTTATTATATTTTACTAATTTGGTTATTCGTGTCGGTTTTGATCATGTAAAGCATAATTCTTATAATATAAATGGTGAGGAGCTTACTAAGGTGATTTTGAGCAGATTTTTGATACACGTTCACTCTTGTAACCATAACTTCCACCAGGATGATTAGACTAAAGCAACACTGGTGATGTTGGAAACAAGACTTCAAGAACGAAAGTTTGGTACTAGAATTAATATAAGTTTAAAGAATATTTAGGTTATATGCTTAATATTTAACCAAGAGAAAAAAAGTTTGAGGATTGAATTATTAGGTTCCTAACTCGTTAACTCATTAAAAAACAAAAATTTGAGATTAATAAGTTTCATTTTAACCGGTCTGAGTAAAACTTTATATAAATAAGGAGATTTTGATATCCATGTGAGAATTTATTATTAGATTTTATAAGCTTTAATCACAAAATCAACAACGTTTTATTCATTTTTTTCACTGTGTAACACTAGAGTAGCACAAAAGCATGTAAAATTAGATTTTTTGTATTCGACCCGCAACTACACATACATCGTGCGGTTGTGGTAAATAGAATTGCTTATTAAGTTGAATTGGTCGACTTATATGTATAAATCATAGTCTATTCAAAAAGATAACTGTTGCGAGTTCGCGTATTATTAAAAATATTGTATTCTTTATAACATGGCATAATCTGACTTCGCCAGATGCCGAGAGTTTGAGTTGGAGAAAATTCAAAAGACATAAAGTCAGAGCCACGTTGAGGTGACAAAAAGTTGACTTTTATATGGAGCAAAGTCGGATTGCGCATAATTTAATTTGTGTTCGACCTATCGAGATCCCTAATGAGATGATTTGTTATGTAAAGTTTGGGCACAGGACTGAAGAAGATAGAGTTTCAACTTTCAAATTAAGCAGTAAAGGCGGAATCTTATGTGATGAGAATTTAGGGATAGGTTTGTTTTATGGAAATCTAAGGGTGGCTGGAAAAATATTAGCAAAGAACGTTAATATTTAGGTTGGGTTTTGGTGGTGATTTGAGGTACAAGATCAGATCATTTTATGATATATTGTAGCTTGTATTCACCAAATAGTGTAGGGATCAGAAACAGAATAGAGGGAAGGAAAATATTGGATCCAATGTCATATCTGAACAACAAAAACTGGAACCCACACTTTCCTCAACCATCACCCATCCCTTCCAATTTCCAAAACCCCCTTTCAAAAACACATTATGCAATGTTTGGGAATGTTGATTTCATTTGAAAATGTGAATTTGATTCAAATTTAGTGTTTGACAAGTAAAAGATTTTCAAATTTGGATTTGAGTCAAATCCACCAATGTTTTAAAAAATGGTTAAAGATAAGTATTTGAGAATCCCTTCCCTGAGCTTGTGATTCTCAAATTCTTCTTTAATTAATTCATAATTGAAATCTATAATTCCAAATGAAATACTTATTCCCAAACGCAACCTTAGTCTCTTTGCCGATGAAACGTTGGCAAAGAGACTTTTTCAAACCGAGGCTTAGATACTAGGGCTGTAAATTCGGTTACTCGGTCGGGTTTTGGGTCGGATTTCATCGGGTTCGGATATTCTCGGGTTCGGGTTTTTTCGAGTACTTTATCGTTTTAGCTTGAGTCGATTCGGTTACGGGTCTAATCGAGTACGGGTCTATATCGGGTCAACACCCCATTGGGTCGGTTTCGGTTTCGGTTGAGGTCAAATCGAGTTCGGTTTGTATCGGGTTCTGTTAATACAGTTCAGATCCAGATCGATTATACTGCAGGTCGAATCGAGTTCGGTTGTATCGGGTTCTGTTAATACAGTTCAGATCCAGATCGATTATACTGCAGGTCGAATCGAGTTCGGTTAGACTATGGGTCGGGTCATTTTTCGTTTTAGGTTAATGTCAAGTCGGGTTATATTGGGTTCGGGTTGACTTCGAATCGTATATATCATTTTTGAGTATTCCATTCGGTTATTCTTCGTACTTGGGTCGGTTAAAGTCCAATTCAGTTGAGTTTTATGTTTAATGAACTTTATGTTTATTATACAATTTATTCAAGTTGAAATCATTTGTGATTGGAGCATCACGAGTTGTAGTCGGTTAATTAAGTTGTCTGTTACCTGACAAATTTGGTTCAACTAAAGATATAGTCAATAAGATTTGATCGCAGGCACATTTATTGTTTAATTTTAGCTAAAATAAACTTGATCCAATTCAATCAAACTTAAGCTGAATTAAACTTGATACTACTGAATCAAACTATATTTTAGACAAACTACATTTTAATTAACAAAACTCGATGCAGCTGAATCAAGCTGAAAAAATTTTGATTCAGTTGAATCAAACATATATTTTTCCTAAACTACACTTGGTTCAGCTAGACCAATTTACAAAAATTTTTTTTCCTTCCCCAATTTTGCTTTTATATATTTTCTTTTATTTATATATATCCACTATTATAATTCATTATGCTTATTTTATTAGTCTTTGTGCTAAAAACTTATAAGACTAGAGACAAAGTCAATAATAATAATAATAATAATAATAATAATAACAATAATAGAATGTGGGTGCTCAGCTTGTCGCTCGACTCCCCACCAACTTCTTGTAAATTCGTTTTCATGAAATAGAATGTGGTTTATTATAAAAATAATAATAATAACAGGTGCTCTCTTAAGAGACCGTCTTTTGTAAAGACGACTCTTAAAAGTCCAGTTCAAATCTATATTTAGAGTTGTAACAATATATATTAAGAATTAGATTGAGCTTTTGAGAGCCGTCTTTACAAAAGACGGCCTCAACAAAAAATTTGTATAATAATAATAATAATAATGATAATAATTCGGCGGGCATTACCATTCAGGCATTTCCCAAATTACCATTCCCAAATTACCATCCCAATTCCCACGTGACCACGTCTCCCATACTACCCACCTTCCTTCTCAAAATTTAGAATCAGAAACCACTTTTACTCCGTCGCTCAAAATGGTTTTGCAAGCAAGTATTCAATTTTCTCCCGAAAAATACTCACAAAGTCACAAAGCATCAATTGTATTCTCACAATTCGATCTTAAACAAGTACTCGATTTTTCTCCCTTATTTTTGCAGATTTTGATATTCCTTTGTAATGGGTCGTTTCGAGTGGGATTATGTCGAGTACCTATCGGGTTAAAGGCGGGTTCGAGTTGTAACAAGTTCGGGGCAATTCGAGTTTGGTTAACCATAATGTCAAGTTAATCTCGAGTGTTGATTATGGGTCCTTTCGGGAGGTATTATGTCGAGTACCTATCGGGTTAAAGACGGGTTCGAGTTTTAACAGGTCGGGCGCAAATCGAGTTCGGTTAACCATATTGTCGGGTTAATCTCGGGTATGGGTTGTTTTTGAGTCGGGTGTCGGTCGATTATGGGTCTTAAAAAATCGGATACATGTCGGGTTACGGGTGAACATCAGGTCGAGTTTCGGTCGATTACAGGTCATCGCACCTCGGGTCAACCAACGGGTTGGATACAGGTCGATTTCGGACGGTATTACAGGTCGGGTCTATTTTTTACAGCCCTACTAGATACAAATGCAATTCTATTAAACAAATCATATCACAGTTAAATAGGGTGTTCCTCGATCTATTTATTCCATTCAATTATAGTTGATTAGGCAATGAATTTAACCATAACAGAACAACAAGACCGCAGTAAATAAGTCCCTTACAAAGCTTTGATCCCTAATCATACTTCTTTCCTTCCTTAAAATAAAATGACACACTAACTAATAATTTCTAGTATCATCTAATCATCTTTTCAACTACCCATTTCTGCAAATTTGATTTGAAACACCCACATACAGACACAGCCACATAATTTGTAAATGAAAATTAATTTATCTTTACAATTCAGCAAATTGGCCTCATACCCAGAATTTTGAGTTAAATCTATGATTAAAGTAGTTAGTAGTTACCCATTCACAAATCACATGATGAACAAAAACCCATCTCCCACCATTACCCCAAATTCAGTAAATTAACCAACAAAACAACATTACAATATGAAAATCCGATTTCAATTAAAGAGAAAAAGTGATGAAAACTTACAATGATAGGATGTAAGAAGGACTCTCCAAAATCTCAGTGTGCTTGTTTTACTCTTTCCTAGCAATGGTGGGCAACGTTTACAATCAATAATGCAGCATTCAATAGGAGAACTACCATTGATTGAATTTTAAAGGCAGGATATAATTTTGTTTTATATAGTTACAAAAAGTTTGCAACGTCTCTTTTCTCAGATTTAAATTCAAAATACAAAGAATAAAACAGGAACCGGTTAGTTAAAAGTTTTAAAGAATAGGTTGTCTTGAGACCATTTCAATAAGAGTATCTATTAATAATAAGGAAAAATTATTTTGAATAATTCAATCTTTTCACAATTTTTCTATAATAATTCTAACTATTAATTCACCATGATATGAAAAGGTAGTCTCTGTTGATTTCAAAAAAAAAAATCTCAATTTTATGGGGTATTTGTCAAGAGTAAACTTAAGTACTTAAATGATTTGCTATAGTACGTAATTTTACCAAAAGAATAAACTTAAAATTAATATAAAGTTAGAGAAAAATTTTGAAAATTTACATAAAATTTTTTTTAAAAGATTTAACATTTTTAAAATATTTTTCAAACATTTATTTCAATTTATCTTTTTTTTTAAACAAAACTTACTATAGCAAGTCATGCGACTCTAAGCAAATACCCCATAAAGTTGAAATTATTTATGGTTAATCAATAGATGGAATTATTGTAAGAAAATCATAAAAAAGTTGGATTATTTTAGGTAATTTTTCCTAATAATAAATGTAAAATGGTATGTCCATGAAACACTATCTCATCTAAGAATTTGTATATTATTATGCAATCGCCTTAATATGAGACCGTAGAATTAGACGGGACCAAAACGCAAAAATTTTCAAAATAAAAATGACCCAAAGCCCAAACATTATAAAATAAGATTTTAATTTTAACCTTAAAGATATCAATGTTTACTTCCAGCTTAAATTAAATCTTAAATAGATCAATTAAAATATAATACTTTAATCTTGACCTAAAAGTAATTATTTTTGACATTAGAGTAATAAATTTCTACTAAAAAGTTAATAACTTTAAATTGATCAATTATTTTAAAATCTTCAGCTTCGATGTTAATTAAGTGATCAATTCAGACCTTAAAAATATTAATAGATCCAATTAAATGATCATTTATAACTTTTACAGAAATCAATAAAAAAAATTCCATTTTGACCTAAAGTGATCAATTTTTACTTGCAAGTTTATAACCTTTAATGAATCAACTATTTTAAAGTTTTCAATTTCGACGTTTAAGTAATCAATTCGGATGTGATCAATTATATATAATGTGATCAATTAAATGATCAGTTATAAATGATCTTAAAAATAGTAATTACGACCTTAAATTGGTTGATTATTAATCTTGGTAACCTTGAGCTTTTAGGTGTTCCACGTGGTAACCAAAACTTTTTCAAAATCCACGTGTTAACCCTGAGGTTTATTTACTTAATTGTTCCACCGTGACCTTTTTGGATATAAAAACGTTATTAAATGTTAATTTCAAAGTATTAAGGCTGGTGTACGCCTATTTATACAACTCACCATTTCAAATGCCATATGTTTCAACATTTTCCCTGAAAACATAAACTCTAACTCTATCATCATTGGATTTGGGGGAAAAATATGATTTGGATGAAAGACGGTAGAGTATGGGGTTTATGTTTTGGGAAAAAAAGTTGAAACTGATGGCATTTGAAATGGTGAGTCGTATAAATAGACGTACAACAGCCTTAAAAGCTTCGAAATTAACGTTTGCTAATGTTTTATAGTTCAAAAGAACACGATGGAACACTTACGTAAACCTCAGGGTTACCATGTGGATTTTTTAAATATTTTGGTTTTCATATGAAAAACCCAAAATTTCAGGATTACCACGTGAAATTGCCCTATTTATTTTGGTACCATCTAAATGTGATTTCCTTGTCTCCCAAGTCTCATACCCGACCCTTTTAAAAACATTCATGCGAATGAAGAGCTAATAAATTGGCAAAAAGGGACCAAGATATATCACAATCTTTATGATTAATTTCTAAAATCCAATTTATAAATTAAACTTTCTAATAGAAAAGGGACTACAAATACCCCGCCTTGCAACTCTAACCTCCCATTATCACCTCAACAAATACCACTCTCCCCTCTCACTTCACTTTCAACCTATTTCGTTTCTATTTATACACACAAAACTTTCATACTAACACTACTTCTCATTAATCATATTTGTCTGATTTCCCGGTACTCACCAACAATGACAACCACCCACTGCAGATTCTTCCTCGTCGTCTCGTCCCTCTTGTTAGGTACATATTTAACCGTCGTGTCTATTTTGCACACTTCTAATTTATTTTTTTATAACACGTAATTTAGTTGGTGACGAAGATGGCTGACAATTATTTCTTCTTTCATCGCCAAGCCGGCGAGAAATATAGCGACAAGCTTAAAGCTGACAACTTTAGTAGCGACAAAGGGTTTTGTTGTCAAAATTGTCACTAAAAGCTATTGGCAACAAGATTGGCGACAAAAACCTTTTGTTGCCATTTGCTTTCAATTTTGTATGGAGTATTTTTTTTATCGAATACGTTACGATGCATATGCTTTTTTTTGTACAGGTTTTTCAACTAACACAGCATCAACAACCGTGTTCAATCTCCACAACAACTGCCCCTACACAGTCTGGCCCGGATCATTAACCGCAAACGGAGAACCACTCCTCCAACAATCAAACTCCATACTCCCACCCGGAGACTCAATCACACTGAATCCACCATCAGCCTGGTCGGGCCGATTCTGGGCCCGAACAGGCTGCAACTTTAACACAAACGGTCAAGGAAACTGCTCGACAGGCGACTGTGTTGGGTTCACTTGCACAGGAGGTGGACTCCCTCCAGTCTCACTCGTAGAATTCACTTTAAACGGCGCCGGCGGAATGGACTTCTATGACGTAAGCTTAGTAGACGGTTACAATGTCGGGATTGGAGTAAAACCTATGAATGGTGGGACCGGTAATTGTGAGTATGCTGGATGCGTGGAGGATCTAAACGGGTCATGCCCACCCGAACTACAAGTGATAGACCCGGCCCAAGAAGGTGTAGTAGTGGCGTGTAAGAGTGCATGCGCTGCGTTTAATAGACCAGAGTATTGTTGCTCCGAGGATCATGGAACACCTGAAACGTGCTCACCAACGGAATATTCGGAGATGTTCAAGAATGCGTGTCCAAGTGCGTATAGTTATGCATATGATGATGCTTCCAGCACTTGTACTTGTACCGGCTCTGATTATCTCATCACTTTCTGCCCTTCAGCTCTGTGATTTCTTCCAATTTATTCTTATTTTTCTTTTGTTTTAAAGGATTGTAGTTGATTCATGTTTGTTATTTATAAATTTCAGATTTTATTTATTTTGATTCATGTGAATGAAATATGAATATTATTATTATTAATGTTTTTCTATTGTTCAACAATGGTACTACTATTTAGCCTAAATGGGACATTTATTTTTTGGCACTATCACTCATTACTCTAAATTTGTATTTTACTCTTAATCTATAAGTTAAAACATAGTCATGTGGGATCTTATTTGATTCGTCTCAATACAAGGATTATTAATATCAAATTTTTATAATTTTTAATTAATAATAATTTGAGATATTAAGGGTTAAAATGTTGTCTCGACAAGTGTGAAAAACTAAATGAGACATTTAGGCTGAATAGGAGGGAGTATTATTTTACATACTCTTTTTTGTTGGTCCTTATTTTTGTCCTATTTATCTTTTCACAAATCACACCCGTGGAGTTAACATTTTAATTCTTAATATATCTAATAGTGTGAAATTAAAAATTAATAATTGTTGCATTGAAACGAATGAAATAAGATTTCAATTGACTATATTTTAACTTATAGATTAAGAATAAAATATAAACTAAGAATGAACAACAAATCTCCTGTGAGACGGCCGCACATGTGCGACCACTCACAGATCCAACCTGTAATTTTAATGTTTAAATTGGACATTTTGAACCTTGAAATAGGCATTTTAGTCTTGGATTTGAGAAACTTTAAATCATTGTAATAGAGTAAACAATCTAAGTCTTGAAATAGATATTTATAGTTGGAGTAGGTAAGTAAAATATAAAATTAAGGGTTGGAGTCTGGGTTTTAAAAGTTAAAATTGATATTTTAAGTGGTAGATCTTTAAAGGTTGAAATCGATAGCTAAACATATAAATTAAGCCTCTGGAGAAGAATGTTGAGGTTTGGAATAGGGGCTTTAAGTGTTAGATTTGACTTTTAAGTTTTATAATGGGTGTTTTAATACTTGAATTCAACAAGTATAAAACTTTTTCGGTCACACGCGTGATGCGGTTACATACAAGTTTGGTGAAAAGTAAATGGGACAAGTAGAGAGAATATGAGAGAGTAGTAGTAGTAAAACTTACCTAACAATGCGCGTTGAGGAATTCTTAATTTTTAGTGGGGTAAATTGAGGTGATGTAACATCAATAGATAATGGTATTTCTTTGTGTTCTTCAGTAGCATGTTCTTGTTTGTAAGCTAAAATTTTGATTCTCCGTGTACAGTTTTTTTTTGTTTAAAAAAATTAGGATTTGTTTATGTGAAAGGAGTTTTTATCACCTAATTGCTCATTGATTATAAGTTAAAGAGTATGCGATCATGTCATACATTCCTTGACAAAATGTAGGAAAACAAAATGTTAATGATTAGGATAATTTGTTTGCTTTTCTCAAGGTTACACGAACATTACTTTGTTTTACTTTTATATGGACGAAGTGAATATTCATTTCAATATGTTTAGTATGTTGATGATGAACAAGATTATCAGAAAGGAAAACGCCTTCACATTATCACAATGAATAAAGATCTCATGCTTTTTGTGAGTGGTTATACCGGTGTTACAGAGGGGATGAACAATAGGCAAACAGCTAGTCTCTTGAGAGACCGTCTCTTTGAGAGACGCCTCTCAGACCCAATCCATTAAAGCTTAATTTCTACTCTTACTTTATATTTTTCTTTATGAGTCGATCCAATTAAAGATGGTCTCTCAAAAAGACCATCTCTCACAAGAATTTGTGATTGGCAAATTAAGAGGAGGAGGATCTGGGTAGTGTGAGGCAAACCTAGAGTCATTGGAAGAGGGGCCGAGACACGTTGGGCCACAAGTAAAGTTTAGGATGCCTTAAGGTGAACATCTGTGGGCTGCTAGGGAAAGTTCAATGGGGAATAGTTGATTGGATCTGGGCTGCGTTAGGCAGGCTCAATAGAGAAAGGAGGGGGAGCTTGACTTAGAGCATTGGGTTTTGGGCCATGCAGGCCCAGAAGGAAGAGATTGGAGTATTTGGGTAATAAAAATAGGTACACAAATTCTTGTGAGAGACGGTCTCTTTGAGAGATCATCTCTCATTGGGTTGGTCCATTAGGGAAAATATAGAGTAAATATAGGCAATAAACTTTAATAGTTTGGGCCTGAGAGACGTCTCTCTGAAAGACGGTCTCTCAGGAGACTAGCTAAGGTAGGTAAAGGATGATTTAAGAATGTATAATTATTTTTAGTATGTGGAGAAGATGGAGAAAAAGGAAAAGTGGGCTTATTAAGAATAACAAGTACAGGAGAAATGATCATTTTTTGAGACGATGGGTTATAGCATTTGTAATCCTAGTGGGAAGAGCGAGATTGAAGTTTATGAATTTTGATGGAGGGTATTAGAAGAAAGGATAAACAACAAAAACTGTGAAGATAGTACTCAGTAGGAAGGAGTTTTGTGAAAAGAAAATGATCGTGTAGGAGTTAAATTGCCAAGGAGTTTCGAAGGTAAAATATTCAGGAGATATGTAGCAGTATGTAAGGAGTGAAGTCAAAAAGAGGGAGAGAGAATCATGACATAGTAAGCTGCAAACAAATTTATTAATGGAATGAATTTTTCTCCTGAATTTACCATTTGGGAAGAAGTGTGTGGACACGAGCAGCGAGATACAATTCCATGATGGACAAAACATTCATGAACAGTGTAATTATTGAATTCACCCCTTGATCGCAATTAAATGATTTGATGTTAAGCTCAAATTGGGTTCTAAAATTGACAAATATAACATAAACTTGTGATTTGTAGCGAGAAACAATTCTATGATGGATACAAAATTCATGAAAAGGGCCATTATCGAATTGACCCCATGATCGCATTGAAATGATCTAATGTCAAGCTCAAAGGGCTATTATCGAATTCATCCCATGATCGCATTAGCAAAAATGTCAAAAAAAAATCTGTATACCTATCTAGAAAAAGGACATAATATTTGTTGCCCAAAGGACTTAAAATATGAGATGTCCATAAATCACTATGTAGTATTTCAAAAGATAATGAACACAAAGACATAGAATTAACAAAAGACAATTTAACATGTTTGGCCAAGGACATGAATGACAAAAGGCAATTCAATGAACATAGAAGTACAAAGAGAATCTAAAATAACATTGTCCGAATGACCTAATCATGAATGTCAATTGCTCGAAGATAAAATAGAGAAAGTCGGGGTAAATGATGAGATAAGGGTGCCAGTTGATGATGTGAAAGGGTATAGATCACTATGGCTAATAGACCGCTGAAGTTAAAGAAAGTTTATTGCATTCAAACGATCTAATTAATGTCAAGCCAAAGGGCGATTATTGAATTCACCCCATGATCGCATTAACAGAAACATCCACAAAAAATTTGTATACATATCTAGAAAAAGAACATAATATCTGTAGCCTAAAGAACTTGGAACATGAGATGTCCATAAATTATTATGCATTATTTCAAACAGACGAGAACACAAAGACATAGAATTAACAAAAGGCAATTTAACATGTTTACCCAAGGATATGATTAGGGATGGTCATGGGGCGGGTCTGGAGTGGGTCCAACTAGATCCGGACTCGGACCCAGACCCAGACCGAGGCCCTCCGAATCTGATGGGTCTAGGGTCCTTAATGGATCCTTAATGGGTTTAAAAGGAGTCTCTTTCATTTGTCAAATTGGAACCATTTGTAAGTTATTATATTTTTCGTATATTTGTAAGAGAGTTATTATCGCATGTTACAGATATTTAATATTAATTTAACATCTAAAGTCGCATAGTGCCATTCATATACGCTTAAATTCTATTATAAATACTAGTTCGAGTCCATGAAATAAGGGTAATTGGGTTAGCACTAAGCAAGTAGCATATATATTATTAATACATATATGATTATATGAAAAGAAAATAAGTGTTGGGGGCAAAATTCATACGTAGAAGACAAATAAAAATCAACAATTTAATATTTAACACAAAACCATTTAGTAGTGCTTTGCAAATATGATTTCAAGAAAAATAAATGTTAACTTATCCAAAAAAATTTTTACTAGTAATTAATGTTGAAATTAATGAATTATGAAGAATAGGAAAGGATAGGCAATGAAGGAGTGATGGCATGAAAATTAAAATTGGAATTTAATTATCATTATGAAATAAAATGTGTGGGCCACACTTCAATTAATTAATGTTTAAAAACCAAAAAATAAAGGATTTGAACCAAGGTATGGGTGCTTAGTTGACCAACTCCTCCAATAATATTTTCTTATACTAATAGCACAATTTGATTTTTTTAGTACATGAAGTGTATATTAAAGGAGGACGGTGGGAGCTCTTTAACGACCCTATCACGGCAAGCTGGATGATAAAAAACTTTTTCTATTAAAGGAAAAGCTAAACAACTGGATGAAATCTCCTAAATATTCCATTGAAGACATCTACAAAGAATTCTTGGGGACCGCGCACAAATGTGTTTGGCAGACATAGTATGAAACAGAGCTAGCATCACAATGGAGACTTATAGTAGCTATCTTCTGCAACCTAATCTATGTGATCTGGAATGTAGGGAATGAAGCTGTTTGGCAGAAGAGGTTACCACAATCCCAAAGGGTAGTTGAAACTATCAAAACAGACTCCAAAATCAGATTCAGCTCCCTAACCCTTAATGAGTCCACTTCTTGTTGGCTGAGGAACTTGTAATTTTGGCTAACATTGTCTATGCTTGTAGTTTCTCTTGTCTGGTGGCCTAACAGCCTATGGTTCTTGTACGTAGTTGCTTAGGCTAAGTATCTTGTATAGCCGTTTCTGGCTTTTTTGAGATAATTCGGTCTCTCCTTTGCAGATGAAGAGTGAGGAGGGGAAACTCTTCCTAAAAGGTGGGCCTCTCTCTCACACTGATGCACCCGTCAAGTATAGCCCTGGTTAATTGGGTTTTTTTACCCTGCTGTAATTATTTGTTGAGTATTAATAGAAAATCGTTTGACAAAAAAAATAATAATAATAATTAATTATGATTTGGTCAGATTTGATCTGGTAAGGTCTGATCTAATTTGTTTTGATATGAAACTTTTCCATATTTTCTTAATTGATCATGATCTGATTTGATATGATATGCTTCGAATAAGAATAAGTGAAAAGTTCAAATAATAAGTTCAAAAGAACAGAGCTTAAGTGTTTTTCTTTATCTAGTTTTTGGGTTTAAATATCTTATAGATTTTTTTTAAGGTAAGTGCAAGTTCACACAGATTAATAGATTATAATGCGGCTATAGTGAAATGAAATAAAAAAGAAATATGAAAATTGAAATTCTAAAATTTAGATCACTCTAAGTCGAGATTAGCCACTAGTAGTTAACTTCATGTACTAAAATATAATGAAGTGAAATCTTATTTGATTTGTGTCAATATAAATTTTATTAATATTAAATTTGTATAATTTTTTAATATTTTAAATTATAGATATTAAAATTAAATAAGTGTTGAAATTAAATGGGAGAATTGAGGTGAATAATAGATATTATTACACATGATGACACGAATTGAAAAAGAAAAGGAAGCAGGTGCTCTTTTGAGAGTAGACGACTCTCAAAAGTTTAGCCCAAATCTATATTTAAAGTTGTAACAGTATATATTTAGATTTGGACTGTGCTTTGAGAGCCGTCTTTACAAAAGACGGTCTAAGCAAGAATTTGTGAAAAGGAAAAAATAAGAAAAAGGCTTTGGTCAGGGTGACGTATGTATAGAATCATCATCTAAATTGGTGAGTTGGAAATAAAGTGGAGAAAGGCAAGGTCGTAGAAATGTACATCATTGATGATCCCACCCAATATTTCGCCCACAACACGCACACTAAATAGTAAATATACGCTCATTCCCAACTACACCATCTTATTTTTAGAATTCTATTATATTTACGACCTTCTTTTTCATGTTCTCTTTGTTTTCCCGATTTTGATATTGATTGATTCATTGGTTAAAGTTTTTGAGTTAAGTTTTTATATGAGATCTTTTCATAATGCGATAATATTAAAATAAAAAGCATATAAGCTATAGTTATATATTATCAAATTATTTTGTCTTATGATAACATCGTTTCATATAAGAATTTGTAATTTTTTAAATGTTATAATTATTAATTATATTGACAATGTGAATTAAACTAATATTATAAGGATTAAAAAGGCTTTTAATTAATAGGTCTACTCAGAATCTTCATATAAGTGGTTCATTTTAATTTTTTGTATTTAAGTGTATTTTTAGATTTCATCATCAAATAAGATAATTAGTCAATTTTTGAATTTATTACGATTGTATTATGATTTATGAGTAAGATAAATTTGGGATTATGATATTATATGTAGGGATTAAATATAAATCTTTATTGATATTATGAAAGTGATATTAAGTTCTGAATTCATAATAAAATCATAATCAACCAATATAAAAACACAAATTCATTAATGAGATTGTCTTATACTGAATGATCCATATTAAGTTAGTTTATTAAAATAATTACTTATAATTTTAAAGTGATCAATTAGAAAAACAAGCTAATTATACGATATTGTTTAATAATTAAACGATCTAATATAATTAACACTTGTTGAATTCAATTTTATACCATTAGTATTTTTATAATCATTAAGACTATAAATATTATATTTCAAAATTTGAAAATAGCAAGTTATCATGTTACTGAATTTACATTAGAAAAATACTTTTAAAATTAGACACATTCATGATTAATCAATAAATAATAGGAAAATTTGCCAATTCCAACTATTGATTATTTTTTAATAATCCTAACTATTGATGAAGTTTGCTGAAAACAGTCCCATTCGATACTTAACCGGCTGTAGTTGGGATTGTTTTCAGCAAACTTCATCAATAGTTAGGATTATTGAAAAATAATCAATAGTTGGGATTATTTTTGCAAATGGATGATAGTTGAGATTATTCTTGGCAAATTTTCCTAAATAATATTATTATAGAAAAATCATAAAAAATATAATATTAATCTAGATAATTTTTCTAATTTATTAAAACCTTAATCATTAATGGTGAATAGATTAAGTTCACCAACAAAAGAATTAAATAGAGGACGATATGAAAACATCAGCATCAAAGGCATGAACAAAGCAATCACAATAAAAAAAACTTCTAGAAACTCCAAAAACAATCCAAAAGAATCCCCTCTTTTATTGACACTTTCTTGTTTCTTCAACAATCTTCTCCCCTATAAATACATAAAGCTGAGACATGACTTGTAAAATAACACAACCCCAACTACCTCTTATTAATGAGAGTTAATACCTTAAATAACTTAAATAAATTCTTTAATTTTGTAAAGCCGTCTAAACCCAGAAACAATTGTAATATTGTCATTGCTAAAAATATGTCTGGATCATCACACACAAATTCTGATTTCAACAACCCAAGATTAGTGATTAAGAAAGTCTTGGCTGAATCTCAACGCGAAGGAGATGGTGCTATTGTTCGTCGTAGCATTGGCAGGTTTGATTTTGCACGTTTGTTGATTATGTTTTAATTCTAAATATCTCTATTCGTTATAAGTTAAAAATTATATGAACTATGGTATTAATAAAATTTAAATTGAAATGAATTAAAAAACATCTCGCTACCACAAAAAAAAAATTTGATTGAAATAGGAGAGAGTATTCCTTATTTCGATCATAAAAATCAATTGTTAGTTAATTATTCAAATATATGTTTGCATATCTTCTGCATTCGTACATTATCATTTCAAATACATGAAAATGATTTTTAAGACCATTGTACACGATTTACTAATCTCTTTGAAACACAAATCTTAAAAAAGTCAGATTTTAGGCTATTTTAGAGTTATTTTGAGTTGCAAATTAACTTTGATGCATCTTTATTAATTAATCTTAATATTTGTGGGAAAAATCATATATTTGATTCCAGATTTAGTTATGGCATTGCATTGCTATTGAAAGTCAACGTTTTGTACTTATGGTCTTGTTTAACGGTTTAATTTTTCCATATTGTATTGAACCTGCAGGCCGGGATTGAAGTTTTTGGATCCTTTCTTGATGTTGGACGAATTTTCAGGTATTTTCACATTCACTAATTTTTCGCATAACCGTTTATATTCCGTTACATAGTACTCGTTACTGATAGTTACATTTTCCCACGTAATATGTCACACTCAATAGCAAGTATTATGAAACGGAGGAAGTATTCATTTTGTATTATTTCGAATTATTAGGACTAGTTTTTGGTATTTGTTTTATATTTGTGAGATTGTAAGGTGTTTGAGCATTACGTATGTGTTGCGCAGTTTCTGCACCAGCTGGATTTCCTGATCATCCACACAGAGGTTGTTAAATAATCTATCAAAGTCATTTTTTATTCAATATTTTTTCATTTTTCAATATTTTCATAATTTCAGTTCACATACAACTTTTCTTTTTGTTTTTTGGTCTTTTTGACGGCAATCCTCCTATTTCTCTATAGAGAGATTTGAATATAGTTTAAGTGTTACCTACATTCACATCTTGCTATATATTTATGGAGATTTAATAGTTATAATAATAATTATATGTCTTTTATAATTTATACAAATAATGATAAAAAAAAATATTACTTTGATGAATTCGACTATGTTACGCATTATGCAACTCATTGACTTTTTGCTCTTTGTATTGTTTTTAGGATTTGAGACGGTTACATACATGTTGGAGGTACACTTCTATACCTTTTAAGTTGACTTTCCTAAAATTATATTTATATTATTTTATTCTGTTACTCTTTTAAGTGAGTCAATAATACAATATTTAATTTATTAGTTGTTGATTGTTGATTGTTGATGTGTGTTTGAACAGGGTGCTTTTGCTCATCAGGATTTTGCTGGGCACAAAGGGGTAATTAGAACTGGCGATGTGCAGGTAAAACCATGTTCACAATTAATGTTGACCAACTTTCTAAATATTTAAAGTGCATCATATTTTTCTTTTTAAAAAGTTCCAAGTACATCATTTTATATGATGACTTTTTAGAGTGTATAAAAAATGCTACTCTGTTCAATGTATACATTCATTTAAAAGGCTTACACGTAATTCACTTTTAGATGAGAATTGGATATTCTTTCAGTTGAAACATTTACCAATTAATTTTCAAGGAACAGATCTAGATTGAATTCTCGATACACCCTCTTATTTTCTCAACCTACCATGCCCATTAAAAACACTATTTGTTTCTTTTCAAATGTCTCATTTGCCTTTGGTTACATTTATCAATCACTCATAATTTGTATTTTACTCTTAATCCATGCATTAATACATAGTCAAATGAGATCTTATTTGATTCATCTTAATGTAAAGTTTATTAATATCTAGATTTTATAATTTTTAATTATACACAATCATCGCTATTAAGTATTTTATACTGCATTGGTAAATGAGTGAAAAGCAAATGGAACATTTAAAATGAAACAGAGTGAGTAGTTATATAGTATAAATACGACTTTATAGTATTAATAATTTACGTACCATTTATGGTGTTATTTAAGTTTATACACAAAAAGGGTAATGAATTATATTAAAATTTATGACACGATTACACGTTAATTAATGTTATTAATGCTCATTATGTTGATTGCTTTCATACATAGACTTTAGAGTATCAAAATCATTATTTTCCATTAATAAGAAGATTTATGATTATACAGTGGATGACTGCTGGAAGAGGTATAGTCCATTCAGAGATGCCAGTTGGGGATGGAGTTAACAAGGGTTTGCAACTTTGGATCAATTTGTCATCCAAAGACAAAATGTAAGAATTTTTCCATACTTGGGTATATAAAACCATTGTATAAGAAAATGGTAACTCTAGACATGTACTAGGTGTCCAAAAACCCAGATATTAAATAGCCTAAAGTATCGATTTAAATAAATTCCGATTTAGTCAAAATTAGTTACGTTGAGGGCAAAATTATGAATATACGTAAAGAAACAATAGCTAAAGTATTATTATGTATTATTTAGGTCCCTTTAAGATTATATCTTAAATTTTTAAATGAGATGGTAATATGGTAAAATCATTTATATTAGGTTGACACATGTATATTTAGGCGTTAAACTGATCAATAATAATTTTATACTGATCAATTAGAGAAATGAGCTAATTATATAGGCTCGTTTCATGGTTAGACGACCGTCATACAAGACGAGCTGAAAATTTAATGCCTAAAATCATAATCTTATGCAGGATTGAACCCAAGTATCAGGAACTCCCAAGTGAAGACATACCAAGAGCAGAAAAAGACGGTGTAGAAGTAGGAGTAATAGCAGGGGAATCAATGGGAATTCATTCACCAGTTTATACAAGAACACCAACCATGTATCTAGATTTCACCTTACAACCAGGAGCCAGTTTTGCCCAACCAATCCCAGAATCATACAATGCATTCATCTACATCATCGAAGGTGAAGGCGTATTCGGGTCATCGAGTTCGAAACCAATGTCTGCACACCAATGCCTGGTTTTGGGACCAGGAGATGGGTTATATGTATGGAATGTATCGTCCAAGCAGCTAAGATTTGTGCTGATTGGCGGACAACCTTTGAATGAGCCAGTGGTTCAGTATGGTCCTTTTGTCATGAATACACAAGCAGAGATTGAGCAGACTTTTGAGGATTATCAGTTCGGCAAGAATGGTTTTGAGATGGCTAATTATTGGAGATCCCAGCAATAATTTTCAACCATTTTTATTGCTTTTGCTTCCTATTTTCTGTCTTTCCTGATTAATAAAGGCCTAGGAGTTCTTTTATGTCTTTTTTCTTTTTTTTTCTTTTCTTTATTGATATCGTTCAATTATAGATTTTTTTTTATGTTTCTTTTACAGTTTTACTAAGCAATATTAAATGGAATCAAGAGATGAAGAGAACATATTTCATTATTATATTTTTCTAGTTTTGCTTCAAGGTTATCAAATACCTATTCTTGTGATGAAATGTCTCTTAAAGAGACCACAATTTTAAATAAGGAGTTTATATTGGCATAATATGTATAAGATGAGTTATTTAACCTATATATATGATGCGTTTATAAGTAAAATCGTCTCATACAACTATTTTTGTTCCATAAAATGGGTGCTGTATTTAAGGTTGAATATGATTTTACAAAACAAAGTTATATATACTACATGATATAGCAACTAGCAATATAGTACAAACGAAGTTGAGTAATAAACAATTATAAAATTCATGCCCTAGAACAAATATTCTAAAAGATATTCAAATATTGATTCATACATAAAATAAAATTTACCAATATATTATTTGTTAGCAAGTAAAAAATAAATATAGGAAATGAGAGATAAATTAAATGTCACTTAATTTGAACTAACAAAAGTACAAGAGGAAAAAACCAAGTTATTGGAAATCAAATGTTATTTGAACGATCGTAAAATTTGAAGATGCAAATTCAAAGGGAACAAAGAGAGTAATGTTTTTGTTAAGAATAATAAAGAAGCAAGTTTGAACAAACTTTTTGATGTGTTTGATATAAAATTAACCTTTGTTCGTAATCTTACTTCGTGTACTTATTTTTAAAATTATGAAAATGATAAAAGAATTATGCAAACAAAAAGTTTTGACATTAAAGAGCGTAACTTTATCAATTTATTAATTGAATCTGATTTGAAATCAAATTAAACTTGACATATATCAAAAGTTAAATAAAGTAAGTTTGAACGAGCAATAAAAAATGTTGATGATTAAACTTTTTAACTGAAAGCTCAAGAATTCAAACCTTTAACTCTGCCTATTTTTCAACACAAATTTAAAGTGTACATCTTTGCACCCTATAATTTTTTAACCAAGTTGATCCAAACACAGCTTTATTTACCCCATGTTTCATCTTTAATTCTTCACAATCATGAACACCATTAAAACTTTGACTTGGCTCAATGAAAGATTTCCTCTTACAGGGGAAAATGCATTTGTATTTGAAAGTGCAAGTCAAACAAATATTGTGGATAAACCATTAAAGATGACCCACAAAGCTTTTGAAGTCTAATAATAGCAAGAAATGATAGTGATATAATAGATTATCCAAAGTGATATACTTTGTAGTTGTGGGTACCTCTTATTATGTCAACTATAACAACAGCCGATAACCCCCTTAGTGATTCAATGCTTCAACCACTAATCTCTGCACCATCAACGATCAATATACATAATTTATCACATTAACACTATGTTTCGATAACAAATTAAAAAAAAATGAAAGAAATGAAAGAAAAGGGTAAAGACAGAGAGTACACCTTATTTGTTTAGAAGGAAAGGGAATGAAAAAAAAAGACATGGGCATTTTCCCTCCAAATCTTTCCACTTTGAGAGATATTATATTTTTAACCTAATTTATTCATGTTTTCAATTCAAACCCCTGTTATCCAAAAAAAATAATCCCCCATCCTCTTAGATTTCTCTCTTTATTTTCCCTCTATTTCTCTATATTCAAACACAGTTAAATATTAATTGTTATAAGGGTAGAAATCATTTATTATTTTTCTTACTTGATATGGAACATTTATTTTTTTCCTATTTAATGATTTATAATAGCAAAATGTATTGACATATATTAACCATATATGAAGAAAATTATTGATCCTACTTCAAATGCTTCGATTACTAATCTTTGCAATATAATCTATTTTTGAATTGAGCTCAATGCCATAAGTTGCCAAGTACCAAAACCGTTACAATGAGTGCTCGAATGAGAAGAAAAAGGCTCGAATATGGTGCTTGCTCGAACGCGCAACAAGCATTGTGCGAGGTAGTGTCTTGATGTGCTTGGAAAACAAGATGCCCGCATGGGCTAGCGGGTGAAAATAGATAGACAGAAGCTAGAGTGTTGCACTGCTCGGTCTAGCAACCAACCAAAGCATAATGAGCCTTTGGAGTGTAGCAAAATTACCACACGAGCAAGCTAGGTTCGACATTATAAGAAACTATGTGTTTGGTTGAATAGAATGTATAATTTGGTTATAACTTGTAATTGTGTTTGTGTATGATTACATATAAAAAATACAAACATTTCTGAATAAGATGGTAGCAACTGATATCCATTAGATCTTATTATCTTTTACTCTTCTATTTCTTTGATTTTTAATTTGAATTATTTCAACAATTCTTTTTCATTAATTTTTTTTCATAATTTTTGCAAAAAATTTCTAGCTTAATTATTAAAGGATTTCACAAGTTCATATCAGACATTTTATTTTATTTTTTGAATTCCGTTATTTTTATATTTGAAAACATTATAATTAAATATCATGAATAATATCCACACTAATTCAAATGCTTCAACCACTAATCTTTGCAATTGCAACCATGAACGATGAATATTTAAGGCACAATATGAAATTAAGAGTCCACCGTGCACACAACGAAGATCAGGATGTCTATTGGCTATTGGGACCCTGCAAACAATATTTAAGGCATACACTTTGTTCAATAAAAGCCTTGTTTCAACTCTTTGCAAGTCTGGATGCATCAGCATCACAAGAGCTCAATAATTTACTTTGACCATATAGATAGAAAGATAAAAGTATGTTGATATCATATTATTGGTTATGTTTGGAATATTTCATTTATTATGCTTTCATGATTTTTCATAAAAATAAATAAGTGAAAATACATCAATTTGAAATTTTATTATATATCTATTGATATATAGTTTTACTTTAATTTTTTAAAATTTTTCATAATGTATAATTATAGACATTAAAGTTTGAATTATACATGCAATTTGTGCAACAAAGTTAAATGTAACCAACATCGTGAAGCAGATTGAGTACAAAAAAAGATCATTTTCAATTAAAGTATTTCAAATTTTAACTCTATTTATAGTGAAGCAGATGTGTATAATGGCTTGCCCACTAAAGGATGCCCTACATCTTTTGTTTTCTCAATATCTTTTTCATGTGTCGTTTTTATACTAGAGAGGTTCATTAGATGTCCCTTTAAATGTACTTGGTTTCTTTTTAGGGACGTATTTTTTATACTATTTCTCAAATTTGTTTAAAAATAATTATTGTTTGCTAAATTCAAAAGAAATGATAATGAAAATACACTATAACTTATCAACCACATTAAGGTAGACTAAAATGTCTACCGGAAAAATCTTAAGCACCGATCCTAAATGCTTACTCAAGGTATACAAAATGCCTACTTGACATAATGTGAACCTCTATTTGAGATATCCTAAATGCCCACTTAAGATATACTAAATGTCTACTTGATATAATGTGAACCCCTACTTGAGATATCCTAAATGCCTGCTTAAGGTATACTAAATGCTTACTTGAAATAATGTGAACCCCTAACTGACGTGTCTTAAATACCTACTTGAAGTCCAAAAATCCCATCAATTAAGCGTGTAGTAGTTACTCTACATTTACCTTTTTTCAAAAAAAAAAAAGATATGATGGGTCAGCATAACTAAAATGGTCTTTCAAAGAGATCGTCTCATATAAGAATCTTCCCAAAATAAGATTGATAATCTTCCTTTTATGTTTACGTTACTAATAGTCTAATACTATACATTTTTAATCGTTTATATCCCCTTTTAATCAATTTTACTTACTTTTATTTGCATAGTATGACTTTTATTTCTCCAATATATATATTCACGCCCAAATCCCAATAGCCAATGCCACTATTTTCAAATAGTGTTTCCCAATGTGAATGAAATGGGTAGACATATTTTATCTTTGAATCAAAGAAATAATGGTAAAATAATAGAAATAAAAAAAATAATTAATCCCCTTAAATAAGGATAAAATTCATTTACCGTCCCAAAAGCTGTTGAACACTTGGGATTTACTTGAATTCACTTTCATCCCGTTTAGTTCATAACATCACTTCTGGGTCCCACACATTTTCTCTATTTTCATGACATCACAAAATCAAAATGACTCCTTTATTTTAGCAGTGAAATATAATACAGCACAAATTCTAGATCACTAGTTAAATACAGTTTGGCCAAAAGTTTTAATGTTATTAGAAACAAAATAATTTATATGTTACAAATAAATTACAAAATAAACTATATTATTATATCATGATGTAGCATGAGAGTTGTCAACAAAGAGCAGTTTCTCAGGGTCGAGAGGTCCACGCTCACTATGAGATAGTTTGGGTTCCCATCCCAAATTTCCCATCAAATCTTTAACTTTAACAAGAATATCTACATTGTCCCTCACAATAACGGCACCATGAGGTCGAACAATTCTATACATCTCGATTAGTATATCAACAATTTCACACCTGATCAATTCCACGCAGACAAACCACTACTTTATTATATACATCAAACTCACTAATGCCATGGGAACGATGATTTCATTTGGAAATTTGGATTTGGATTAAATTCCACCATTGTTTTCAAAATAGTTAAAGTTGAGGATTTCACGATGACTACCTAAACCTTGTCATTCTCTTCTTCATTTATGATGTCATAATTGAAATCCATAATTCGAAATGAAATACTTGTTCCCAAATACTACATAAAGAAAATATACTTCAACATCAATCAAATTGTGCGACGAACAAACAATAGAGCTAAAACACTCACTTGTTCATGTACATACTGAAAATCCCATGTGCATGTATCAGATCGTATGTCCGGGGATATGTTGAGAAGGCCTCACACCTGTGAAAATTAAGCACAATATAAGCTTTACATGAGTTTCAGAGTAGAGAAGTACTACGCACCCAAGAAATAAGTGTAATCTCGATTTTGAACTATAACTGAGTTGCATTTCTACTGATAGAAATCTCATAAACAAACATGAATGTAACCAGGGATTAGATGAGTCGGAGGTACGCAACCTTACTCTTGTTAGTGATAACAAAGAGGTTGTTTCTGATTTACCCTTGATAGCCAACATAATCATGAACTTCTCATAAATAAAATGCAGGTGATTTAACAAGTCGTTTTACTTATAATACATTATAATCCGAAACCAATGAAAAATAGTCCATTACTCGGTGCTGTATACAAAGGCAGCTAGAAAAGCTCTACTAACACGAATGATTTAATATCTCAACTATGATTGTTTACATAAGGGAAAAGGTGATGAACTCAATTCTTAGTTTCAAACACAAACAAAGAAAAGTGAATGGTGCAAGTTTATCTAAAGTTAACAGTCCGAATTTCAAGTGGTAAGCATAAAGACTAGTCATCTTACCAGTTCATGTAAGTGCCTATCATTCCACGCTCATAGATGACCCCAAGGGTGTTATTTGTGGAATCATAAGGGACTACATTCATGACCCACACGGGGTACGGAGATAGTGCAGCAGCAAACCCTCCAAAATAAGCATTCATATCCATGATATTCCGATATCCACCATGGAAGAGAGAAACAAGAACTTTTCCATAATGCTGAACTCTTCTTTTCCATAAGCGATTGTCTTCGTTGAAGGTCCTTGAAGTAACTCCCTTAATGCTTGAACTAGTTATTCTAGGTGGTACAACGTTTAACCTTTTAGGCCATTTTTCAAGGATTCCTCCAGCTGTACGTTTGACGTTTGTAACATCAGGAAGTGGAGTTATGCATGGCTCCATCTTTCTATACCTGATACAAAAATAGCAATATATGAATATTTGTTATCTTCGACATGGACATTCGTTGGGTCCGGGGAAGGCAAAATGGACAAATACAGCTGATTGCAAATTTAACAATTCTGTTTTGTTAGAGAAAAGTGAAACATAAAATAAGAACAGAAGACGATATAGAAGGGGCAAAGGTAAATAATGTGCATTGTTCGCCAATTACACACACAACCGTGGAATTACATATACTATAACATTGTACTGTTATCGTGGAGTCCTAAAGCGCAAGGTCAGCTTAGAGGTTGATATCAATTAAAAGCCTTGTCTTGCCTTTCAGGTTAGAGTCAAAAAGAGTTACAGGAAGCTTCTGCACAAAATTATAAATAGCCTATCTATATCGTCAAAGTACATATTTCTGTTCGGCTTTAATCAAGTCTCAAGTGTGAGGCTAACAAAATAAAGGAAAATTTTGCAAATATAGCAGCTCTCAAAAGGATGTGTAACTGAATAAGTGATGACAGCAACAGATAGATCATAAAGACAAGTACCATAAGGTAAATGCCTCTGAAAGATACTCTTTATGCCAAAGGTCTCAGTGACTTCTAGAGATGCCGTAGTAAGAAGACAAATATATAGTATCGAAAGGGGCCAAAAAAAAAAGCAAGTGTCAACTAGTTGTGTCTTAAGAGAGCCATGAACAAGCCACCTTTCAAGACAGCACAATGTAACTACTAAAATTTGGAAATCAAATTATTAGAATGTATCATGAATGGAAAATTATAGGCAAGAGGAAGAAAAGAGAACAAGATAAAGAAGGAAAGAAGACGAAAAGAGTAAGATGAGACAAAGACTACACTGCATTTATGCCATGAAGGTCTGCTTCCTATTACCCCCTCGTATATTAGACAGCCTTAAAACCGCTAAGCAATTACAACAAGGTACATAAATGCCTATGTCATAACGCAGACACCCCCAACCAGCTTTTTGTTCTTTTCTTTCTTTCTTTTTTCTGAAAATTGGAAATATTATTTATATAACATTGAAACTTGAGGGACCCAAAACCGCTGGCATAAAACAACCTGGAAGGGAAAAAAGCCATTGAAAGAGAAGACCAAATGACATGCCACTCAATGAAAGCATAGGATTGGAATATACAATACAACACCAAGTACAATTAGACTACACATTTGGACCACCGCAACTCCAAACAGCAGCCCCTGATTTTCAGACAAACCGTACCTCCAAACAGCAGATTATATGCTTTCGGACCATCTGTACATCAGTCCATACCCAGATTTCAGAATGTGCACATTCCTTACTGTTTTATTACTTATGAATCAATCATTTCAGATGTGTTCTGAAAAAAAATTCAGGAACACAGCTGCTGTGTCAGTGAATTGCACATCACACGAATTCGATCTGCTACGGGTTGATCTTCCTTAACCACCGCGAAAAATCATCATCACACAGCAAGTAGAATGGGCAGCAGGAACCTCCAATATCTGGTTGCTATAGGCTGATTTCATCCTCAACCACTATTATGCTTGATAGCGTACCCCAGACAGATATTGAAGATGCTGACACAGTGGCTAGGTTTTCAATTTGTACTCTTTGGATAAAATTGTTGTAGCTACAATAGCAATGCACCAGCTTCGATTCTCAAGAAAACAGCAGTGTCCTTCACGAAAAACAGTAAGGGCATACTTTTGCTTCATGTCCCTGTAGCTTTAGCTACAACAAATCAAGTACCACCTACTCTTTTGGGTGTAAACACATGGCACCACATTCACTTTGCTATAAGGACTCTGAAAGCAGGTTTAAGGTTATCAGAAACACAAAATAATGTATTAGAATAAGGCCATTTTTGTTCGGATAAAGGCTGATCAGTTCTAAACATCAAACGCGTAAGAATTTCCCCAAACTTTCAAACCAGCACAGTTTTCATACACATCAGTTATAATGATGTGAAAACATTCTATAGTACAGAGGAAGTTATCTTCCATTGCGCAGCTTCAAACAGTAGTTTGTCAATCAAACACTTACACCCCAGTACCCAAAACTTCATATCTCCTGTGTAAAGCATAGGTTGATCCTCAGAAGCAAAACATAGATCAATGTATGATTGCAACTGAATTATGCAAAAGATCATGGTAGGACAATTCTTTTTGCCCTAACACCTCCTCTACCCATGTCCCACCCTGAGTTTGATGAGTTTTAGTATTTTCTGAAGGTTTGATGTACAATTTTCAAAATTAATCTTATTTCTTTCATACCACAAACTCCAGATTACACAAATTAGAATCATGTTCCACAGTTTCACTTTCCTTTTCCTTTTCAAAAGATCTTTCCAACCTAAGATAAAACTAGTAACTACTACAATGATTTTGTAGTACACCATTTATTCCCCACCAATCTAGGATTCCCATCCAAACGGACCATGTGAAATTACATGTAAATAAAAGATGTTCATTTGTTTCCATTTTTGAACCGCAGAACAGGATAAGTGCTTGTGTTTGATCGATGATTCCTTTACCATATTAAAAGTCACTTGTTTTGAGTTTCTCTAAACATGCTAGCCATAGAGTCAATTGGGCTCTCGGCGGGTATTCTTCCATATAATCCCAATCACAGATTTGGGAAGGATTGGTTCAACTGATTTATAACACTTATCCGTTAGGTCGTGAATAAAAAATTACCATCTCCCGACCAATTCCATATAACTTTATCCCTTTTTCCTCTATCCGGTATCTTATTTTCAATACATGCTATAAGATCTTGTAAGCCACCTTCCTCCCATTCACATAACCTTCTTCTCCACAAAAGCTTCCAATTCCATTACTCTTGACGTCATTCACCCATCTGGTTAATATATAGTTCTCTCTGTAATGAAATGGAGAACAATCTAGGGAACACACTTTTCGGTGGACTAGGGCAACACCAAGGATCGTCCCAGAATAGGATGGAGTCACCAATTCCCACGCTATTCTGCTGTCTGCATACCACTTTCCACCAAGTCTCTAATTTTTCGGACCTCGTTGTCTTTACTCAACATTTGTGACCACATACCCTCTTTTACATTGATGAAAGCCTCTGAGGATGCTTTCATTCCTTTGATTTTGTACACCCACATTATGATTTTCTTCCAAAGTGATCCATCATCGGTGAAAATCTCCACCACCATTTAAAAAGCAAGATTAGATTTTTACACATCGGGAAAGAAGCCATTCATGGAAGGCCCAAAGCATAATGCACTACACGGGTACTAATTTTCTAATACAAAAACAACGTCAGAGAGCTTTAATCTCAAAAGATTAGTGTCAGCTACATAAATCAATATATCAGTTCCAATGGTTGCTCACGTGGAAACTTTTTCTCCATTCATTCGATTCTCTACAATCTCAATCTGTAAGTCTTGATCCTTCATATTATTTTTCACCCTTGTCTTCCAAGTCATTGTTGGTTGTCTTTGCCCTCTGTTCAAGTCTTTCAAGCTCGAATTCCTATCTTCTTTACCGATTCGCTAATACCCGTTATTGCACATGACCTAACCATCTTAAATAATTTTCTTTCATCTTTTTCTAGTTATTTTCAACTTCTAAACCATTTCTTATATCTTCGTTTCGAGTTTTATCCAATATATACCAATTCATCCATCGAAGAATTCACATTTCCGTTACTCTAATCTTCCTATTATGATCCTTTCTAAAAAGTCTAACATTTTGATCCATATATTTGTATTGGTGTAATGGTCGTTTGATAGAACTTCCCCTTTAGTTTTAAGGGTACACCTCGATCACAAAATATTCTAGTAGCCACTATCCATTTTAGACGCCCCCAGTAAATTATGTGGGTTACATCTTATAAATATCCCTACGACGCTAAAAGGTGGACTTAAGATGTTTGAAACATTCACTTGGAGGACTCTCGTTATCTCGTTGTCTCACTTCGCCTTAATTTGAACCCTCTAGACTCCTACTTTTATCTCCATCTTTCTAACTTAGCATTTACCACAAGCCTTGGTCTCATCTATCGAAACAATATCATCAGCAAACACGTACCAAGGAAAGTCACCTTAGATAGTCAAGTGATCTCAACTTAGGACCACTGCAAAAGGAAAGGGCTTAGAGTCGAACCTTGATGAAGGTCAATTGTGATTGGGAAAAATTTTGTTACCCCTCCAAATGTCCTAACAATCGTTGCCATTGTCTATCATAGTGCTTTTTTTGGTACCTTGATGTATGCTTTTTCCAAGTCAATAAAAACCATATGAAAGTCTTTTCTTCTATCCTTATAATACTCCATCATTTATCTCATAACATGAATTGCTTCGATTGTAGATACTCGTGGCATATTCATAAATCAATATAGTTCTATGATAAGTTAGTATATCTCCTCATACGTATGTCTATCACTCAATCCCATAACTTCATATTATGGCCCATGAGTTTTATTTGGAGCAATCCTAATTTTCCAATAAATTTTACAAGATAGGTTACTTTTAGACGTACAGAGGAGTGTGGACCATATATCATTGAAGCACCCATTATAACGACAAAGGGCAAGTGTGTACACTTATATGGATAAAAAAATTATAGGAGCACTTTCAGGAGCTACATCATTATTGACATCTGCAGCATTCGAATATACATAATTCTTGTATTAGAGCATGCAAAACTTTTTACCTAGTTGCATTTTGACAAACCCCAAAGGCTGGTTCTCAAAATTGTTCTAGAATTCAACACTACTCTATGAATAATATGCAAGTCCAAACTGTACATAAAAATTTGTGGCATAATCCTGAACATTCTGTCATGGAAGGAGAGGTACCAACACTCAAGAACGTTTATTCTAGAAGGACAAGGAGGGAAATCTAGGATCAAAATTAAGCTATGTTATTTGTTATTAGCTGTCAAGAAAAGAATATTTCATTTAGTTATGTTATCTATTGCTTAGTTGTAAGAAGTTTGTTACAAGAGTACTCTAGATGAAACTCTTGCTATATAAGCAGCTACGAGAATAATCGTTTACTATGCTTGTAGATGTAGTACAATATAGTGTGTGGTGTACACTTGATGTTACTGAGTCATTCAAAGAACTCAAGGAGGACTCTGCTCTTACTTACCTAATACAAGCATTCCAATTCCAACGCTTCTTTTCTGATTTCTTAATTCTTCTGCATTTCTCATGTACTCATTCTTTTCTGTAATGATTATCCTTTTGCTAAATTATTACAGTCCCACCATAACCCTTTCATAAAACAGCAACTGAAGTTTCAGCTTACGAATTAAAGGTATACTAAACCTAGCAATATTTTTGCAGCAAGCTATTAAAAACATTGATGGTCCTTCAATGAGTATGACCAACCCCTCCCAATATCAGCCAAACCAACCACCTTAGGACAGGAGTCTGGGATAACCTTAACTCACCCTTGTGCACATTTTAACATGGGCACAGAAATCATGTATACCAAATACCACATCTGAACCGTCACCAACCTTTATTGTAGTCTAAAGCATCAATTTGTTTAGGTTCTAGGTTTTCTGCATAGATATTATAAACCAGCAAGAAAAGCCAATTAAAGTTGATTGATCTTTACACCACTAGATCTTTATCTCCTTTCCTTCAGCGAATTAAAACTTACAACAAACTCCATCCCGTTACCTTAACTTATTTTAGACTTTTGCACTGATAGGAACAACAACTATACTCTCATGTTCATACAATTCACAAGTTCCCTTTCCCCTTCTCTACTAAGACCGCTATTATAGGTTTAAATAATTTGATCTCTTGAAGCATGTCATGCATCTATACATTACAGATATTGCTAATGTGACTAACAACCCAACATATATTGGGTTTCTCTCTATACAGTCTAAATGGAGTTTAGAGCGAAACCCAATAGATCTTGGGTATTAGTTACATTAGCAACATCAGTCATATAGATGTCTGAAATGAATCTATAGACTATGACCAAGTCACTTTCTCATAGAGCAACAGTGAATCTCTTTGGAGCTCCCTCACCCCCCAAATCACAGACACAGACCCGAGCCATAGATATAATAAACTCCAATACCCATATACATCAATGATAATTTAGTCCACAAGTAACATGAGCTTCTGAAAAAAGAGTAATTATAGTTTTTAAGTGAATCTCAATTCTTGGAAAAAAAATCTAAAGAAACACAACATGGAATAATGTGTAGAACTGGTAAATTAGAGCAGATTTTGTACTCCTGATACATATTTACTTTCTGCTTAGTATATCTCTCATTTCTCGCATGTTGATTGCATTTTATCAAGTAGTTTCATCCCAATATAAAGAACTTTGGGAGTAGGAGAGGAGAGCATAACTTAACAATTACTTCCTAATAAGATAGGTCTATCTAAATCTTCTACTACATGCTAATATCCAGTTAAAAACCAAGAAAAAAAACAAGCTACTAAAGCTGGTGAGACGAACTTACCAAGCATAGTCGGGTTGATTGTCCTTGCAAAAATATAGAGATTTCCGAGTCTTTAAATTTTTTTTACAATGAATATGATTAGTGGGCTTCTGCCACACTGCAATTGGTCCCTTTTCTGCAACCTTTTTCCAGCACATTCTCCTTGCAAGGTCTTCCAAAGTCATTTGCTCATTTTCCAAGTCCTCAGTTGTTCTCTCCCAGCTTTTGTAGCTAATCCGCCAACCAATAGGTGGGCCCGATAACACCCAATAACCACCAGGCCGCAGAACACGATCAATTTCCAACAAATATAATCCATCTAGCAGGAGATGTTATCAAAAGTCAGATAGTAGGATGAAGATATGAGAACTGCAAATGGAAATAAAGAAACTAGGTCAAGCTTACATGCTTAGCATTTGCTGAAATTATTCTATACTAAATTCACCATCATCAATGTAGTTAACTCCAACGAAGAAAATTAGTAAGGGATTAGTTAAATTCATTTTGATTCCATGAAATTCAATTTTAATCAGAAAGTAGAAGTTCTGCCAGAAGAGTGCTTAGATGTAGAATGATTAATCAACCAAACAAAACACTTAACAAATGAGTACCATAATGAGCCCATTTCACAAGACATCTAGAACAATGAGCTAGGTCAAAAGACCTTGACGGATAAGGCAATCTGTAGGTACTCAGAATACCAAGCATAGCCGGAAGTCCTCTTTCTAATGCAAACTGCACTTGAGCTTCATGTATATCCATTGGTGCTACCGACATTGTTATGATATTGTAATCCAACAAAGCCGCCCCAAAACTAGCTACCTGCAAACAGCCGCTATTAATGTAAGTCTAACGTCTCTAATAGTTCCTACATTCTTTGAATCAGAAAAACCTAGTTAGCACATTCGATCATTTTCTCCACTGCTATAATCGATACAACCACTCTTCAGCTAGTCATTTGCTAAGATTTTCATCTCAAATAATTATGTTGGAATTTTTAGCTCTTTTATTAAGTGAAGTTGTTGATGATATTTGCTATCAATATAAATTGCGTACATATGACTCCCAAACCCTGCTTAAGGAGCCTAAGAAGCTTTCATACCTACGGAATACTAAAATGTCGTTATTGTACTTAGAATTTTCCTCAACCACCAATGCTTAAACCAAAATCTTCAATGAAATTCAAAACCCTTGGGTGTTTGGCGAGTGGGAATGCGACTTTGTGAGACTTTATATGAGACTTTGAAGATAAAAAATTTCATCCTTTGTTTGTTATGTTAGATGAAACTTATATGTGGGGAGAGTTTGTTTGGAAAAGTTAGAAGAAAGACTTGTGAATAATTATGGTTCTTAATTAATTCGTATTTTCTATTATATTCCTTTCTTTTTTTAGTTGTGGCTTAAGATTGTTTGTTATATATCTTGCCATCTAGGATAGTTTGATATATATATATACATGTATAGTTTTTCTAAGTCAGTGGTTAACTTTTCCACATATTCATTTCTCTTTCTATACAAGAGATATTGAGACTTTTCTTTCTCTTGTTTTTAAGCTTCTGTAGAAAGCTGTTAGAGGCAAGTTTTCATGGTATCAGAGCCCGGTTTGTTGTTGGGCCTTTATATTGGGCATTTAATCTTACCACTGGTTAAGGGGCCTTTAATTGGATGTTCATTCCCAATAGGTTTGTAACCCTTCTGGTGGGCTAAAATTCTAAGAACACTCACATGTGAGGGGGAGTGTTGAAGTGTCCATGTGTTAGCCACATGTGAGTTATCCCACAACGGAGAAAGAGAAGGTTATGCATCACTTTATAAACTCAAGGAGTAACTCCTACTATTACCAATTGGTTTTAGTAGTGAACCTTCTTTGGGTCTATGAGTGGACTACTTCTCCTCCTTGTTTGGGTTGCCTAGGCCCATTTTCTAAATTCTATCAAGACTAGAAACAAAGTCTCACCCTCAAATACCACCCTCCCCAACAAATACCACCCTCCCCAAAGACATTTATCCATGGGACTTTCTCATTTTTAGTCCCATTCTCATTCCCTCTAAACAAACAAAGACTTACAAAGACTTAGACTTTAATTTATTTACTTCATTCCTCAAAATAAACCATGAATTTCTCATAACTTAATTCCCAAGAAATAGGTAGTTGAACTAATGCAAGCAACCATATTAACCAAAAAAACAAATAACCCCATCACTCAAACAAGTAAATAAAACCAAACACTGAATTACATATAAAACTTCCTCCATTTTGTTTTGTTTCAAAACAATCTAATAAAATTACAAAAATTAATGATTCTGATGTTGATGGAAGTATAAATCAAACCCCTCATTGAATTCCATGAATCCAAAATTAAAAATAACAAACAAAATTAAACTTACCCCACACCCAATGTCGAGAGCAGTTCGAATACGCCCAGATTTCAGAGGCAAAACTTTATCAATAAACTTCAAATACCCCTTAACTCCCTTAGGGAAAGAAGTCCCACCTCCGGGAAAAATCAAGTAATCACCTTCCAACCGAACCCAATTCTGAGATTTCTTAACAACAGTAAGCTTTTTCGATGGCACATTATGATACCAAGCCATATCCCTACTCTTGGGCCATGGAAACGGGTTTCGGTATCGCTTTGGTTGAGGAACCAAACACCGAAGTTTCTCATTATCACTTAGAGGGCAATGTCTTTCTCTATGGAAGAATCTCTCCTTTGAAATGTACTTGACCCTGTTAATATCTTGACATGGGCAATAGTTAGTGAAGTTCTTGGGGCAAAATTCGATGGATTCGTGATGGGTTCTGGGAACGATTATGGATTTAGAAGAATTATGATGGGTTGAAAAGTCGAGGTTTTGAGAATCAGAGGGTTCTGTTTTTGTGTCCTTTGAAGTACAATTGGGTGTGGTAGTGGTTGTTGTTGGGGTGGAGAAGGTGGTGGAGGTGGTGGGTATAGTGGAGAAGGAGCCAAAGAGGTAGAAAAGAGGAAGAAGAAGAACAATCAGAGTGATGTTGATGATGGGGTTATGGAGAATTGGAGATATTTTGGAAGGTGTGATTTGAAAAGCCATTGTTAGTATCTCCAGAGTGTTATCTGTGGAGTATGTTTATGTATCTCAGCCATTATGTTTCTGCAAAGTGTTGTACCCCAAGTCGCCCATCCAGGATTTTGAGACTCATGCGGCACCGATAAATGGGAAAATATCAACATATTTTGTTGTAAAATTAACAATTGAAATATTATAAAAATTTGGGTGAGACCGTCTCACCACGTGTGAGACACGTCTTATTGGGCGGCCCAATTGTATATATATTTTTTTTTACAAATTATTGTGAGAGACGGTCTAATCTAGAGACGCAATAGATATATGGGCTAAATAGCCCAATTAATACAAATCAGAGAGAAAATAAAAATATGGGCCTTTTGTTTTGAGGTCGTCTATTTGAAAGACAATCTCTCACAAGAGTAGCTGATTTTTTTTTTACCCATTTCACAAATTAAAATGTCAATTTTAAGAGTTAAAAGACCAATTTGAAGACTTAAGAGAGCAATATCAAGGATTTAAAATTGACATTTTAAATCATGAAATTTGACAATTTCAAGACTTAAAAGTTCAATTTTAATACGTAAAAAAACCAATTTTAAGACTTAAAAGACCAATTGCTAGACTTAAATTTCTCATTTCAACTTTAAAGTTGGATGACTCAAACATTAATCAACTTTAAAGTATGATGACTCAAACATTTTAACTTTGAAATTGACCTTTTATGTCTTAAAATTGAATTTTTAAGTCTTGAAATTATCATTTTAAGTCTTAAAATTAGTGTGTCAAAATATTTTAAAAAAACTTATTGGGCCTGGGCTGGTTGCACGGATAAGACGGTCTCACAGGAGAGTTTCTGTTAAAATATTTATTATTTTGACAAAATTTCATCAAAGTCGGCTAACCTAATTACCACCTGAAAGAAAATATCATCAACAATCAACATAAATTTCTATAAAAAATCTACTTTGACAATTTCATAGCATTCCAAGGCCATTGACCAATTTCATATCAATGTATTTAGTAAACTAGAACAAAAACTAATTTGACTTAAGATATCACATCCAAAATCCGTCAAAACACCGAACCCCTAAATTCAACGTTGGTAGCAAATAATATTTATTTGAAAAATGACTCATTTGAGCCCTTCACAATTCACATAACCAAATTGAGTGACAATTGACAAAAATCAATACAACTCTTCTTTTGCTCACTCATCACTTCATAATATTTCCTTTTAGACTTCACTTCTCCATTTTTTGCTTTCATTTCAAAATCAAAGCATCAAAACCCAAAAAATCCACAAAAAACTAAAACCCCAAGAAGGGTCTTCTAGTATCTACTCTTGATTGTGAAATTTCAAAAAACACCTACTAAAAATTAACAAATATTACCATAAAGCTTAAACTTTTACCATAGATATAAACTTAAAAACAAATATTTCTACCTTATCTTTGCACTAATTGTACAAAGAAAAGGACTTTGATAAACCCTTAATTTACCTTTGCTTTGTAGCTTACTATGGCTTGTTTGTACTCAATTTTCATTCATATATATGTCTTTTTGTTGGATTTACACTCTCTTCGAGGGTAGCATGTGTTTGCTCATGTCTTTGCAAGTGTCTACATATTTCCGAGCCAAAGCATGTTACCAGTGGTTCCTAAACCCCAAAAAAGGAATAAGATCAAGTCGAGCATAAAATGATAGCAACCATGCCAAAACGAGGAAGAAAAAAGGGTTTCAGGACGATAACGACCACCCCTTCCCAGTAGAGCAACCACCCGTTCTCTCTTGTGCAAGATCAAAAAGTGGAACGACCACCCCTTCCCAAGGGAACTACCACCTGTTACCAAGGGACATGTTCCCCTAATTTTGAGTGGAAGGACCACTCTTTCCCTCAACCTTGAACATCAATTTGAAGGATGCAGATCAGAATGTTAAACGACCATTCGTTCTCTCAACTACATCAACACTATGAAGCCAACAATAACATAGATCAGATTGTAGAACGAACGATCGTTCTCATGGGAACAATCGTTTGTTCCCTCTTTGAAGATTGGCTTTTTGGCTTAGTTGATCTCTTGACGGCTATTTTACGTCATTTGAAGGCTTAATCCTGTGTTAGGAAGACCTAGGCCAACTCAACCTTGAGCTATGTTATATAAAAGGAAGATTTTGTAATATGAGAACACCTTACCTTTTACATTTCTTTTCACTACTTGTTCTGGCTTATTTACAAGAATCATCTTATGCTTTTTAGCTTCTTTCTTCATCTTTGTTCTAAACCCTAGGTTTTTCTCCGCTACAATCAACATTAAAAATCACAAAAATACTGCAATCAAAGTTTATTTTAGTTAAATAGTTGTTCGATCTACTGGTTTATTATAAGTTGGAGTCTCTCTTCTTCATCAACCTCCACTATTGAATGTTTAAGCTTCAATATTTTTGTGGGTTTTTTTTATCTTTGTTCTCCAATTGTTCTCATCCTTTGTAGGTATCTGCTAATACTCCTTCTTAGTTATTGAGAGTTTATTTTGTTTTTATATGCTTGTTTATTTGAATTCTTGTGTTTGTTGATTATTCAATATCTTATTATATTATTCATTATGATGTCTTTAAGCAATAAAATGTCTAGTGAGTAGTTTTTTAAGGTTGTGTTTGTTCTCCAATTTAACCCTTGGATTTTACGTTGTGTTTCTTTGGTTTATCTTGTCAACCTAGTGCGTGATAAAGGACGAGAAAACAAAGGAATATGCTTTTTCGGATGTTACTTCACTTGGTTCTAGCATTGTATGGTCAACTATCACCGCCACACATTATAAGATCAATCCCTCATTTCTCTACTTCATTTCTCAAGATCAATTCTCGGGCACTGACTTGGAATGCCCTCTCACTCATCTTAAAGAATTCTTAGGGAAATGGGTTGCCACAAGGCATATTGGCATAACAAATGAACAACGAAGGATGATTTGCTTCCCTTACTCACTTCAAGGTGAAGCAAGGGATTGGTTAATGGCCGAGGACAAAAGGAAAGTATGCTATATGAGAATCCTTGGTTCAATGCTTTACATTTCACTTCCTCCCACCGGCCAAGGTTGCAAAACTCCAAAATGCAATCCTTCAATTTCATCAAGAAGAGAGGGAAACCTTCTGTAGGGCTTGGGTTTCATATAAGGGGTTACAAAGGAGGTGTCCACACCATGGATTACCCCAATGGCTTATCTTTCATATATTCTACAATGGGTTGCAAGAGGATGACCAAATTGCTTTAAATGTTGCCTTCGATGGTTTTTTTTTAGTATGACTCTTGAACTGCCAATCATGCAATCAAAGAAATGGCCTCAAGTTCCCTATGGAGAAAAAGAGGTAGCCCTTTTAATTTAGAGAAGAACATTATGGTATGGACACTACACTTCAATCAACTATCCTCTCTCTTGCCAAAAAGGTTGAAAAACTTAGTGTTGGAGCACCTCTTAAGGCATGCGAAGTCTATGTAGAACAAGGCCACTTGCCCTTCAAGTGTGCCAAAGTACTTGAAAAGTCATTGAAATATGCCAATGCCATATACAATGCCCAGCATTCCCACCTCCTCGATAATCCATTATTTGAACTCCAACACTCTCATTACAACCAACTTTTTGAACCCCAAAGAGATCACTTCGATCCACTTTTACCACGAAATTACTCACCCACCACAAAAATCTCGATTTAAAAACCTCATGGAACTTAAGCGTAAAGAGAACATTGAAAGTGAAGAAGGGAACAGTAAGAAGAAGTATGTGAAATATGAAGAGATGAGGAAAATTTATACTGATGAGAACAAGAAAGATGAGAATGAGAATAAGATGAAAAAGAATGTTAAGCTAGAAAAGGATAAGAAAAAGAGAACAAGGGAATATAAAAGAGTGATTTATAATATAAAGAAGCATCACTTTTGCCCTATGACCTTTGATTGTGACTTCCTTAAGACCACCAATGCGGTCTTTGATGTTGATAAAAGTGCCTTAGCGTTATCCATCTTTAGAAATGTGACACCATATTGTCTTCCTCCATGCAAGGAGAATATCTTGTGGGGTGACATGACTCTTTTTCAATCCACTCTTATTAAGGTTGGTGGTGCCATTGACGTGCTTAAACAACCTTAAAATCCTATAGCAACTATGATCAAGCTTTTGACCATAATAAATCGCTATTTGGGAGACAACCCAACAAGGTACATTTTAATTGCTTTTGATTTTTATTTTTAGATTTTTTGTGGGGTTTGTCTTTATCTTTGTGCATATGTTAGTGTGTTTAGGAAGTTTGGAGGGCATTGTTGGCTCAATATGTTATGACTTATGACATGTTTAGATTTTTATTTTATCCCACCCACCTTCCCTTGAGGGTCCTTTATATCCTTGTTGGCTTGGGTGTGCCACCTTTTCCTTTTGTACCTTCTTCGAGCCTATAAGCATTTAGGACGATGCTTCATCTTGGTAGGGGGGTGCACTTCCTCTTTTGTGCATATTTGTCAGTTATTTTCTTGTATGTTGATTTTACCTGTAGTTGGTTTATTTTTTTGGTTTATCATGTTAGTCTTGCAGATGGTTTACTTCTATAAGTGTTTTATCCCCCATCCCTTTGCATACTCATGTCTAGGCTAAGTTGATGATGGTCACTTGTTTATGCTCTCTTGTTTTCTATATCCCCACCACTTTCATTCATTTCTTAAGGCTCTATGGTATCACTTTATGACTTGTGGCTCCATTCTCTTAACTTGGATCAAGTGGACTCCTAGGAAACAACTTGTGGGACCATCCTTTGCTTGGGATAGTGGCGTCGCCTTGGTGGCCAAACAAACACCCCAACCTAGTGAGGAAAGTGAACCTTGTATAATTTTGCTTAACTATGCTATATTGTTTTGATGGAAATAAGGTAGGGTAGGGCACTAGGCATGATTCTCGGGACTTGGGCTAATGTATGGATTCTTTTGATTATAATAGACACCTACCCCACCTTGCCTTCATAGCTCACTCTTTTCCCCCCATTCCTTTCTAATTTGCTCATCATTTTTCATATTCCCACCACTACATCTATATCCATTTATTGCTTATGTAAGTTGATTTGGTTGATGATTAATTTGCATTGGCTTAATAAGCTTAACACATTTGGCGTATATCCTCTTGATGTTATCATTGTTCATATTTTCAGTCACCAATAATATATTCAAATATGGTGACGCAGTTGTAGTTCTTCTTTTTATGTTTTGTATCTTCATTGAACACAAACATGGTGAATAAATTGAAGGCAATCTCAAACCCAATCAAGGATCAGATTGCTCTTCTTAGTGCAATTCACTAACTTTTAATGACCCTTAAGAAGTTAGTGTATCGTCATCGAAAAGTCGTCATGAATGAATTAACCCTACCCCCTCTTATCATTGATTGTTAACCCTTATTTTATTTTGCATATCTTTTTAATTACAAAATAGCAATAATTTAGACAATAGCAAATCGTACATGATTGATAATTATAGACAAAATATTAAACAAATCTTGCAAAATAACAAATCTTGCAAAACACTAAACAAAATCTTGCAAAATATTAAACAAAGTCTTACAAAATATCAAACAAAGTCTTGCAGGATACAAAAAAAACCCTTCCAATTTACTAAACATACTAACAAAGCCTACATATTATATGCATTAATCATCAATTTCAACCGTCTTTGGAATCATCCCATCTTTTGTCATCAACAATTTACATCTTGATCAACTCTACAAGTTCTGAAAAACAAACAATTAGAATTTATATGTGATATACTAAAACTAAATTAATAAATAAATAAAATTTACCTTCTTCAATGTGCTTTACTTCTTCTATTGGTCTTCAATACACACCTGGATAGGAGATGAACGTAACCAATCTTGAGAAGAAAACAAGACTTTGAACCGTCATAGGGGCAAGGGAACTCCTAAACACATCAACCCTCCCACCTGTGCTAAATGCATTCTTCGATGCCACAGTAGAAATGGGGACTGCTAGTACATCACGTGCTATTAAGTACCACAACAGCAAAAATCAACAAATTATTTTTTTCAGGATCACCCCAATAATTATCATACTTATCCATCATTACACTAGCCATTAAAGACATTTCTATATCATCAGAATCAATTAACTCTTTCAAAAGATCATAAATATTCACAAGTTTATGAAAAAAAATGTTTGCAGTCACATATAAAGAGCCAGAAACACGCAAAGTAAGGTCGTAAAAGCTTTTTATAAACTGACAAAACTTTCTAACATTATCTCAATCAGTAATTTTAGGTTTACCCTTTCCATCTCTATCCTTTAACTCACTAGCATAATAGGGATCTTCTTCACAATACCTCTCAATGCATCCTCAAGAGCAAGTGCAGCCTCTAACATGAGATAGGTGGAGTTCCACCTTGTACAGATATCAAGACAACAACTTTTTAGTTATAATCTTAGCAGCTACAATACACTTCTTAAACTTTAACAACCTTACAGGAGATTGTTTGAAAAACCTCACTGCTTACCTAACACGCACAACAGAATTATCTACGTGTTTCATTCCATCACTCACAACCAAATTTATGATATGAGCAACACAACGCATGTGAAGAAAACAACACTAAAGAACCCTAATTTTCCAATCATTAATTTTTTTCTGCATATACCCCATAGCCACATCATTTGAACTAGCATTGTCAACAGTTATGAAAAAAAATTTCTTAAGATCTCATTTTCTCAATCCCCCTACCAATTTCATCACCCTTATGATTAGAGACTGGAATAAAGTTCAATATTCTTTTTTGCAATTTCCAATCATTGTCTATGAAGTGAGTAGTTAAGACCATGTAATTCATTTGTCGCATAGAAGTCCTTGAATCAGTGGTTAAAGATACTCTAGAGTTGCAACTCTTTAAAAATGATTTTAACTTCCTTTTTCCAATTAAGTATATTTCATAGTAATCTTTTGCTATAGTAATCCTAGATGGTATATGAAACCTAGGCTCCATTAGACTACAAAAATACTTAAATCCTTGGCCTTCAACAAACTTAAAATGCAACTCACCAACAATTATCATATATGACAAACCTTTCCTAACCTTTCCTGCATCAAACTTATGAACAACTAAGCCACTAGAAGCACCCCCAATTTCTCTAGCAACTTGAAATGAAAGCAAACTTTGTTTAGAGTCTTTAAGAACATTGTAAGGATACTTACGACACTTTGAAATGTGTGCCCACAAAGTGCTTGTTCCATTACTCTTACTATTGTATTTGTATTAAATTGGACATTATTTGCATTTGGGTTGTTGTCTAAATTATGTTTCAATCTTTGAGAAGTGATCCCATACGCCGGAACGATCCTTCATCTACTTTCTAACAGTGCTAGTGGTTGCTTTAGAGGCCGTTAAGGTCTATATTCCAACTAGGGGTGTTCATTACCGGATACCCGGCATTTCGGGTACTCGGCTTCCGGGTACCTGGTTAGTTGGGTACCTATTTTAATGGCCCGTGTCCCAACCTGGTTTATACGGGTACCTGGATATCGGGTACCAAAATAATCGGGTTGGGACACAGGTACCCGAATAAATTTTGTGACAATTTTTAAAATGGAAAAATAAGCTATTTGAAGCATATGTTTTTAAAATAATTAGTACATTGAATATTTAGGATTTCAATAATAAAACAACCATTACTATATTTGAGCAATCACCGCATTATCAGTGGTACAATAGAAAATAAAAATTTTGAATAGAATCAAAACTAGAGACAATGAACTCAAGTTTTTTCTATACACTAATTATTCCATATGAAGTACTTACTCATTAGAACAAGATTCTCACTTTTAAATAGAAAAATCTTTTTTGCTACAATAAAAGATGGTTTGTAAAACTTGATAATGAACGTAAGAGCTTTTTTTTTTAAGAAAAAAACACCTTCTTCCAAAACAAACGGGTCAACGGGTACCCGGTTCGAATTATTTTCTGGCCCATGACTTTTTATTTTTTTCATTTTATGACCCGCCATTTAAGATGCGAGTCGGCGGGTCAACGGGTCGAGTATTTTTGAACAGGCCTAATTCCAACATTATCAGTTGCTGGGTTTGACATTTTCACAAAGAAGAACAATCGAACATATATTAAATGGAAAACAATAGATTCATTAAAAATGAAAAACATAAATTCAGAAAAACAGAAAAACATAACATACATTAAAAATGAAACACATACACACAGAAAAGAAATATAAACACATAAACATAGATTCACCAAATGGAAAAAAATGAAAACAAACAGAACATAGATTATGTTCCAACAGTCTGCAAGATACTCAAATAAAGGTGAAAAACGAACCTTAAACAGAAAAAAAACACATAAAGACTTAAAAACAGAGATTCATCAAACACAAAAAACCCTAAATCGAACCCTAAACGAACACAAAAAAAAACCCTAAACAAACACATAAACCCAAAAAAAACACATAAACACATATAAACAAAGATTAAACAAACTTAAACAACAGTAACAAAAAACGATCCCTAAACGAACCCTAAACAAAGATTAAACACAAAAAACAAAGATTAAACACAAAAAAAAATAAATTAAACACAAACCCTAAACGAACACAAATAAACAAAGGAAAAACGAAAGGGGAAAAAGACTTACTTGGACGCCAGCTAGAATGGAGTCGACGGCTGCCGGCTGGGGGTTAGGGAAGATTAAAGAAGAATAAGATAGAATGAAAAAGGGGTGATGACGGCTGGGCTCTGGGTTTTCAAGTTTTTAGAGAGAGAATGGGATATACTAGATAGAATAGGAATAAGAGAGAATGGAAAAGGGGAGGGGAGTGGGAGTGTGGGATGACGGGAATGAATAATGGATGGGGGTTAGGGTTTTCAGTTTTTAGGGTTAGAATATAAGTTTTGGGCCGGGGCTAGTTTGTAACTTTGCATTAAATGTGTTTGACTCATTAGCATTAAGTACAAAGACACAACAAAATATATCACTGAATATCACTTGGCCTAGTGGTTGACAAGCTGAGCATGGAAGCATTAGGTTTTGGGTTCAATCCTTGGCAGCGACATTTAATTGATGATATTGTGCATTGCGCACTGTTGGCAGCGTGGCAGCTGCCAGCTTGGCAGGGCCTGTAGCATTATTTTTTTTGTTTTTTTAATCCAAACTCTTCGACTGTTTTTTAGTCGGTAAGTGGTCGGAAATCCGACTAATCTGCTACCATCAATATTAGTGGGAATTGCGACTAATTTTCTGACTAACCATGGTTAGTCGGAAATCATTCGGTATAGCTCTATACCGACTGATTTTTGACTGTTTTGGGCAGTTGAAAAATTGCTATTTTTTGTGGTGTTTAAAGAATGAACTTATAGTATTTGTTTGAAGTGATCAAGGAAGAGAGTAAAGGTAAACATGGTTATATATATATATATATATATATATATATATATATATATATATATATGTATATATATATATCTTTAAAATAAGCATGGGGTAAATCCAGTTGTAGTTCAGTGATGTCAATTGACATTAGGGGTGTTCAAATAAACCCAACCCGCCCAACCCGACCCGCTCCATTAATGGCGGGTCAAAAGCCAAAAAAATTTAAAAGATTCGGGTTGGGTACCCGATCCGTGTTAACCAAGTCGGGTCATGGGCCGATTTAATAATAATCCGGGTACCCGTTAATTACCCGCCTAATATATATTTACTTTTTAAGGTTTTTAGTTTTCAGATTCACTTTTCAAAATAAACATGACTTCTCACTCAGTGCGCCGTTCCCTTTCATTTTCAATTCTCATTCTGATTTCTGAACTTCATCTTCTTAGGTTTCTCTAGTTTCCCATCTCCATCTTCCTTTTTCCTAAAATTTACTTAGGTGTCGTTTTTTAAGGTTTTTTTTTTTTTTTTGAATCTTCATCTTCCTAAGGTATGTTTTTATGGTCTTGATTTTGTTTTTTCCCAATTTCAAGAATCCCAAAAACACACAACATAAAAAAAATAAAAAAAAATAAAAAGAAAAGGAAAGCAAAAGTATGATTTAAACCCACTTCCCAAAATCAAAAACATTAAACTCGTCTCCTCATTTTCCTCTCCAGAAATTTGAACCAAAATTTGATGGGTTATTGATTTTGTAAGTCAAGGTTAGATTCCAAAGTTTGAATTTTTTTTGTTTTGGTGCATTTAAATTTATGGGTTTTTGCTGCTAGATTTTTTATTTTTGTTAGTTTAATTGATTTTTAATGTGGGTTTTTAATTTTCTTTTAATCTCAGATGTTGACTCACATTTGGATGAATTTAAGTCTAAGTTTCCTAGTCCTCCTATGTATGAAATTAACTGGGATTCTGGAACAAATGTTCAAGTACAAGACCATGACCAAGACAAACCAAAGATGTCAGAAACCGTGTACCAGCCTACCTTGGTGTACCTATATAGAGATGATGCAACTAGTTTGGAGGGCATGAAGGGTAGGGATGGAATCTCCACACTGAGAGCTTTCCATTAAGTCCTTAGGAGTCCAATTCCAAACACGGGAAGGCAACAAAAAGCTGAGCTAAAGGTCACCCACTCGCCAACATTTGCTGTCAGAAAACGGATGCCATCAGCTACTGAGCAGCCCACCTACAAGGGGTTGTGCAGGACAATTTGTGCGAGCCTATGGGGTATTGAAGATAGAAATGGCATCTTTGCACTAGACTCTTGCCATAAGAGCCCTCAACGCTTGTAGGACAACTCAAGAACGCAGCTAGAAGTAATGTTGAAGGTCACCTGTTCGCGAGGAGGGCTGACAGCAGCTGCAGGCTGTGTAGTCCTTCTGTTTTCTTTTTTTTTAATGAATGCACGTGTTTGCACGTGAGCACATTACAGTTAATGTTAGTTTTCTTATTAACTAGAAGTCTTAAGCATTTGTATCTTCATTTCATAGGCCTATAAATAAGGACCCAAGTCTTGTAATAATAACAATTCAGATTTTCATCATTTTGGGAAATAAGAAACATTGGGTTTGTTTTCTCTTGTTTTTCTTTGAGTGTGTATGAACACTCAAATCTATCTTGAGGAGTCCAAGATTGTGTCCTTGTGTAGTTGAGAGTAGTCCTTGGCTATATTGAGGGAATTGTTGCCTTGGAACATCCAAGAACCAAAGCAACAATTCAAGAAACACACCACAAGTCATTGGTTGATCATCATTGTTGCAAGGCTGATTTGGGGGTTTGGTTTGTGCATTTAATCTCCTAATAGCCTACCTTTCAAGAACACGTTGCAAAGAAGGTTTCCCATCCCTCGATTCAGTTCAGATTCTTATTCTTCTGATGTTGGAGTTTCTTCATCTATGAAATCGACACAAGAGACTGATTCTTAGAGTGAATGGTCATCTGACTTGCTTTCAGATTCTATGGATTGGGAACTTGATTGTGATGATCAAATCTTTTGGCCTAATGGAGTAGATGATTGACTGGGATAATCAAAATCAAGATTCTTTTTATTATAAAAACTGTAATGTTATTAAAAATAAATCTTCCCAAAAAATCCAAAAAAAAAAACGGGTACCCGATATCCCGATCCGACTTATCCGGGCACCTGAACCAGGTACTCGCATTAATTGGGCCGAGACACGGACCGTTAAAAAAGGTACTTTCGGGTACCCGAAATGTCGGGTACCCGCTAATGAACACCCCTAAATGACATCACTTAAATTTTGGAAAAAAAAAAGTAAAAATATAAAGTGCTACTAGATGAGTTGGTTGAAGGTATGCATTCTACTTTAGATATAGTGGTTTTAGCCGTAATCCTTCTGCTTTAATTTAAATTTTTAAATATTTAGGTAAAAAGCAAATTACATTTGGAATACCTATTTTGCTATCATATTGCCATGATTTCGAGTTGAATCGATGAATTTAATGGCGGTTTCGTGTAGTGTATAATTTATAGATTTAAAAGGAGGTGTGTAGTGTGGGGAAAGAAAAAAAAGGAAAGAGACAAGCCCTAAACGTTGTTGGGTTTTAAAAAAATGGCGTCTTTTGTTTTACAGTAAGTCTCATAGGAGACGGTCTATTCTATAGACGGGAACCACAAAAGCTCGGCCCAACAAAATTCAACAGGTTTATTTTTGTAGAAAAAGGTAAAAAAAAAAAAAATTCAGAAAACCACCAACATTGGAAAACCAACCGTCCACCCATCTTTACTGCTACTGAACATCCTCCCAAAACCATTAGAATACCAAAAGACAATCATCATTTTTATTGCTACTGAACACCAAAAGCCATTAGAACACCAAAAACCTGCAACAACCGTCTCTGCCCCAATTGCAATTCAATCATCAATGGCGACCAATGCAAGATTATTTCCAGTTCTTGGCTCTACGCTTCGCAACACCGTAAGTTTATCTCTCTTCTAAACCTTCGTTTACTTTTCAATTGAAGCGCAGATCAATTCTTCAAACTATTTGAAAGGGTCAGTAAATTAGGGATTTCTTCTTTTTTTTCTTTTTTTTTCTTTTGAAAGGCGCAAAGTATGTTACTGATTTGATTTTTATTGTTCATGATTTTATCATCATTTCTCTTATGTATTTCTAAATTTTTTTTTTTGGTTCACCAAGGTTCATCAATGGCGGCTGAGAATTACCATATTGAACAGGAAGACGAAGGTAATGACCATATTCGTAATTTTTTTTTTAAATTGACCTGGTATTTTTTTTGTAATGGAAAACGAAGGAGGGAATGAATTTCGAAGAACTAACAGCGTGGGGTGTTTTTTTTTTTTTTTTTATGTATTTCAGTTCTTGGAGATGGAGATGATGACAACAACCATAACAACGCTATATGCCTCTACGAAGGTATCAAATTTTGAAATTATAATATAATGCTTTTGTAATTATATTAGTTTTTTTTTGGGACTGTACTGGTATCTTTTTGGAACTATAATGTCTGTGTTTGGGCATGTAATTATATTGGTTTTGTTTTTTTGGGGCTATAATGTCTGTGTTTGAGTCTATGGTATCTTTTTGGGACTATAATGTCTGTGTTTGGGGGTATAATGGTATATGTTTAGTGCTATAATGGTTTGTGTTTGGGACTATAATGTCTGTGTTTGGGGGGTATAATGGTATATGTTTGTTGCTATAATGGTTTGTGTTTGGGCGTGTAACGGTAAATTTTTGGGTCAATAACTGATTATATTTGCATATTTGTCGTGTAGGGTATGTGTTGAAGATACGAAGGAACGTGCACAAACTGTTGTTTACATGATCCATCAAGGAAATGTTAATGTAAAATGCACGTGCAAAAGCTTTGAGGCATGTGGTTGGTTGTGCTGTCATAGTTTACGTATACTTCATAATCACTCCATAGATAAAATACCGGAAAAATACGTCCTATCTCGATGGACCAAGGGTGCTAAAAAAAGTGTGTGGGAGAAGATGTTCAACAACGAAGATCCTAGTAGTCAAAACAATGACAAACAACAAAGGTTATTCTCTCTACAATGGAGGCACAATATTATGCGGAAAATGTACAATATGATTTTGAGAGCACAAAACAACAACGATGCTAAAAGCATATGAAGTTGTTAGATAAGTCACACCCAAAAAGGAGTTCGGAACTGCAACACCCAAAAAACATATAATATAGATAATGTAGTTGATGTTTTATAATATGGATCTTGATGTTTTATAACATGGATTTCTAAATTACTCCAGAACTTTGTTATTTTAAATCCAAAACTTAGCCATTTAAACTCCAAAACTTAGTCAGTATAACTCCAATAAGGCGTCATTATAACTCCAACACAAAATCATTATAACTCATTTTAACTCTAAAACTTAGTCAGTATAACTCCAAAACTTAGACATTTTAACTCTAAAACTTAAACAGTAAAACTCCAAAAATGCGTCATTGCAACTACAAAACAAAATCATTATAACTCATTTTAACTCCAAAACTAAGTCAGTATAACTCAAAAAATAAGTCCTTATAACTCCAAAACTTAGTCTGTATAACTCCAAAACTTAGACATTTTAACACCAAAACTTAAACAGTATAACTCAAAAAATGCGTCATTACAACTGCAAAACAAAATCATTATAACTCATGTTAACTCCAAAACTAAGTCAGTATAACTCAAAAAATCAGTCATTATAACTCAAAAACTTAGTCAGTATAACTCCAAAACTAATTCAGTATAACTCCAAATCTTACTCATTATAGCTCCAAACATGAGACATTATAAATCCAAAACTTAGACATTGTTTCCAATTACCAATCATAATTACTAAAAACAACTACGCAATGTCTTCAATAATTAACACAAATGTGACATTGTTGATAGAGTTAAATGTGTTCATTACACAAATGTTTCGGTTCAAATTGTCTTCTTTTTGGTGACATTCTTCCTCTGCCTTTTGGGAGCTACTTGTGCAGTGTTTTGGGACGCTCTCGTGCACTTCTTCGGAGTAACAACTTTCAATGGATCGGGTGTCCTTGCGGCAAGAATTTCGGGTAATCTTTTGGGTTTCTCAGATGCAAACTTTTTGGCTAAATTCACCAATTTATCGCGATCCATGTTTAGGTCGCTTAGTAAGATCCTCGTTATCATTAAAGCGCGATATAGCCTCCGATCAGCAAGCTACAAACATACAATACAATTGATATACATTACGATGTATCCATTATTGAAAAAAAAGAACAAAATAAAACTACATGTAAAAAATCAAATGAAGAACCAATTAACAAACCTCGAAAAGTGGATTTATGTCCATGGAGCCTTGAAATTGCTCCATAAAATATGTCATGTAAATACTGTTAGTAATGATGAAGAAAGAACCTAAACAAAATGTAGAGAAAAGAAACATAATCAAGTTCAAACACCAATTCAAAAAAATAAATAAAGTAACAAAACCCATTAAAAATTTCAGGAAATAACAAAAAAAAAACCCATTAAAATCGGTTTTATGTATCAGAAAATAACAAAACTGTTAGTAATGATGAAGAACCCATTAAAATGGGTTTTATGTTTCAGGAAGTAACCAAAAAAAAACCCATTTAAATTTCAGGAAATAACAAAACTGGTATGAATGATGAAGAACCCATTAAAATACCCATAAAATCTCGAAATTTCATTCGAAATACCCATTACAATGTCGAAATTTCAGGGAACTAACAAAAAAAAATTATAATAAAACCCATTAAAATACGGAATAACAAAACAGAAAAATGTTGATATTCGATTTAAATACGAAATTTCCAGATTTAAATACGGGAAGATCTGGAAATTCATAAATACGAAATACCCATTTAAATTCATAAAACGTTTAAAACCCATTACAAAAACAAAAAAAACCCATTAAAAACCCATTAAAATCTGGAAATTTCGAAATACCCATTAAAAATGTCGAAAATGAAAAAATCATACCTAGAATTGATGAACTTGATTACTTGTTTTGCAGGAGAAGATCTGGAACAATATGAAAATCTGGAAGGGGAAAACCGATTTTGTGAAGAAGATGAAGGTTGAGGGAGAAGGGCAGGATGATAATCAAAGGCTTTGAGGGAGAAAGGAAGGTTGAGTATAACTGGGAGTAATGAATAATGATGAAGAAGTTGAAGTAACTATACCTAAAATCATATCGCGCGAATTCCAAGCAGTATTTAGTTTTTTTTTTAATTCAAAAAACTGATCAGTTTCCTTCTTAGAGAACATAGGCCGGCCCATTTTCGTTCGTCTATAGAATAGACGGACTTCTCTAAGATTTTGTGTTTGTTTTATAGTTTTTGGGTCATTATAAACAGGCCTTATAAATTGGACCTATAGTACCTTTACCTTTAGTTTTTACTAGTCTTTCTAGTATTACTAACCATTTAAATTATTATTATTATTTTTTATTGATATTATTCAAATTAAATGATGATATAATTAGATGGTGGTGAATTAGAGGTGTTTAACGGTATGTTTGTATTTTTGTCAAATGATGACATAATTGCCCCAATTTTAATTACATCATAAAATCTCGACATCTGAATAAACATGATTGATATTTACATTTTAATATGCTCATCATTTATTACTATTACAAGTCTTTATCAACTGTCAAATGTAATCTTTTTATAATTGTCATCACTTCGTTTTTTTCACTAATTCGCCATCTGAACAAACATGATTGATATTTACATTTTAATATGTTTATCATTTATTATACCATACTAGTATAAAATCTCGTGCAATGCACGAAATTCTTAGTACAAAGATATAAATAAATATAATTTTCAAAAACATGTAATAATAAATATATTTAATACTAAAAATGAAGTAATAAATGATAATTGTTAAAATAGGGTATGTGTTATAAATTTAAATAGTTAATTTGTAGATGAGTAACCTAAATAATAGGTTGATTAATTTTATTTTCCACTTAAGCCAATATAAAATTTCATTTGTCATGCCTACTTAGAGGATGACACTTGGAATTTTCTAAGATTTTTATAGTATTATATTATATATTATATGATATGATATGATGATATGATATTTTAACTTATTTATTTACCATTTTTAGTCATATTATTGTGAAATAAAATTTACTCCAAATAATATGTCATATAGTTATTTCTTAACCAATCAAAAATTTCCATTTGTCATGCCTCCTTAGATGATGACACTTGGAATTTTCCAAGGTTTTTATAGTATTGTATGATATGATGTATGATATGATGATGATAGTTATTTCTTAACCAATCAAAAATTCCCATTTATCATGCCTCCTTAGAGAATAACACTTGGAATTTTACAAGGTTTTTATAATACTGTATATGATATATGATATGATATGATGTATGATGATATGATATGATATAATATAATAACTTAATACTCGCATTATAATGTAGGAATAGCCTAAAGTCAAGGCCTCAATCATGTAGATAACTAGATATGAAATCCACCATATTATGGTCCAGGATTGAGCCTTGCTATTGTCCATAATAATGTATTGATCGATCTAGTGCACTAACATATATGTTTGCATTAGTCTGTCTCAAATCCGACTGTATTAAATTGTAATTTTGTGAGTAGTGGATTGCAAGAAAATCAACGCTTCTTTTTTCCTTTCGTGATTTGTGATCCTACATTTTATTCAAAAATATCAAAAAAAAAAAATAATACTATCTTCGTATGGTCCAATATGGCAATATGATATTAAAAATCTTTAATCTTGCTTGAGAAGTTATATTTTACCTATTTTACTTTATTTTAGATAAATTTCACTTACTGTACAATAATTTATTTTAAAGTTAAAGTTATTCTAATTGAGATAGTCTCATCATAAAACCGTTTTATTTAAGAATTTTATTGATAGTATATATGTAATAAATTATTGAGATAGAAGCCACAATCTCATTTTTATTTGAATTTTTATCTATGATTTACTTTTTACAAAACTGATTTATAACTAAATTAACTAGTAAACTAAATAGAAACATAAAGTAATTTAAATCTTACTAAATAGTATATATAATGATAAGAATGAATAAATTTAATAAAGTGCAATAAGTTTTGTGAAGAATATTGTACTATGTGAGTCGAGCAGTTTAGAGAGGACCTGAAGGTCGCTCGATCAAGCGCTCAACTGAGCGAAGTGTTGGTGGGTCGAGCAGAAGTCTGAATACTTCCAGTAGCTTCTGATCTCTCGCTCGACCGAGCGAGCCTCTGTTCTGGTCGAGTGAATCGTCTGACGTGCATAGGATGTTGTTTTTGCCTCTTGGACTTCATGGAGCTGTTACAACACATTCATCTCAGTTGTTCAATGATGTTTATAATCTTATTTAAATGTATTTAGCCCTATAAATAGGGAGCTTGCATGAGTGATCATCCAAACACATCAAACACAAACCCCTTAGCCTAAACACATAGCCTTTTGTTTTATCTCTTACATCCATTGTAATACTTCAGTGTAAGAGTATTATACTCAATTGATATAATACAAACAAGCAACTACACACCACGGAGGACGGAGCTATCATTAGGTGAACCCCCTTAAATCATTGTGTCAGTTTTGCATTTGTTTATTTCGTTAAACGTTTGTTAGTTCATTGAAATAATTTTTATCATTCATCAAAATTCTTAGCATCGTATCAATTCTAGCAATTATTTCACGCAATTTTGTTTCTTTATATGTTTTAGATTTTTTTTTTTTTTGAATTATTTTGTTTTTTATTATTAATTCCTATTAGTTTTGGGTTGTTTTTCTTGGTCCACTGAGTGGATTGTTGCCCAAGTTAATATTGGGAAGCTTAACCTAGTTTAAGCAATCCTTAAGTTAAATTTATATTTTCCAAGTTTTACGTAGTTTCTTCCCAAAATTCTTTGTATTTCTTTTAGCCGTAATTTATTAAAAGTAAACTTTCATCATTCAATCTTCATTTTCATTCACTCAGGGTAAATTCCTTGCCATTGTTTTTCAAGTTATCAACTCTAGTTTAGGTTGTTTAATTTCGTTAAGTATTTGAATTATTTGTTCACCATCAATGTCTAGAAGCATAATTAGTCTTATTATTTCAACGTTCATGTCTATTAAGATAATATAAGATGTCTAGTAAGTATTATCTGAGATTTAACCCAATTTCAATATGAACTGATTTCATTATGAAATATTTATAAATGATGGACTTATGACTAATTTGATCTTTTTTTTTTTTTTTTTTTTTGGTCAAATGATTTTGTATTATATACCAAGGAGAGATTACAGAAACGATCGGGCTGGAAATTAACTCCGCCCAATCCGCCAAAAACGCTAACGCTCAATACAAAAACTAATGAGCGAAAGCCCAAAAACTACACAAAAGCTAACTACTTAGTTACAAGCATTTCAATAATCCTATTGTTGCCTCCCCCTGCAATTCTAAAGATTATATTATCTACAACCTCCTTCTGTCTAAGAGTATGGTTGTCAAAAATTTTCTTGTTACGTTGCATCCATATGTTGTATATCATTTCCGTCCAAAGGCCTGCAATCATCTTTGCTCGGTCCGTCTTCTTCTTGTTGATCCTACTCATCTCCAGAATGTCAGTTTGGAAATTGGGAGCTTCTAGTCTTCGAGGGAGGAAATTGAAGAGGCGGGTCCTAATATCCTGGGCATTCGGGCACTCAAAGAATATGTGATGAGTTGTTTCAGTTGCCCCACTGCAGATGGCACATCTGTCATCCTCGAGGTCCTTCCACTTCCCTATTCGATCCTTTGTGGCTAGCCGATTTTGGATGGCAAGCCATGTGATGAACCTAGCACTTGGAGTTGCCACGTTCTTAATCATAATGTTCCCCCACGGGACCTTGGGCTCAGTCGCGATGAGGAGGTCGTAGACCCTACCTATGGTGAAGCAGTTCTCCTTTGTAATCATCTCCCATCCTCCTAATTTTTCCACTAGCTCTCTCTGTTTCATGATTTTCTTAAAGGTCCAAGAGGCGTGCATAGGGGTTCTTACCTCATGGATCTCCTGAGATTTCATATAGTAGCTATGAACCCATTTCACCCATAGATTTTCCTTCTTCTGAGCAAGATTCCACAAGTGTTTCAGGATTGCGGCTTTGTTCCAGATGTACATATCTCTCAGTTTAAGGCCCCCCTTTGAGAACGGTAAGACCATTTGTTTCCAGGAGACAACAGCTTTCCTAGACACACCATCCTTCCCTGTCCAGATGAAAGACCTACAGACGTCCTCCACCATCTTGATGAGCTTTTTCGGGAGGCAAAAATTTGGGCCCAAAAATTCTGCATACCACCAATAACACTACGCACCAGCTGGATCCTGCCTGCATAAGATAATAACCGAGAAGACCAGAAGCCAATCCGCCCAACAATCTTGTCCACTAGGGGTCTACAGTCCCTAGAGTTCAGCTTCTTTAAGTGAAGAGGGACCCCCAGGTATCTGAACGGGAAAGTACCTTCTTCCATCTGAAGGTAGAGTAACAAGTGCTTCTTTGTTTGAGTATCCACTCCAGTCACGTACACATTACTTTTGCTGGTATTGGCCTCCAGGCCCGAGGCCTTAGAAAACCGATTGAAGGTATTCATCAGGCTTTGAGCAGAGGGGATATTGGCTTTGCAGAACATGAGGAGGTCATCCGCGAACAGGAGGTGAGTTATGCTCTCTTTGCTGCATCTGGGGTGATACTGGAATGTAGCTCGCTGCTTGCGCATAAGTCTGGAGAGGTACTCCATGGCAATGGCGAACAGATATGGAGAGATTGGGTCCCCTTGGCGTAACCCTTTTTTTGCGTTGAAGGGTTTTAGAGGCATGCCGTTAACAAGGACGGAGAAAGAGACAGTGGTGATACAAGCCTTAATCCAATCAACGAACCTAGGGGGGAACCCCATCTCGTCCATAACCGAGAATAAGAAATTCCAACTGATGGAATCATAAGCCTTTCTGAGGTCCATCTTGATCATACATCTCGGACTGTTGTTTTTCCGAGTGTACCCTTTGATAATCTCTGCCGCAAGAAGAATATTATCTGCCATCTGTCTCCCTGGGATGAAACCGGATTGGGCTTGATTTATCACTCCTCCCACCACCTTTTGGAGCCTCCCCGCAATAACTTTGGAAATGATCTTGTATATGACCGTGCAGCAGGCAATAGGTCTGAAGTCGCCCACTTTACTAGCGTTTCTTGATTTAGGAATAAGGGTGACTGAGGTGCAGTTGAAGGGGTGAAACATCTTATTGTTGGTGAAGAAAGCTGTGATTGCCCCTACCAGGTCCTCCTTTATGATATCCCATGTTCTCTTAAAGAAACACGCGTTAAACCCATCAATGCCTGGAGCTTTGTTGTCATTTATCCCAAAAAGCGCCTCTTTGATTTCCTCTTCACTCACATCGTGCATAAGCATTTGGCTACTACTGTTGTCGAGTTGGGGACCCTTCCTCATAGTCCTTCTGTCAATGCCCTCAAGGTTTGGAGTTGCGGTACCTTGGAGGTTTTGAAAGAAGTGGGTAATTTCATCATGGATCTCCTGTGTAGTGGTTAGCCAATTGCCCTCTTTATCTTGGAGTTCATATATGCTGTTGGAGGCACGTCTCTCCTTTATGGTAGCATGAAAGTACGTAGAGTTTTCGTCCCCATTCTGCATCCAGTTGATCCTAGCTTTCTGAGCAAGGGCCTTGTCTTCGATTTTCCTCCATTTTCTCACTTGTAAGTAGGCATCCTTTTCCTGATGATGAAGATCAGTGTTTGAGGGGTCATCTTGTAACTCAGATTGGATGTTGTCTAGGGCTTCCTCCCACTTACTAATTTTCTCCTTTATACCCGCAAAATCTCTATTATGCAAGTTTTTCAGGTGGTCTTTAACATTGTTCAGCTTGTGCCAGAGTCTCTGTAACCCAATGCCCTTCACTCTGATCTTCCAGGCCTCCTCAACAACCTTTAAGAACTCCCCATGATCGCACAAATAATTGAAGAACCTGAACGGTCTGCTATGGGTTTGGCCATGCTTCTGGAGGTTCAGAATCAGGGGGGTGTAATTTGAAGTTTGTGGGTTTCCGTAGCGGACGCTAGCATGACTGAAGTTTCTCAACCAATGGATATTCCCAATAGCATGATCGATCTTTGTAAGGGTGCGATTTTCTCCTTGCTCCTTATTAGACCAAGAAAATTTGTGCCCTTTTTCATTGATGGGGTGCAGGTCCTTGGAGTCCATCCAATGTTGCATGTCATACATTTCATACGTGGTCACAAGAGCACCATTCCTACGCTGATCTTCTTTGTAGATGGCATTGAAGTCTCCCATAAACAAACACGCATCAATGTAGTCCTTTTTCTCAAGCTCTTTCCACATCTCTCTTCGGTCTCTAACATTATGAAGCCCATACACAAAAATCGTGTGGAAACTCTCCCTCGAATTTATTGGAGTGATTTTGACATCAATAAATTGAAGGTGAGTGTCCCTGATTTTGACATCAATTAATTTGATCTTATTAATTTGTATTCAAAATCTCTTTATTAATCTTATCGACATACGAAAATTTAAAATTATAATTAACTTAGATTTAGGATAAACTTAAGTTAAATTATTATCCATTTAATAAATAGAGTCTTAAATTAATATAATGAGACTTTGAGATGAAAACTAGGGTCTTAATCTCAATTTTAATTAATAAAACGGGAGTTTGAAATTTTGACATCATTCTCTTTAATTACACTTTTGATATGTAGTTTGTAAATATTAATTAATAGTTAATGTTCATTCACGAATTGGGTGATTGCTAATATTCTAGACCTTTTATTATAATGTTTACAACTATTTAACTTTAATTTAGTTTTTGGTTATCTAGATATAAATATCTCATCATAATTCTATTTTTCCACTACTTGACATTTATAATCGAGCATAAAAAAATTAGTCATGCTTTCTTGTGTTCGACCCGTGGGTCTACATGTATACCATGCAGTTGCGGTTAAATAAAATTTTAGTTCAAGTTATATGTGATACTACTTTTGGTTCTGACCTCCTCCAAATCATATGCTTGTTTAATGTCATCCTGAATGCAAAGTATATCTCGTTTGCTAGAACGATTACACCCAAAAGTTGAAGTTACAACTCGTAGGTCAAATACAAATAGAAGAACGATTACACCAAATGCAAACTTTATCATCGAGAATCACTATATATCGAACATAGTAACAAGAAGATTTTGTTTAATCTTGATATTAATTCTAGGCGAGATGCTCTTTCCTAAAACATCATTTCCTCCCTACTACGGTGCGTGGGAAAAAAACCAGGAAATATGTTATGAGATACAAAGAATTACACTAACTTCCAAGCACACGGAAATTAGAATGATGTAAGAGAAACTTACATGGAAGAAGATACGAAAAATCACAACCAAGGATTTCAAGTTCTCGATGTGAAATGCTAGAGAAGAGAATAAAATCAGAAAATTATGTTATCTAAACAACACACGAGCATTCTATATTTATAGAATAGCTCACACTACTTCACGAAGCAAAGTATCGCTTCATGAAACACGAGGTTGATTCACGAAATACGAGATTGATTCACGAACCAAAGTCGCCTTTCGTCCAACCCGTTTATCCCAAAGAACATGGCTAAAATTAACCATAATAACTATAGGAAGTTATTTTATAACCATCAAAACAAAACAAGACGTCGCAAGAAAATACCCGCAAAACAAGGCAAGTCGCGAGCCGCGTAAGAGGTCACGGGCCGCGACCTGTTGCTCAAAATTTTCCCGAAATAACTTTTGTGAGCATTCTCGCGTGCTGCGAGTTTTTCCCGAGCCGCAACTTTTATGTTTTGAGTAAAACTTATAATTTACAACCTTGAGATAATATTAAATTAATTTAATTAAATTATTTATTTAACTTAATTAATTATCATTCTGATCACCATTATGCACCTCTAAATTACAACATAATCTATTCGGTGGGTACAATTCTAAGAGCCCACACGTTCCCATCATATATTTTCTAACTAGAGCGATGTGACGCAATTATTGCCGAGGACGTCTTTTTACAGGTGGTAAGGATGAGACATTTCCCCTTAAATACAAAGGACGAAGAAAAACCCTAGTAAAAGTTGCGTCAATAGCCATCTACTGAACATGAGAGTTATTAGTCAATGTGTTATAGACAAATTGCTAAAGTTTGCGGTAGACTTTCCAAATTAGGACTCAGCTGAAAACCTTCAAATAACAACTAAATTTAATGGGCTGCAAATGAAATGCCCTCACCACCAAATTTCCAACAGACTGCTGGTCTACTCATTTTACGATAGTTTGTTCGATCGGCACAAGTCATCCAACAATGTAGCCTATAGTGGAGATATAAAATAATAATTTACAGATGGCCTTCTGAGACTCTTTGAAACAATGGCTAAAAGTGGGTTCTCATGGAATAATGAAAGAAGTTCACAATCACAATAGGGGTGTACAAGTGACAATTGAAATCATAAAGACTCACATAATAGGTAGCCATCTTCAACGAGAAAATTGCTAAATAAGATATGGTGCCTCTTTTGCAATCTAATTCCATCAATATTGTTGCTTGTGATACTCATGGAGTTTTTGTTTATAGTTCATATACTTATCCTAAAGTTCATGAAGAGGCAAGAAAGGTTATATGCTAAAGTAATTATGGTGATATGGAGATGATTAGGATAGACAAATATATTAGATGTTGCTTTTGGAAGTTGAACATTCAAAACCTTTAACAAAGATTTCAAGAATGTCTTTTAAGTCCACAAAGGTTTATAAATTGCTGGTAAGGTTTTGCGTTGCAATCTAGTATACCTTGAACTTCAACCTGTACTGTGAACAAACGAAGGCTGGATAGGAGTGCTTGAGGGAACCTCCTTCGATGATAAAGTCAGTTAGAGTTGATGAATGGTTGTCTAACCTTTCTATTAGAGTGCATTGTAGCCTTCAGTTCTAGAGAAGAAGTATCAGGGCTTGTTTGCGGATGTGAGATCCTTGACTTAAGAGTGGAATAATTGCTTGACAATATGAATGCTTAGAATGCTTGAATGTTAAGAGTGCACGTACCTTGCGTAGTGCATGGCATTGTATATTTATAGTAGTGGGCATAGAAAGAGGTTCCAAAACCCTAATTGCGCATATCAGATGATTTTACCGTGAAAGAATCTTTCTTGAGATCATCAAAAGGTGTAGGAGATCAATAGAATGTTCTACAAAATTTGTGTGGAGCTCATTGATTGGTTCTTTCTCACTTTACAACTGTCTTTTTGTCTTTGAATGTTGAATGCAGTAGTACAGTAGAGGTAGGTAGTGGTGTCTTGCCTTATACAAGTATTGCAGTTTTTATAATGTGATTACAATTGTCATTGGAAATGTTATCATGACTATTGTAAGCTTCTCAAGGTTCAAATACCTCTGCTCTTATCTGTCACCCTCCCAGTTCTGGTCTGCCACTATTGGAGGTCCGATGACCCTGAGAACTTCAAGTCCGGTTGGTCTAACCTTCAGTGTGGTCATTGCCTTAAGACTAGTTTTGCTACATGTCAGGGCGTTGAGACCATGAATCGGGCTCTGGCATGTACATTAGAAAACGAGAAACTGATAGATTAGAGAATGACAGGACTGATAGTAACTACAAAATAATTTGTTTTTAGTGGAATATATTTAGCGATATTTAATTTAAATGTCGCTATTTCTAATTTTTTATAGTATATATAGAGGATTTACTGACATTTATTTGACCTTTTAACATGGACAACATGTGTTTATCTTTTTTGCTATGTTTCATAAGTTTGAGTTATGTACATAGAATATTAATTATTAGAAAATAGTTAAGTAAGTTTACCATAACCTTATTCGAAATTAACCTTTTTAATTAAATAATGAGAAATTATCAATGGTACCCCTGTGTTATAGCATTTTATCAATGATACCCCTGTGTTTTTTTAATTCCAATGGCACCCCTACCTTTTTGAGCTAATTACAAACGTGACAACGTTCACCATTTTTCCGTTAAGTTGACGTTAAATGTCATTTAAAAGTGTTATAACACAGTGTCGGGGTACCAATGATAAAGTGCTATAACACAAGAGTACCATTGATAATTTCTCTGGCTTTTAAATGACATTTAACGTCAACTTAACAAAAAAAAGGTGAACAGTGTTACGTTTGTAATTAGCTCAAAGGTAGGGTACCATTGGAATTAAAAAAACACAGGGATACCATTGATAAAGTGCTATAACACAGGGGTATCATTTATAATTCCCTTATGTCATGTTTGAAACCTATGATTTCATTTAAAAATTTGGAATTGGCTCAAGTTTATTGTTTGGTAAATCAAAAATTTTCAAATTTGGATTAAGATCAAATTCCACCATTGTTCTTAAAGTAGTTAAAGTTGAGAATTTGAGAATGACTACCCAAACCTTATCGTTCTCAAATTCTTCATTTATGATTTCATAATTGAAATCCATAATTTGAAATGAAATACTTGTTCCCAAACACTACATTAAATAATTAGGAAAATTTGCTCAAAATAATCCCAACTATCACCCGTTGGCCAAAAATAATCCCAACTATCGATTATTTTTTAATAATTCCAACTATTCTCATAATTTGTTGAAAACATACCCACCTCCTTTTTAACCGGTTACAACATGTAACTTTTGCACTTATTTCTTTCTTTTTTGATTAAAAGATGAAGGGGAAGGGTTATTTTGAACAGTTAAGTAAAAAACAAAAGAAAAAAAGTGAAAAAGTTACATGTATCAGCCGGTAACAAAGGGGTGGGTATCTTTTCAACAAATTATGAGAATAGTTGGGATTAGTAAAAAATAATTAATAGTTGGGATTATTTTAGGCCAACGGGTGATAGTTGCGATTATTTTGAGCAAATTTTCCAAATAATTATTACATAATTTTTCAGGTTTATAAATTTTGACCAAATTTATGTCTAGTTCATTTAATTAATATATTAAATTAGATTAACTTATTTCTGAAATTGAATTTATGAACTCAACTCAAACCCATATATTACCTCCGTTCCATATTAATTGCACCAAATTGACTTTTATATTATTTATTATTATATGTACGAGAAAAAAATAGTCATGTAAGATCTTATTTTATTCGACTCGTTGCATGAAGATATTTTCTTAATATCAATTTTTTATTTATAGTTATGTATAACTTTAGATATAAAAGATCTGACAAATATATTGAATTGCGTAAAAATGTACTTAGTGTAGATATTTTAAAACGAACAAAATATAAGATTGTCTTAGCAAATGAGGTGGTGCCAAGTTTAACATGGAATACGTGATACACGTTGTCGTAATAAAATAAGATACCGGTAAGATTAATATGTCAGAAAAAAAGAGCAGAACAAGATATTGTCAAGACTCAAGAATAGCGTAAATGAGGTCAGTATATAATGTAAGAAGGTGGGACGGCTGAAATTAATCCCACATTCTGTGTCAAACTCATCCTGCTATGCACCCATTATTTGCCCGCGACGTAGCTTCCTATACTCCACACTTACCACGTTGGACTCGCTAGTTTTTTTTCTTTTTATTTATGATATGACGTTTTCTCGTGTCACCATACTAACTCTAGGTTAATAATCATTATTTGCCAACTTTGCAAATAACACTTAGGTGGAGGGATTTGATAGGGTGACATTTTTGAAATTGTAATATATCTTTTTGTGTTTTACTTATTTTATTAATATATTTTTTGTCTTTTATGATGATTTACAACTCACAGTGACTGATTAGGATTTCCTAGTCACTAAGATGCATGTACTATATAGTTTGATTTCGTCTGATCTGACGCTAAAATCAAACTTAAGTAAAAATTTCGATTTGGAAGTCTTTTAGACCTAACCTAACCAAATCATTCTGCAATGATTTTTATTTATATATTTTTTCAAATAAATATATATATTTATGCAAATATTTGACATCTAGAATCACCAAATAATATAAATCTTAATTAGTTGATTGCATCAACATCATTTAAGTATATATTACTATATAAAAATAAATACATCTCGAAATATTTAGTTGGAAACCTATTTTTTTTTAAATTATGGTTTTCGGTCATAGTTTTGCTTGCGGTTTTATCTAGTCTGAAAAATAAAGATTTGGAACCAGACTGGAAAGCATAATTATTTTTTTAAAAAAACACAGCAGGTCGTAGACCAGACTAAATACTAAAATTATAGTTTGGTATGTTTTGATTTGCAGTTTAGAACAAACTTTGTTTAGCCCTAGTCACTACAAAGCTAATACTTTCCTACTTTCCTATGTTTATGAATCGGTTTTAATTTATATTTTATTTTTAATTTGTAAATTAAAACATAGTTATGTGGTATTTTCTTTGATTCGAGTAAATGAAATAATTATTAATATTAACTTTTTATAATTTTTTATTCTGTATTATTAAAAATATAAAAGATTAGATCAATGCATTGGATGGTTAAAAAGTAAAATATAGCAAAATAGTGAGTATATTTTTTTCGATTGTAGGTCTCTTTAAAAATGATTGTTAGCCGAAAATATTAGCTGATGAACCACTTGTTTAAGCTAGTTATTTAGAGAAAAACTATTTGATAATTTCTGACTGTTTTTAGAGAAAAAGTGGTTTGACAACCAAAAGTTAAAGGAAAACGCTACTCCAAGTAGCTTTTTGATTTTGCTTAAAAGTAATCTTAAAAGTCATTTATATATTTTTTAAAATTTTTCTTACATACTCATTAAAATATACATCCTCCGTTCCGAAATACTTGCTATATTTTGTTTTTGGGCACTATTCATCGTTTAAGCTTATTTTATATATTGCGGCTAATATGTAAATAATAATATAGTCAAGTTGGATCTTGTTTGAATCGTCTAATCGCATACTTTCATATACTATAAACTATATAATTTTTAAATGTGTATAATTCAACATATAAATGAACAAAATAGTACATTGGATTGCGTAAAAAAGTTAAATGTAGCAAGTATTATGGAACAGAGGAAGTATATATTATATACTCCTATTAGTAATGGGGTCAATGCTAAAATTATAAAGGACCGTATTTGCAGCAAGGGGGTCAAACCTCCTCGAACCCTATGTAGCTTCGCCTCCGATCACAATTCACAAATATACTTTTGTGTTTGTATAAAAATTGTAATCCTTTCGTTTCTTTTTGTTTATTCATTTTAAGTTTTCCACTTTAAGAGAGAAAATTTAAATTTTATTTTGGAAGTATATATTGAAAACAAAATATATTCATGTGGGATCTTGTTAGATTTAGAATTTTAATATATAATTTTTACAATTTTTTATGATGCGAACTAAAGGATATCAAAACTCAGAATTTACTTTGAAATACATGCAAAAAGTAAAAATGGACAAACAAAAAGAAATGAAGAAAGTATTAATAAATATCTTTTGTCCTAATGTAAGTGTGTAACTCATAACTTTGATCAATAATTAATCTTTCTTAGCACATTATTTCTCATTTTTTTACTATTATTGTATTTGCCTTTATTTGCATAATCACGTTTATAGAATAGATAGAAAAATTTGTTATATGTTCTTTATTTGATATTATTTATGTGGTATCATCCATCTTTTAATCAATAATCATTGTTAATTCACTATAAAAACAATTTAATTTGGAGACAAATTTATATTTTCGGAAAAAATGTTTAGTGACAAAAATGGCGACAAAAGCCTTTGTCAAAAACTAGCTACAAAACAATTTGCCGCTAGATTGTGACTAAGCTAAATCTTGTAACTATTTTTGTCACTATGGACTACAACATTTTTTAAATTCATTTTAGAGACAAAATATGCAACAAAGCCTTTTGTCGCTAAGGTTGTTTACCCGACTTTTAAATTCCGGACTCAAATTCAAATCTTTTTAAATTCATTTTTCAAACCTTTTAACTTATCATTTCATTCTTCAAATCATTTACCTTCTTCTTCGGCTTCTCTCTAACCAATTACTAACTTATTCTCCTCCTTCTCTTTACTTCTGATTATATAATCCGACGGGTTTCTAGCTATTTTTCGGCGGTTTTCTTCTTCTCTTTTCACAGGTTTTCTCACACTTGAACTATTTTTTAATTGTTTTTGAAGAATTTTATCATGATGTTCACATCTTTTCACAATTTTTCTTCTCTACTTCTCATTTTATAATTTGGCTAATGTTTGTTCATATTGTTCATTGTTCATGCATGTTGAATTTGAACTTTGTAGGTTGTTTTTCTTTTTTGGTGTACATTATTGCTGCTTTTATCTTTATTTTTTTTGGAATATATGTTGTGTTTCGTTTTTTGGATGTAATTTGTTTATACATTTTTTTTTAGATTTGGCAAATCAGTTGTGTTTTAGAGTCGAAAGTTGTTTTTTTGTTCATTTTTCTCTAATTTTCTTTATAATACGTTGATTAATATTGTATGTACATTATTATTTCTAATTTTTGTATTTATACGTTTGTTATTGTATATACATTAATGTGTAAACTATTTTGTAATATATATTTAATTTTTTATTTAAGATTAAATAATTCATTAAATTTTAGTTTAATTATTACTTTTGTTGTTTATATATAGTTATTGAGTATTATTAATAAAAAAATTGAATATTTGTTATAATTGTTGAATAACAATAGTAATAAATGCTATTATTTATTCAATAATAATGACAAATATTCAATTGTTTTTAAACCTGAAATTCAGTTTAGATACAAATTCTTGTTTTTGGTGACAATATTTAGTGATGAAGGATTTTGTCGTCATTTTTGTAGCAAAATGCCTTTAGTGACAAAATAAGCGAGCTAAAGGCTTTCGTAAGTATAGTGATTGATTGATTGCACATGTATAGGTAAATTTTTTAAATTATGAATATTAAAGTTTTAATCATCATTACTATATAAAATACTCCCTCTGTTTTGAATTAATTTGCATCATAGAGAAACGTGTTGTTTTTTAAGAAAAAGGTGGATGATGGTAATAAAAGAAAAAAGAGATTAATGAATTGTATGGGTGTAACTAAAAGAGAGTTAAAATTTATAAATAAGATTAAAAGGAAATGATGAGACATAGTCCATTTAAATTTGCTAATAAACATTTACCCTCAGAATACCAGTTTCAATAAAACACTGAGGAGTACTAATCGATATTCATTAGCAACCTATGTACTTCATAATAAAGTAAACTTTTGAAGAATTCAATTATACTTCCTCCATTCCAATTTGTTTTTAACGTTTGCTTTTTCACGTTGTCTAATGTACTAATTCAATCATTGATACTTCCTCCGTTTCATAATACTCGCTACATTTTCTATTTTGGAATTTTTCATATTACTTGCTACATTTCCATTTTTAGTAAAAAATCAATCATTTAAAGTTCCACCTACTGCTATTTTGATCCTACTCTATACCTCATTAATTTTTATACCTACTATTATTTAATATTTATAATGTTTCCAATCATCTAAAAAACCTATTTTTCTTTTTCATTTTTCATCAAATAATATTAAAAAAAAACCCCAAAAAAGAAACCCCCACATGCTCCTAATAATTGCACAATATTTCCTTAATATGTGTGCCCATGCATACTCTAATTATGTATAATAAAAATTATTAAAATTGATATTAATAATCTTTGTAATGAAACGAATCAAACAAGATCTCACTTGACTATATTTTAACTTATAGAATACAAACTAATCACAAATTAAGAGTGATAAATGAATAATGTCATTTTTTTCTAATGTTGCAACTAATATGAAACGGAAAAGGTATGTAATTAGCAAAATAGTTTCTACACATCAATCAAATACATAGTTTCTATACATGAACTAAAGACTTGTATGTTAGCACATTTCTTATAACAACATGAGCATCCAAGTACTTTCTTCGGTTTAGTCTTACAACTGATATTGATATTTTCTTACACTAAATATCACAATTAGTTACAAATATAAAAATATATATATATATATATATATATATATAAATATATATATATATATATAAGGCATCTTAGCATCAATAATGGAACCTATAAACAGAGAACACAGTAGAATCAATGGAAATAAAATGGCCCCTCTCTTTTGGCAAAAAATTAACTGCTAAAGTGTAAAAATATTGAACATGTCGGTGTCTTTTGACTATCTTTCACACAAACGCCAATCTTTTTTATCCTCCCTTTCTTTCCTCTCTGTCTTCCATTCCCTTTTTTCCTATTAAATCCATCTTCACTCCCACTTTCACTCCTTCACTCTTCCTTTCTCTCTCTAAACATGGAAATCAACACCCATCAACCTTTCTCTCTCCTCTTTCTCTTACTCCTCAATCTCCTCCCCTTCGGATCCGCCAACTTCAAAACCGTTGCCAACTATGAAGTTGCTTGTACAATGTGTAACACGTGCCAACCGTGTAACCCTTACCCTTACAGCTCCCCGCCGCCTCCACCTTCACCACCTCCGCCGTCTCCTCCGCCGCCAACCACCGTAGTCGGATGTCCACCACCGCCATCTAAACCTTCTGGAGGCGGTGGAAGTTACTATTATTATTCACCACCTCCACCTTCACAGCCTTCTTATGTTTATCCTCCGCCGAGCGGTGGCGGCGGTGGTGGAGGATATTATTATGCACCACCGTATCATTACGGTCCTGCTCCTCCTCCTCCTAATCCTATTGTACCATATTTCCCGTTCTACTATCATACCCCTCCTCCTGGAAAATCTGGTTCTAGCTTTCTTGGTACAAATTCTGCATTTTTGTTTCCTCTGTTTTTGTCATTCTTTTTCTTTTTCTTATGAAATTAAAATAAAAAATAACAAAATAAATCGGAAAAAAATAACAATCGTAGATCTAATGGTTTAGAAGCAAAATGACGAAAATACCCTTGTAAGTTCTTAAAGCTCTGGATCCAAGGTGGTGAAGAAAGGTGATACTACTTAGCTAACTTTCAGGAGGTACTGAAAGAAAGGGTAGTCATTTTTTATTTACTTTTTTTTTTAAAATATGAAATTCTATTACTCATTCACATGGTTGATTCTGTACTTTTGTAATTTTATGTACCATTATTAATATTATTATTATAATTGTTATTCTTAATTAGAATAAGTATATCTTCATATTGCATAAAGATAAGTATAATTCATAGTTGTAATTGTAATGACTTTCTTTATTTGTTGCTTGTTTTACTCCAAGAAATCTTTCAAAGTTGTAAAACTCTTCAATTATTGATATTTTTGCTCATTTTTAGGCAATTGATGTGTACTATACTATCTATATACTTTAGTTACTTAGTATTATTAAAAATATTAAAGTTATGTCCGCTTTGATTTCTTTTCCATTTAGCCATCTAAATCCTAATGTTGTTAGATTACGTTTATTATTAGTATTTTCTGCGCTCGATCAGTTTAATAGTCGGTATTATACGGTGAAATTGATAATGAAAATTTAATGAATCAGTTTGATAGTTATTTTTTATTGGAGATGTGATATTAATTTTAGATGATAATGAATAAAAATTTTAAACTATTTGAATACAAACTTTTCGTTACTATAAGTTATTTCGATTATCGTCATTTAGTATTTAACCTAGCATTATGTTATAAAATTTTTTAAAAATAAAATAGTAGAAGTATTTAATTAGGCACAATTATAGTTGTGTGAAAAGTTTATTTGGAAATTGGATGGATGTGTTACGTTTAGGTTTGGGTATCAAACGATAGGATACATAGTCGAAGTTGGATACTTACACAGTAGTAGTGAGTAGTGAGAGTGAGTTGTTATTAATGTTGGTACATTATTGCCAAAACAAGATGGTGGGGTCTTATGCATGGATGTCAATTGTCACTCCGCACTATATTTCCTACCTTTTTTCTTTTGCCAATTGCTAACACATCCTTACCCATTCACTACTAATTTCATCTGTTTCTGTATGTTTTTATACTTCATATTCATATATAAACTGAATATACAACTAATACTTTTTACTTTAAATCAAATTTGAAAAGCTAATGAAAAGCTATTGTTTCTGATTAAACTTATATATTTACCTTACTTAATGTATAAACGCAAATGATATACGTAGTCTATCTTCCATTTTTGGCGCTTAATTATATATGCCATTAAAAAGCCAAAACATAAGATCAGACCCTTTTATTATCATTTTTATTATTAATTAATGAACTTAACATGTTTGCCAGCTACTGAACATTAACATAATTAGCCTCATGGATAGTTTCACATAGCCATTATAATCATGTCATTTTAAACATTGGTTATATCATACCCACTGTATCCTGCTCATAAGCAAACATAATTAGGATATGAGGAGAGAATGAGGCGATAACCCATACCCATAAAAAAAATACGGCTAAAGTCCCACAACTTGAAAATTTGAATCCTAAAAAAATCTCAATGATCTATTGTAAAATTAAGTAATTTTATTTTTCTTACTGATAAAGAGCAACTAACATAAAATAAAATAACGTACATATAACTAAAGATTTATATTTTATTAATGTATAATCTAAAAACTATTTGTAGATTATGCCAAATGTTAATGTTGTATTTTGAAAATTTTATGTAAGTTAAATGTTTATTAATGGTTAGTATTAAAGCCAATAATTATATAATAAAGTCTTGTACGTACTTGATTTATACTATTATTTTTATGTATATAAATCTTTGAATTAATAAAATAGTAAGTAATTTATATAAAAGTAATAAAACAATAAATATTATATTTATGTACACTAAAATAGAGCAATTCACACAAAACTTCAACCAATTGTATTTGTATTCTAAGTGCTAACGGTAGCCCAATGTAATGACGCACAAAAATCGCTATCAACATCTATCTTTTAGTATTTAGACAAAGTTTATTGAAAAAGATGAGAAATGAATTAAGAAGATACTTGACTTTTCGTGTAGGCGCATAACGGTAGGAAAAACCTTTATTTAATAATCCTAATATTTGACATTGCATTAATGACATGATTTAACTTAGTCAAATTTCTAAGGTATGATCGATATACATTTTATGTCGTATTTATGTCTTTGCAAGTTTGGCAAGGTTGGATTCAAGTTTTTTTTAATAAACCTAACCGCGAATAATTATTTTTTATTTTGACACGAGTTTATTATAAACTTTTGCAAATTCGTAATTTTTGATATGTGATTACCTCTGTGCCTTTCAAAATGCATTAAAATTTTAAGTGTAAAAATTAAGTTAAAAATAAAGCATAATATAAAAAAAAAATTTTAAAAAAACCTAAGTAGATTGAAGTTAAGTGTAAAAATTAAGTTAAAATTAGAGAATAAGATAAAAAAAACTAAAAAGATTGAAGAAATTGATGATTAAGATAAAGAGATAATTAATTTTGTCAGTTTAAAAAAAATATCAATTTTGTAAAAACAAAATAAAAGAAAGAAAGTAAAACCATTAAGGGTCTGCTTGAATTGAGTGTAAATATTTAACAGGGTAAATAAAGTTCAAAGTAGAAAAATAAAATTAGATAGATAGAAAATTAAAGGAATTTGAATGTTAGAAAGGTGAAAGAAATAGTTAGATAATAATACATGTAAGCATCCTCATTTTTCATTTATCGTTTTTAATTTTTTACTTTATACCTTTTTTACAATTATTTTAATTATTTCATTTACATTTATATTTACTTTTTATATCAATTTAACTTTTTTACTTTTAAAAATATTTATACTTAATCTAAACAAGTCCTAAACAAAAATTTAATTAGTGGATGGATCCAAAATAGAATGGGTAACGTGATAAAAGAATAGAAATAGACATTAGAGTAGAAGAGTACAATAAGAAGTGAGAAGTGTCTGGATGTCTCTAGAAGAGTTGGCAAAGTGTAATCTGATTAGCTGAGGCTGAGGCTGAGGCTGAGCCTGACACACAGTGGCTTACATTTGACTCAAAGCGTAAGGCTGCTATGATGAGATTGGATAGCCACATAGAACTGCGTACATGATTGTATCCCTGTCATTTTTCATTCTTTGGAATTGGGACTGTAAATTCAACCATTCTAGATTTTGAACCAAAGCTCGCACCTCAAAATGGAGACTGGTTAGGTAGGGTTACAGGTATTCAAAACAGACTCGATGATCCGATAGACATCCGACTTTATAATAGAATCCATTTGACCCGATTTAATAATGGATATACAATTATGTAAAAACCAATTTGAACACAAAATCCGATTTTGAACCGACTCGAAACACCTGACCCGAAATCAACCCGATAGCCCGAATGAACACCTCTAGGTAGGGTGAATTTGCTTTGCAATATTTCATATTCCGTTAATGAATATTTAAAGATATTAAGGCTTAAATTTAACTTTAAAAACTGCGTATAGAAAGTAATTGGGAGAACATTTGGAAACGGAGAGAGTATTCCATATTTATTCTCATTGTCTTATTTCTTCTTATACACTTGATATATTGATCAATGTTAATATGTGTTTTTTTGTTTTGGTTATTTGTAATTTCTTCAAAAATTTACTTTCTATATCAAACAAAGGATCTCTAAGCTCAAAGAGTCATTGAGAATATTATATGTTTGATCTGAAAAACGTTGGATTTTGCATTGTATAATGAAATATGGGAATTTTAATTATTAGTTTAGCTCTATCTTTTTAAAAATACTTGTACAAAATCCAGCACATGAAATGGAAAATCATGTTGTGGGACCCACATAGGTTGAGGCTTAAAATGTTGTGTTAACTTTGGTATGCCTTTTGTCCGTGGTTCCGTCCACCACGTGAACAAAGTTGGCCTACCGGGTACCGGTCCTTCTTCCTCTTTTCCCATCTTTTTTTCTATCATTTCCTTCTCAAAGTTGTCTTCTACCCTTTTCTTATTGCTTAACAATTAACATCCACAATAGTGACAAATTTTAAATATTAAATAAGTATTTCTATTTTTTCATCTAATTTATAAAATGTGAATCATCCCCCTCCTTATTATTAATACACTATATAGAATGTTATTATTATTTGTTTGATTAGTTAAATTAATTTAATTATTCTTTACTGTTGGTGATAATGGTGACTACAGTCCACCAAATAAATTTTATGAATTAATGGATGTATAGAGATGGAATCCTATGAAGAAATTAAGATGGATAGTTAAGTGCGAGTCTTAATTTGTGTGATGAATGTGGTGTTTAAGGGTGTGATTCAATGTATGAAGTAATGAAGGTATTGAAGTAAGATTTAAACACAAGAAAAATATGGTATGATGAATGACATAAATAAGGTAATTACGAGAGCCAAAGGATTTCGTTAACAATGCTGAATTGAAGCAACTAATGAATATTAAGTACCTTGTTCGAGGCAGCAAGGTTGCTCAAGACAAAAGCTTAAAGATGCCACTGCTTGAACGAGCATCTGAAGGCTCGAACGAGCGACCTGTAGCTTGAAGATCAGAATGCTACACGATTGATTCGCTCAAACGAGCGGACTAGGTCTGACTCTTTGGGTGTTGTTTTTCCTTGGACGGTTCATTTGCTAGATTAATTGTCATGCAATTACACTTACCTATTAAATGTAATTTCTCATATAAATAGGAGGCTCATATGCTATTATAACATATCCACAAAAACACCCTAAGACTATACACAAGCTTAATCTCTTTTCATTGTAATTCTCCATTTGAGAGTTCTTTGAACTCCTATGTGATATATCATATTCCATCTCCACCGGCACCATGGCACCATGTGACAGATATTTGGGCGAGATGGACTTGTCATGACCACACAATGGTATGGGCTCTTCATAAGCTACAAATGTCCGGTACTAGTTGCCTCCCTAACCCGATCATCACATCATGGCCTCTTACTATCGTAAGTGGCACAGTATTCACCATCACAGTTAGACATGGTATGAGGGTTAGATCATTGCTATATACACTATACAAACTTTATTTTGCCATTTTATATGTTAAACTGGAAGTATACGTTTTGTTGTATATACATATATAAATAAAACTTTAGATATTAAAACATTCTGTTTGGTTGTTATAGAGTATCACTTTAGACCTTTTTCACTATAAGACGATTTTATACAAGAGTTGCTCTATGAGCATAGATTCTTATTTAATACAGCCTCCCCCTAATACTATTCTAAATTAGGATAAATAGCCAAACTAATTAAATAAAGCATTCATTTTTATATTTAAATTATTTTCTTATAGTTATTTTCATATTTAACTCATTACTTTAGATTTTGAAACATCTCCTTTAATTAAAAGGTAAAAGACCTTTCTGATACCCGCACAAGGCAGGGTCCGAGTGGGGGTTTTCTTTTTCTTGAAAGATCCACAAATCAAACATTTAAACTTATCCCACTATGAAACGCATTCAAACATTTAGCTACTCAGCCCCCCTATTTTTTTCTCTCTTCTGTCTCTAAAAAACCCTTAATATCTATAGTTAGTTTGGGGCTATCATCAATCTTCAAAGGTTGATGGTAAGCCTCTAATTTATCCCTTTAAAGTTTTTTTTGAATATGATTAGAATAAATTTGTGTCCTCTCCCTGCAGGAGAGTCGTTCTACCCATTCATTGGGTTGATTCTACCCATATACTGGGTTTTGAAGTCTCTCCTTGTGAGAGTTTGGAGTTATGAATTTTGGTCTTTAGTTGATTTGTTGGTAGAAATTAATGCGATGATGCAGCAAACACCAAAATTGCAATTATCATCAACTACATCAAATTCAATTATATCTCAAGACTACAACAGATCGAAAGACCCCCTCGTAGAAGGCTATATCAAACAGCGATGTTGAAGAGGATATTCAGAATTGTCAGATCTCATACACAACTATCGTAGTTTTGTTAATTTTGAATTATATTTGGTTAAAGTTGCTATGTACTTGCAAATTTTTATCTATGATGTAGCTGTCGTATGACTCTTTATTAATGAATCAGATATTATTCAAAAAAAACATTTAGCTACTCAAAGTTGAGAGTGGTTTTAGTTACAAAAAGTGATTTGAAAAAAAAGGCTAATTATCAAAAAAGTTTCCAAAATAAGTTTTGGAAAATTTTTATTTCTAAAATAAGTGTCTTGATGTCAAAAGCTAAAGTAAAAAAAAGTCAAAACCCTAAGTTTATTGTGACTAACAACAAAGAAAAGTAAGACAATGTCATAACGTTTGACAGAAAAAATAAAAACGATAACAAATGAATAAATTTTTTTGGTCCCTTCAAATGTTATGACATTATCATTGTCTAATTTCTTATAATACACTATTTATATATTCATCAATCTTAATATGTGTTTTTTTTCTTATTACCATTATCATTTGTTTAGGTTTTTATACATATTCTATTTGTTGTATTTTTTTTTTTTGAAAATTTGGAATATATTATTAAAAAGGAGGAAATAAAACACCACACTGTAACTTGGGACCCCAAACCCGCCGGCATAAAAAAACCCTTGTAGGGAAAAAAGCCATTGGAAGAGGGATACCAAGAAAACAGGCCACCCTAAACAGCATAGGGGTGGGCTATGCTACAACGTTTTTCGAAAAACACCAAAAGTTGGTCCGAAGACCTAACACATCAAGCAAATCTATCCTAACACCAAGAAAAACGAAAAAGGCGCCTCCAGAATCGGAACTAAAAGGTCCAAACACCACGAAACACCAAGGAATCACCTCCTGCAGCCACCAACAAGAAACGCCAACTCCACCTTCCACACCAAGCTTCGGTACATTACAACCTCCAAACCTTACACACCATGTTTAGGGACATCACTCCCGCCACCAAAAACACCAATACAACCACGCACCACCCCCACCTTCATTTACTTACAGCCCCAAGTCATCTCCATAATCGCAGAAACCACCAAATCTGCACCAAACACCAGCAGCCCTAAACACCAGTAGCCCTAAACCCATCACCATGGTCTGCACCAAAATCTGCACCAAACACCAGCACCAATCTTCCAAAGCTTCGACATGGACCAACATCAACCCAAAGATATTCTATTTGTTGTATATCTTTAGTTAATTGTTTATTATGCATGGGTGTGTCATGTGTGTTGCATGTTTTCATTGCGTTGCAGGTTTCTCTCTCTTCGAAGACTCTTTTGAGCCGAGGGACTCTCTGACCGCACTCTCCTATATGGTTATGAGCCGCTGTCTATCTTCCCTCCCGAGACCCTGACATTAGTTTTGCCTATAACGGGATACAATGGGCATGATGATGATGATGATAATGATGATGATGATGATGGGGAATGTTAGAATATATATAACATATCATTGGGCCTAAACCAAAAGCTTAAATTGATGGTTGATTGGTTCCTTGATGTGGAAGAGGATATTCAGAATTATCAGTTCTCATACATAACGATCGTAGTTTTGTTAATTTTGAATTATATTTGGTTAAAGTTGCTATGTACTTGCAAATTTTTATCTATGATGTAGCTGTCGTATGACTCTTTATTAATGAATCAGATATTATTAAAAAACCATTTAGCTACTCAAAGTTGAGAGTGGTTTTAGTTACAAAAAGTGATTTGAAAAAAAGGCTAATTATCAAAAAAGTTTCCAAAATAAGTTTCGGAAAATTTTAATTTCTAAAAAAGTGTCTTAATGTCAAAAGCTAAGGTAAAAAAGTCTAAACCCTATGTTTACTGTGACTAACAACAAACAAAAGCAAGACAATGTCATAACGTTTGACAGAACAAAAAAATGATAACAAATGAAGGATTTTTTTTGGTCCCTTCAAATGTTATGACATTATCTTCCTTTTGTTCATTGTTACTAACAACGAACAAAGTTGTGCTAAATTTTTTCTTTTAATAAGCTGATTTTGAGAATTAAAATTTCCAAAAGATTATTTGGGGTAAATATTTTCTTAAAAATAATCATTTTATTCAATGTTTCACAAAAAGCTGCATCCGGTTACATATACACTCAGTCTCCTGAGAGATCGTCTCTTTGAGAGATGTCTCTCAAGCTCAGCCCAATTAAACTTAATCAAACTAAGAACTGATGTTGGGCTGATCAAATTAAGGACGGTCTCTCAAAGAGTCCGTCTTTCACAAAAAATCGTGTTAATATATTATTTTACTGGGCTTATCTGAAAGATAACTGGACGTAAAATCAACTTTGGGCCCATTGGACTATTATCTGATCATTACAGAAATCCATCTCTAGCCTTCTTTATATTTTTAACAAAAACTTGGACAGGTTGGTCTCATATCGTGAATATGGGCCGGCCTAATTTGTGCATATAACAATATTCACAAAAACTTGGGTGAGACCGTCTCACTTGTGTGATACGTCTTATTGAGCCGGCCCAATTACATATATTTTTCTACCAATATTACAAATTAAAATGTCAATTTGAAGAGTTAAAAGACCAATTTGAAGACTTAAAAGAACAATTTCAAGGATTTACAATTGAGATTTTAAATCAAGGAATTTGACAATTTCAAGACTTAAAAGTTCAATTTCAATACTTAAAAAACCAATTTTTAAGATTTAAAAGACCAATTGCAGACTTAAAATTCTCATTTCAACTTTAACGTAGGATGACTCAAACATTAATGTTGATATAAAACTTTGAAATAGACTTTATAAGTCTTAAAATTGGATTTTTAAGTCTAGAAATTGTCCTTCTAAGTCTTAAAATTAGTATGTCAGAATATTCTAAAAAAATTTATTGGGCCTGGGCTGGTTGCACGGATAAGGCGGTCTCACAGGAGACTTTCTGAACGCTATTTTAATTTTTTGGGCATTTGTCAATTTTTAAATTTGATACTTTTAAGGTCAAAAATTATACATTTAAGATCAAATTTGAAAAATGCCTAGAAAATGAAAAAAAAAATGCCCAGATTGTCACTTATGCAAATTGGGCCCGCCCAAATTGACAATCTCATTATGAGGCCGTCTCATCCAAAACCAGCGGTATATTTTTCGAAATGAAAACATGACCTTAGTTAGTTAGTTTATAAAAAAAACACAACACTTCTATAAAATAAACACTAATAATTTATGCATGTTTATTTTTTTTGGAAATTCAAGTTATAATAACAACCGAACAAAAACAATTAAGTATAAGGGAACCCTTGAGAGATACAAACAGCTCAAAAGCAGTGTTTCAAAACTGAGCTCTAACATAACCTTAAATCCGAGTCCAAAAAACTAGAGCATCGGGTTTCCTGGCCCGGCCCTTTATTAGACGTGTATTTTACAGGTCGGGTTTTTAACGGGCTGAATTTTTAAAGGGTCAACTTTTACTATATATGGAGCAGGCTAAAATCGAGCTTTTAGAGGATCCTAACGGGCCTTCCTATTTTTATTACTAGTATTTTACCAATAATATAGCATTTTCGTTTTTACTGTATATACATACATGAAAGATTCATCCACAGTTTGTTATAGTGATCATTCCCGTAACTATTAGTATTATTTTTTACTATATGTTCCAGTTCGAAAATTTTTGTTATTTCTTCATTTTGATTTCATTAGTATTTTCTACACTAACTGTGGAATTACACTCTTAAACAGTTTTGAATTTGATTTTTCCCAAATAATTATCATTATTTTAAGTTGAGTCCGATCAGACCCGTATCTGGCCCATTACGCAGGTCTACCTGTAAGTAATGAAACACCTGGTTTTGAGCCTCTTTGAGTAGTACCCGCACTTAGATTTCAAACATCAGTCATAAGAAAATCTTTTTTTCATAGCATATTAAAGTTAGCAAATGAGTATAGTACACCAACCATCTCTTGCTTCTATTCTATGTCAAACATCTTCGAACACTCTATTTGTGGGTGAAAAATATTAAACGAGGTTTACTGAGGTAAAACGTGGTCAATAATAAAAGTCAATCAAGGAGAAATACCTCTAAAGATAAGTGCAAGGATTTTAGCATTGTGGGTGAAAAATATTAAACGAGGTTTACTAAGGTAAAACGTGGTCAATAATAAAAGTCAATCAAGGAGAAATACCTCTAAAGATAAGTGCAAGGATTTTAGCATGAAGAGCTCACGTGGGTATTAAGGACACTTGTCAAGTATCTCAAAGGTTGTTATGGTTAGTGGGACACATGTCGGTTATAGAAGCTACTAAAGGCAAAGTGAGTACTTGGTTGAGTTCTAAAGATGACATGTATAGGAACAACATTTGACACATGCGAAGAATGTTCTTAGGGACCCTCAAAGGGAATGTTGTACATCACAATGATTAGCTATAAATACTAGGAAAATTGTCATAAATGAGGTACGAAAATCTTATGTAAAAAAAAGAGAATTTAAGACAAATATTGTAAGCCAGATATTCATATTGATTTTTAGAGCAACGTTTTCAGAATCTCTTGTCATATTATTACACAAAGACCTCACGTCATAAACAAGTCATAAGTCATAATCCACCTGACTACTACTGTGCATCTTAAGGACTGGTTAGGCAAATCATCATTTTTCTTGATACTGACTTGGGCGTTGGAGAAAGTCCCCGGAGGAACACCTTTCGGGCCTTTCTAACCCTTGTGTTGACGTTTTCAGGCTTCCAGTCATCTAAAGCTGCTAAGATCTTACTGCATAACCAGCGAAGAATGAAAGATCTTGACCCTCACCAGCATAATCTTCCTAATCCCTTCATAAATTAGGAAGATTGTTCTTAATTAATTGTTCTGCGAAATCTGACAGGAACACTATTTGATTATTTTATTCCACGCTTCTTCCTTTAAGTACATAAAAGTAATTTGCCAAATTTTGCTCCAAACATATGATGTCCTTCATAATGAAGATCTCAAACTGAGTTCTAATGAAAGATGCCAAAAATCAGATTTTATTTCGTACATACGTGTAAGGTGTATGGTTATTACCATGGTTATGAGAATTCTGATTCTGATCTACAATTTTGCGATTTTACGATCTGAAAATGGGTGACCGATCGTGATCGTGGGTAGGATTTTAATGTGGTAGAATCGTGCGATCCTACTTAGATAAAAAATTTAGGTGGTAGATCATAACGCGATTCTACGATTTTACGATCCGATTCTACATGAATAGTTTCAATCGAAAAATATTTTCAAATAATAGAGATTTCACTTACATTTAATTATACAATTAGAATAAATAAATAATACCTTTATAAAATTTAAGTTTTTCTTAGTTTGCTGTTTAAAAATGATTATCTAAACTATTTTTTCTTCAAAACATAATAGATAAAGTCAAATAAGTTTTTACTTACACCATATAACTTAAACAGAGAACAAATATAAATGATAATCAATAATTTAAAGTACATTGAAGCATATTTGTAGGATCATCTACCTAACTAACCTTAAATTCCTACTTTGAGTTTTATTACCCCTTAAATATTTACTCTCAATCCAAGCGAACCCTAGGTATCGCTTCAATTTTTTCTTAGTGAGACCAAATATTGACCATGTCAGGTGTCACTAATTATCACATGATCCTACTATCCGATTCTACTGATTTCGATCATATTCTCTGAACGATCCTATGTAGAATCTCGATCCTAATAACGTTCGTTATTACAAAGATTTCTTGATGCACCCTGGTCATGTCAAAGTACTCTTAGTTGTTTATAAATTACTTGTATGAGAAGAGAGAAAACTAAGTGGCTAATTTCTTCCCACGGTATGTCGAAAGATAATCAGACTTACCTAACTTTCAATTATTCGGTATGTGAATTACATGAAGATTTATATTTCATCATAAGTTGGGATAAAAACGTAATACCACCCATAGACTACCGTACATGCAGGCATGATTATCGACCAAAATTTATGACCCCATGGACTAATCTAAGCACAAACATTAATCTATTAACCACAATTACTTAGAGCTAGCCAGATTTGTTAGAAAAAAGGAAACAAAATATTTACTTTATTTTTTCTGTAATTAGGCTTAATATAGCCGTTGGTGTCATGTATTTTAGGCAACCTTGTGTATATTTAATCATGCATCTATAAACTTAATCATACAATTAATGAAATACAATTATTCAGTACCAAAACTCTCTCTATTATTTTTATCTGGTATCAGAGCCCAGTTAAATTTTTCGGTGATCGGAAAAACTCGGGTATCATCATCTATCACCATGAAAATCGAAAAGCCATCCAACATCCCAGAAACACCAACTGATATAGAAAATGAAAACCAAACCATTATTCCCAAGGTAGTCACAATGGAGGATTTATTGCAACTACTTTTGCAGTTAAACACCAATAAACCCACCATTGAAGCAAATCAACCACTCAATATAACAGAGAAACTCAACAATGAAAACTACACTAAGTGATCCAAATTAATGCATCTCGGTATAATTGGGCGAGGTAGGCTCAGACATATCACTACCTCCCCACCACCAACTGACGACCCTGAATACGAAAAATGGGCTCAACGAGATTCAAATGTGGTCTCATGGATTATCGAAAATATTGAAGGAGATTTGCAAAACCAGTTCCTTGATTACCCTACGGCAAGGGAACTTTGGAAAGGCATCGAAACTATGTACAATAGTGGTCGCGGCGGGTTGTGTTAGGGTTTTATTTTAATGCCGCAAGTGTACGGGTGTTGTAGCACAATTACGGGTCGGATCACAGGGAGGCAGGATCAATATGAGAGTCGTTCAATCAATCACTTTTAAGAACAGAAGATTTTGGTTGATTCTATAAACTATGTGATAACACTTAAAGAAATATGATGATATCAAGATAATAAAAAGGACTAGGATATAGGAATTCCCAACTAATAGCATGTAATTATTCTGACAAGGATTGCAATTGATTCCGTTGAATAGATTCACCGATCTAACTTAATCACTCCTTTTCAGGATGATAATTAAATTAAATCAAATTAAATGGGTTCTCTCAATCTCAACTTTCGTATTTTGATCGATTAACATCACAAGAAAACATACTACTCAATCTCAACTTTCGTGATTTTGACTAAGAAGGCATATTAACTTGTTTTATCATCCAAGACTAATAATATTCTCATCCCTCAACTTTCTTGATTTTGGTATTAAGAGAAATTAAAAGACTTTAACTTGAGTGATCATACAAGACAATTTAATCAAATCAATTCAACATCACAATCACCAATCCTCATCTAGCAATCACATACATATTGGGGTTCAAATCCAATGTCCTAGCATACAAAACTACTCACTAATCATAGTTATAGAGATTTCTATGCATACTAAACTATCATGAAACAAGATATAAGACATAATTTAAAAACTTGAATATAAAGGAAATACCTTGACAATGGAGATGAAGCACGATAAGTAAATTGCTAATTGAAAATCCAAGATTACAATGATGACATTCTCAAAGGAAAGCTTAAACTAAAATCTATGGAATATAAAGGAACTCTAGAATTTTTAAGAAAAGAAAACTGAATAATCTACTAAATTAGGGTAACCTCCACATAAATAGTGGTTCCAAAAATTAGGAGAAAACGGTACGAATTCCCGTCAGATTTGAGGAGCGACGACTCGCCACATCAGGGGCGACGAATCGCCACTTTGGTTCTGTCTGTGATTTTGAGTCAGTGCTGAAGCGAGGAGTCGTTACATGGTTGGCGACGAGTCGTCGCTTTGTTCCTGGAAACTCATAGATGATCAGTGAATATGCGACGACTCGGCACATTTGTTCTGGAACAACATTGAAATCAGCTTGCTTGCGACGAGTCGTTGCTCTAATTGTGGCGACCCAATGAGTTTTGCATCTTTCTTTGCCAATAAATGCTTTAATGTGGAATGATCGGTATGCACTATAACTTTCGACCCAATGAGGTAAGATCGAAATTTCTCCATAGCAAAAACGACGGCTAGCAACTCTTTCTCCGTAGTGGCGTAATTCATCTGTGCAGAGTCTAAGGTTCTACTAGCATAGTAGATTGCGTGAATCTTTCCATCTTTCTTTTGATCTAGCACCGCACCAACCGCATAATCACTTGCATCGTACATGAGCTCAAATGGCGAACTCCAATCGGGCGGTTGGATGATAGGTGCAGAGATCAAAGCCTGCTTCAACTGTTCAAAAGCTTGCAAACATTCATCAGTAAACACAAACGAGGCATCTTTCGCTAGAAGCTCGGTTAGAGGTCGAGCTATCTTAGAAAAGTTTGCAATGAACCTTCTATAAAAACAAGCATGCCCAAGAAAACTCCGTACCCCCTTCACATTGATAGGAGGAGGAAGTTTCTCATAACCTATATCTTAGCTCTATCTACTTCGATGCCTCTATTAGAAACTACATGGCCTAAAACAACACCAGATTGTACCATAAAATGACATTTCTCCTAGTTCAAAACAAGACCAACTTCTTCACACCTACGCAAAACCTTTTCGAGGTTTGATAAACAACCCTCAAAACTGTCATCGTAGACTGAAAAGTCATCCATAAATACTTCCATACAAGATTCAACAAACTCAGAAAATATGGCCATCATGCATCTTTGAAAAGTAGCCGGAGCATTACACAGACCAAAAGGCATCCTTCGATACGCGAAGGTGCCATAGGGACAGGTGAATGTCGTCTTCTCTCTGTCATCTTGATGGACGGGTATTTGGAAGAAACCAGAATAACCGTCCAAATCAGAGAAAAAAGAATAGTTTGCTAAACGCTCTAGCATTTGGTCAATGAAGGGTAAGGGGAAGTGGTCTTTACGGGTCGACTTGTTCAACTTCCTATAGTCAATGCACATGCGCCAACCAGTAACAGTTCTAGTAGAAATCATCTCCCCCTTATCATTTGTCACAACAGTCATGCCCTCTTTCTTTGGGATAACTTGTACAGGACTGACCCACTTGCTATCAAAAATGGGATAAAAGATCCCAGCGGTTAACAACTTCAATACCTCTTTTTTCACCACCTCTTTCATGTTAGGGTTGAGGCGCCTTTGATTTTCAACAAACGGGCTGGCCCCTTCCTCTAAGTGAATTCGGTGGGTGCAAATAGAAGAGCTGATACCCTTGATATCATCAATAGTGTAACCAATCGCCTTGCGATCTTTACTAACAAGATTTTTCAATTGAGTAATTTGGTCGTCATTAAGTGCACTATTGATGATAATAGGATACGTAGAAGACTCTCCCAAAAAACAATACTTCAAGTTAGAAGGTAAGGGTTTGAGTTCTACCTCAGGAGGCGTAGTTCTCTCCTCAATGACTTCCGCGGTATTGAATAGCTCCTCAGATAGACTAGCAAGAACCAACTCAGCTTCACCCAAACTTCCTTTCTCTAGGAGCCCCTCTGTCTCATCACTAAGAATCTCCCATGTAGACTTTGGAGCTTTGTCTTCAACAATCTCGACCATGAAACAGTTATCCATGGAACTAGGATAACTGAGGGCTTTGGGTAATTCAAACTCAACTTTGTTGTCACCAACCTCCAAAGAAAGCTTCCCTCTTTTCACATCGATGACAGCTCCTGCTGTGGCTAAACAAGGCCGTCCAAGAATGATGGGTATCTGAACATCCTCCGGTATATCCATAACAACAAAATCACAGGGGAAGACAATGTTGCCCACAAACATAGGTACATCCATCAGAATACCTTTGGGACGTCGGACACTTCTATCAGCTAGTTGCAATGTCATGGCAGTTTGAGACAAGGAACCAACATTGTGCATCCGCTTGAAAATAGAGAGGGGCATGAGACTAACACTTACCCCCAAATCGCATAATGCCCGATCTATAGTGAGGTTACCAACTGTGATAGGTATGGAGAAGCTACCTGGATCACTGAGCTTGGGAAGGAGTTGATTTAATTATCGCACCACACTGTTGGGTCAAATTGACAATCCCTTCAGTTTTTCGTTGGTTGGTGACAAGATCTTTCAGGAACCGAGCAAACGATGGTATCTCAGAGACCGCGTCAAGGAATGGGATTTGGAATTAGACATCCTTGACCATTTGAAGGAACTTACCATACCTTTTTTCTATGCGGGCCTTTGCTAACCTCTGCGGGAAGGGAGCGGGTTGTACACGTGCGGGTGAAAGAGATGGTGGTTTATTAGCTTTATCTTCAATTTCAATCTCTTCCACTGTCTCATCATCAATGGAGTCTGCGCTCGCTTTTTTGGCTTTCTCGGTGGGAACTGGAGGTGCAAGTACTCTGCCACTTTGGGTGGTAATGGCATTGACTTGATTAGGCCCTTTGGTGTTCGACTCAGGTTGACTGGGGAAGTGATTTGGGGCCCTTTAAGAGTTAGAGATGTGTTGACCCATCCGAGCGATTTGAGAGTCCATCATCTTGCTTTCCTTCTGTAACTGAGTGACCGATGTTTCGAGTGCTTTGATGTCCTTTCTTAGTTCGGTATTGAACTTATTCTGAGTGCTTATGAACTGCCCTTGGGATGCTATAAATTGATTTTGATCAGCTACCATTGCTTCAAAAGCTGTATTCCATTCTTCCTTTGGGGGTGGAGCTTGCTGCATAGAAGGACAGTAAGCTGGTTGTGGAGGTTTATTCTGGAAGCCTAGTGGAATGAATTGAGGCCTTGGCATTATCTGATGCGGATTCTGCACATTCGTAGAGGAGTAGGAGAGATATTGGTTCTTGTTGGGCATGTATGAATTAGAGCTGTTCATGGGCGGGCTACCCGCTAGGCCCGACCCATTCGGCTCGAAAAATGGGCGGGCATGGACAACGTTTTTCAAAAAAATTTAAAGTTTGGACGGGTAATACCCGCCTGACAAGATAAACGGGCGGGTAGCGACACCAAAAAACTACCCGCGGGTATACCCGCTCGCTTAGTTTAATATATTATTTATTAAATAATTAATTCTATTAATTATTAAACTATACTACTACATGACCCATACCCAATTTTAGTTTATTATTCTTCTACTAGCCTTAAGGTTTACTTCTTTTAGACTTTAATAAAGTTTATAATTCTACTATCTACATTTGATATTTTTAACCCTCAATGCACTCAAGCAGTCGACTATCAAAGTTCGAACGAGTAGCCGACTCCACCGTCTATATTCAATATTCATGTAATTTAAGTATTTTGAGACTTTATATATATTTAGAGTATTTTATATAATGTATTATATTTTGTTTGTTCTTATAAAAACTTAACTTTATAATATGATTTATGTTTTTAATTTTTATATAAAATACCCACCTACCCGTGGGTCCCGCCCGCTTTAAAAATGAGCGGGTAGCGACAAAAAAATATGCCCGCGAATGCGGGCGGACTTTTAAATATTTGAGCCCGTGGGTAGAATTTTTAGGTGCTACCTCGTCCGCTACCCGCCCAAGGCCGCCCATAACAGCTCTAGTATGAATTATTGATGTATAACGCATTTATCTCTTCCGGTGCAGGTCCAGTAGCAGGACAAGCATCAGAGTTATGTGCACTAGAACCACAAGTCACACACATCACTTGTGTAGAGGCGGGAGTTGCTACCTTTTGGAAATCAGTGCTCAACTTCTCGACCCTTGCAGTTAGCACGCTTATAGCTTTCATCATTTCCCCATCTGGCTTGGTCGACGACTGTGCTGCTGGCTCTCTTTCGTTACTCCACGAAGAGGAATTTTGCACAATTGTTTCGAAAAGTGTCAACAGATGATCTTCGGTTTTAGAACTCATATCACCACCACATGCAGCATTTATGGTGGACCTGTGCTCGTCATGTAGACCAAAGTAGAAGGATTGGATGAGTAACCACTTAGGAATTTCATGATGAGGGCACTGCCTTTGAAGATCTTTAAACCGTTCCCAAGCCTCATAGTAGCTTTCAAAAGAACGCTGCTTGAACGTCTGAATCTCGGATCTCAGTTGGGATGTTTTTCTTGGAGGAAAGAACTTTGTGAGGAACCCAGTTGCAAACTCCTCCCATGTTGAGTATTTATTCGGCGGTTCGGACTTGAACTAAGATTTGGCTTTGTCTTTTAGATTGAAGGGAAAGAGCCTTAACCGAATAGCATCTTCTGTGACGTTATTTATGTTGATGGTGTCACATTTCTCAATGAAATCACACAGATGATCATGTGGACTTTCAGAAGGTTGCCCACCAAATTGATTTCGCTCGATCAATTGAATTAAGTGAGTGCGAAGCTCGAAGTTATCTGCAGCTATGGTTGGCTTCACAATGCATGAGGCAGATGAATGAGCAGGACTAGGCCTACCCATTTAGCCGAACGTCGGCGGTGGATTAGCCATTTCGGGTGAGCCTGGTGGTGTAGTTCTAAAAGGGGTGCCTGGGGGCGTTGGATCAGGAGATGGTACCCCAGACGTTTCAGATTCTTTCCTCCTTCTCAAAGCGTTGGCTCTACGCGCAGTGGCCTCGATCTCAGGATCGTACAGTAGTTCACCTGTCGAGTGAGATCGCCTGTGCATCAACAAACAAAGTAGACCAAGCGTAAACCAAATATATATTTGAAAAGAGACTGAAACAAAAATAAAATAAAAAAAGCAATTAACTAAACTACACTAAATTAACCGATGCCTCCCCGGCAATGGCGCCAAAAACTTGTTAGGGTTTAATTTTAATGCCGCAAGTGTATGGGTATTGTAGCACAATTACAGGTCGGATCACAGGGAGGCAGGATCAATATGAGTGTCGTTCAATTAATCACTTTTAAGAACAGAAGATTTTGGTTGATTCTAGAAACTATGTGATAACACTTAAAGAAATATGATGATATCAAGATAATAAAAAGGACTAGGACATAGGAATTCCCCACTAATAGCATGTATTATTCCGACAAGGATTGCAATTGATTCCGTTGAATTGATTCACCGATCTAACTTAATCACTCCTTTTCGGGATGGTAATCAAATTAAATCAAATTAAATGGGTTCTCTCAATCTCAACTTTCGTATTTTGATCGATTAACATCACAAGAAAACATACTACTCAATCTCAACTTTTGTGATTTTGACTAAGAAGGCATATTAACTTGTTTTATCATCCAAGACTAATAATATTCTCATCCCTCAACTTTCGTGATTTTGGTATTAAGAGAAATTAAAAGACTTTATCTTGAGTGTTCATACAAGATAATTTAATCAAATCAATTCAACATCACAATCACCAATCCTCATCTAGCAATCACATACATATTAGGGTTCAAATCCAATGTCCTAGCATACAAAACTACTCACTAATCATGGTTATAGAGATTTCTACACATACTAAACTATCATGAAACAAGATATAAGCCATAATTTAAAAACTTGAATATAAAGGAAATACCTTGACAATGGAGATGAAGAACGATAAGTAAATTGCTAATTGAAAATCCAAGATTACAATGATGAAATTCTCAAATGAAAGCTTAAACTAAAATCTATGGAATATAAAGGAACTCTAGAATTTTTAAGAAAAGAAAACTGAATAATCTACTAAATTAGGGTAACCTCCACATAAATAGTGGTTCCAAAAATTAGGAGAAAACGGTACGAATTCCCGTCAGATTTGAGGAGCGACGACTCGCCACATCAGGGGCGACGAATCGCCACTTTGGTTCTGTCTGTGATTTTGAGTCAGTGCTGAAGCGAGGAGTCGTTACATGGTTGGCGACGAGTCGTCGCTTTGTTCCTGGAAACTCATAGATGATCAGTGAATATGCGACGACTCGGCACATTTGTTCTAGAACAACATTGAAATCAGCTTGCTTGCGACGAGTCGTTGCTCTAATTGTGGCGACTCGTCGCTTAAGTACTGGACTGTTTTGGCTCCTTTTCTCCATCATACAAGGGGTCTTAGGCTATTTCTCCAAGCCTTCACCCTGTTATAACTCCTTATACTAGTAAAAAGCTTCAATTTCATCTCGTATATCATAAAAATACAAGATGAGCACAAGAGACGAAGATTGCAACAATTTACTACTATACTCCCTAAACACCTCTAAAAACTTCATGTAAGGAGTGCTGGAGACATTAAAGAAGGTGAAGGAGGAGCCATGGAAGACTCCATGACTGACGGCACAGGTATGAAAAAGAAACCCCTTTTTAGGGTTTGAGAGGGGAAATACAAAAGAGAGAGAAAGTGAAGGGTGGGCCGTAGGTACTCAACTGTCCTCTCCTTTATAGACCTCTCACCCTCTAACTCTAAGTATTATTATATTCATAAATTGCCTAGTAATAATGACTTGCATAATGACTTACATAAAGACTAAAATTAATTGCTTGAGTACAGAATACATGGGGACGATTTTGAAGATACTTTATCCAAGTTGGGTGTTGGAGATCTGAAGACCAGTTAGCTTTCCTATTGTACGATTTGAAGACCAGTTAGCTGACATTCTCATCAAAGCAGTTGCAACTTAAATATTTGAAGATACTTTATCCAAGTTGGGTGTTGAAAATCCTACGACACAACTTGAGTGGGAGTGTTAGAAAAAAGAAAAGAAAATATTTACTTTATTTTTTCTGTAATTAGGCTCAATATAGTCGTTAGTGTCATGTATTTTAGGCAACTTTGTGTATATTTAATCATGCATATGTAACCTAAATCATACAATTAATGAAATACAATTATTCAGTACCAAAACTCTTTCTATTATTTTTAACTGACATACTCTTGCGCAAAATCAACAATAAATCACTAACCAACAAATCAATGACCCTAATGAAACAATATACTATTTCCGTCCCACTGAATTTGCAACATTTTCTATTTTTGTTTATCTCACTTAATTTGCATTATTTTTATCTTTGGGTGATGACCCACCACTTTCTTTTAATCTTATTTATACATTTTAACTCTTTTAATTTCATCCACACAATTCATTCTCTCTCTTTATTTGTTACCACATTCTTAAAAACTACTTTCTTTCTCTTTGATGCAAATCAAAGAGAATAGAGAGTAGTATAAATCACACATAAAATTACAAATTATACGCGAAAACATAGCCTACATACGAAATTAAAAAAAAATCTAATAAATAGGTTTAAACTCAAAATATTCCAAGTACCCATAAAGAAAAATATTACGATTTTACAAGATACAAGACAAAAAGTGTAAATAAACTTAAATTTAGAGTATACGAGGGAAGGTGATGGACAACTCATACCCGTACTCTCTTCACAGGGAGGAATGGTCTGTTTTACCCGGTAAACACGTAGGAGCCCTGTATAAAAAGGATATGAGTGACGACATTTTTACAAAAGAATTACTATTTGTAGAAAAAAGAACAGCACAAGCAATAACAAGGCTTAAAAAAACGTATAGCGGGTAAGAAGTAACTAGACACTAGGAAAAGAAAGCAACTAAAGAAACTAGTAATCTAAAATATGAATCTTACGTCTCAAACTATTCATATTCCTTGTCAAATACAGAAAAAGGCGAAGCTTACTTAGGTCGATCTTTATTTGCTCAACCTAGGAACCTTTCGCTTGAAGGTTGATAATATAGATGTAATAACCTTGAGGAACAAGAAGGAGTTCAAAAGTCATTGAAACTTAAGAAATCGACGCCAATAAACCTTACAAAATGTTTTATATGGGTTTGTTTGGCGTCAATTTCTTCGGAACCAACTCCAAAAGTCCGTCTTATTTTTAATAATCTTATATGGATTTATTATGCGTTGTTTTTCATCTAACGTGGCAGGTACGTATATATCTTCATCTTCTTCGAGTCGGGGGACTCTTTTTTGGCCGTACAATCCCTCCCCAGACCCTACCCATAATTTTCTATGAGCGGGATATACTAGGTATGATGATGATGACGACTTTATGTGTTACTATACAAGAAATCGACGTTAATATACCTTATTGCATCGCATCGGTAATATTTTGAAAGCAATCCAGACTTTATTATATTTTTGTCTGCTTTTGCGTTTATTAATTTGTTAGGAACCGATGGAAAATTTATTTTTACACATGCATATAATCAAAGAGAGGGATGTAAATAGAAATTGTGACAAATTCATGGTAACAGAACCAACGAGTACTACCGCCGTGCCTATGAATTTGCAGCATTTTCTATTTTCGTCTGTCCCACTTAAATTGCAGCATTTCTATTTTTGGACTATGGCCCACCACTTTCTTTTAATCTCATCTATATATTTTAACTCTCTTTTAATTTCATCCACACAATTCATTCTCTCTCTTCATTTATTACCACTTTCTTAATTTTTATCATTTTTCTCTTTGCTACTATCTCATAGGGACGGAGGGAGTATTAGATAACCTTAGCAGCAGTGATTAACCCACTAACTAAACCAAGCAAGTATTATGCTCATAAGATCACGCCCCATTCCCAATCAGATTCAGAATAAAGTTTTATGCAGTAGATAATGGTAGCCCATTGTGATAGTAAGTCAGAAAAATGTTGTATATTTGAATTACTTTCTCTGTTCTGTTTTGCTTGCTACAAATGCATAGGCACACATATTAAAGAAGTACTGTGCAATTATTAGGAGCATATGAGGGTTTCTTTTTAGGATTTTTTTAATATTATTTGATGAAAATAAAAAAGGAAATAGGTTTTTTAGATGATTGGTAATATTATAAATATTAAATAATAATAGGTATAAAAGTTAATGAGGTATAGAGTAGGATAAAAATAGAAATATGTGAAACTTTAAATGATTGGTTTTTTTAGTAAAATGAAATGTAGCAAGTAATATGAAACTTCCTAAAATAGAAAATATAACGACTATTATGGAACGGAAGAAGTATATATAGCAGCAAAATCCAATGATGAAAAAGCCAAAATTTTCAATATTCTCCTGTTGACTCATGCTTCGTGTTTGTCTGGATATAAAATCAACTGCCACTTAGTTTGACCAAATGCTATTTCCTTTCTGGATGAGTGTAGATCTGGTTAATCAAGGCCAGTTAGGAATCGGCTTTGTCTAATCTTTGCATAATATTTGGAGATTGTCCTAAAGGAGACATATATTAACTGAGTAATATATATAGTTGCTTTGTTTTATAATATTTGTTACACTTTCTTATTTGTTTCACAATGAATTGTTATATTTACTCATACTTCATTGATAAAATAATTCTATATTTAAATAACTCTTACACTTATATATAGTTATTATATCATTATTTAAGGATAACAATAGTATTTTGCATTTATTAATGATTTCTTTAACATAAATTCTTGTGAGAGACAGTCTCTTTAAGAGATCATCTCTAATTGGGCCGGCCCGTTATATATTTTTTAAAATATGTAAGTTGGCATAAAAACGATGTAAGTGGACATTTAAGATATTGAAAATAGGCATTACACTACAAAAAACTAAGTTTGGCGACAAAAAAAAAGCTTCTACTCCTCAGTTTGGCGACAAAACTAGCTACAAAGGGCTTGTTTTGTCGCCAAAATTGTTGTTCAAAATTTTTAAACGCTTTAATTTTTAGTAATTGGGCGGGAAATTGCTATGCGACAAAATAGGCTACAAAATTGTCGCCAAACTATTATGCTACAAAGAGTTTTGTAGCCTAACTTTTATGCTACAAAATTGGTGACAGAACTTTTTTGTCACATAAACCTATTCATTTTATTTATACTCTCTATACGTCCTTCTTCCATCTTCTTTCATCTTCTTCCATCTTCTCCCATACTTCTCCAACTTTCATTTTATTTTCTTCACCTTACTCTTCATTATCTCCTTCTCATTTCTCTCCCTTCTAACCCTAATATTTCCTAACTTCTCATTATTTTCAATTACATACTTTCACCATTTTTCTAACTTTTTTTTTGGCCGGCTGTTTTACATTTTTTCCGGTCATTTCTCTGTGGCTATTGTTTGAGCATTTCACTTGTGAATCTTTAAACTTTTGATTTACACGTAATTTCGATTATTTTTCTGTTTTTTTTCATTCAATTTTTCATTTTATTTTTTGATTTTTCGAATATGAAACTAATTTAAATTTTAGAGAATTTAGATTTTTTTTGGGTGTTTTGAAATTTTAGGATTTTTTATGGGTTTTTTTAGATGATTTCGAAATTATGATTTTTAAGGTTTGGTCTAATGGATTTATGGGATGTTATTGATTTTCTTAGCTTTGTTATTTTTCTGATTTTTGGCTTTTTTCGAAAATTTAGAGAAGTTCGAAAATTAGGGTTTTAGTCTTGCTTTTTCTGATTTATGGAGATCTTTATGCTTTTTTAAAAAATTTCAAAAATTTAGAGACTTTCTTAGCTTTTTAAAAAAAATTCTGATTTTTCGAAAATTTAGAGATTTATGATTTTTGGCTTAATTTTTAGTATCTATTATATTTCAAACATTTATGTAAATAATATTTTTAATGGTATTATAAATATTAATGTATAATTTTTCCATATATTAATGTAAATTTAATTTTTTGTCCATATTGAGCTTACCTACTATACTTCTATAATTTTTTCATTTATTAATGTAAATATTAATGTATACTTCAAACATTTATGTAAATAACAATTTTTAATTGTATTATAAACATTAATGTATATTGTTTTCATTTATTAATGTAAATTTAAATTTTAATCCATGTTTTGTATATATATGTCTATTATTATTATTATTTATAAACAAATTGAATATTTGTTATTATTATTTAATAATATTAGTTATATTATTATTATATAATAATAACAAATATTTATATTTTTTTTATATCTTCATAATTAATTAGGCGACAAAATAGGCTACAAATCATATTTTGTCGCATAAATAGGCGTCAGAATAGGCGACAAAAAAGTCATTATGCAACAAGATTTTAGGCGACAAAGGTTTTGGTCGCCTATTTTGTCGCCTAAGGGTTTATGAGACAAAATAGGCTACCAAAACCCTTTGTCGCCTATTCAATATGTATTTGATGTGTTAAGGATCAATGGCGGATCCAGAACTCAAAATCATGGGTAGCACTAACGTGTTGAAGTAAATGAATAAAACAATTACGCAGAGTTTTATTTGTAAAATGAACAACCCATTTATTTTTCATTACTCCAAATTGACTTGTAAGTAAGACATCGCAATAATAATCTCATATTACTTCCACTACAAAATAAAAATGGCGATATATGTCATCCACGCACCATATCGTACAAAGTTATAAGTTACAAGTTACAATGAAATCAAAGATTTTTAGTGAAATACTTCCACCGCTCTGAAATACTCGTTGCATGACGATTATTGATACTATTTAACATTTATCGTTCAATTTTATTTTATATATTATGGCTTATATGTATGTAAAAATATATGCAAGTGGGATCTTGTTTAAATCGTTTAATCGCATACTTTTATAAAATTAACTTTTTATAGATTTTATACGTTCATTATTTCAATATATAAATTATTAAAATAACATATTGGATTACGTAAAAAGTCAAATATAACAAGTACAGTGAAATGGAGGAAATACCAAGGTAAAAAATTTAATTTTTTTAAAAAAACATGGGTAGCCTATGCTACCCATTGCTCCCATATACATCCGCCTATGTTAAAGATATGGTAAGGAAGCATTAAAAATAATATAAATAGACATTAAGAACACGGTAAGTAAATATTCATCTTTAATGGGATGGGATTAAGATACGTCTCTCAAAGACAAATCCTCTCAAAAGACTAGCTGCATAAACTAGCTGCTTCTTGCTTGTGCCAAGGCATTAAGCCAATATTGTGCAAGTAGTATAGGTAGTATAGATTTTGATACCAAATCTTAAGTTACATTTTTCAAAGCCTTTTTAATATGTGGACACATTAGATACTCATTGTGATACAAGGTAGTAAATGTTGTTTTCTATGAATTTTCTAAATATACAAATATAATATCCTCATTCGGACCCTATATTGTGCGGGATATTGGAAGTGTCCTTTATTTTTCTTATCCTTTTTCAAATATTGTTAGCTTTTTTATTGTATCTTCATTTTTTTATTGAAATTATGAACATGTCCCCCAACCCTTCTCTCTATTTAGTCCTACAACTTAAACTTTTTTTTCGTGTCAAATCTTAAAAACAAACAATAAGCTTAGGTAATTTCTAAACAACTCTTCGTCAATTTGAATTGTAAAAGGACAAATATTTGAAATTTGGAAAAGTCGCACGTTGTGTGGGACCGTTCAATAATTTCAATTTTTATTTTATTAATGTCATTTAAAAAAATTATTAATATAGATTCATTTATAAATTAGTTAATATTTTTGTTATTAAAAAATTAGTGATTATTTTTTTATTATATTAATTAATAAATTAATAATCACTTTTATTTATCACGCAATTTTATGTTCAAAAAATATTGGTTATTACTTATGTTGTTATTTTATTATCAAATTATATAATAACATGGTTGGTAATCATGGTAGAGGTAAGGGTTTTTAGGGTTCTATTGTCTGGCAACTGCACTAGACAATGATTATTAATATATATTCTTTTATGAATTAGTTAATACTTTTGTTATTAAATAATTAGTGATTATTTTTTATTAGTATAATTATGCAATTTTATCTAATTAATTAATAATTACTTATGTTTTTATTTTATTAGTAAAACTTTTTGTCATTAATTAATTAATTAATGATTATTTTTATTTATTATGCAATTTTATATTCAAAAAATATTGGTTATTACTTATATTGTTATTTTATTATCAAATAATATAGAGGTGACCCTTCACTAGTGGAAAAAACGTCAAACGCTGCGGTTTGTAAGCCACTAAAGGCTGCGGTTTTGGACCCAAGCACTTGTGGTAGCAGCTGATAGCTTTAAACAATGGCTGCGGATAATCCTAAGAGCACACATATTTTCTCAAGGCCAAGTTGGGGAGGAGAAACATAGTGACTATAAGGGGTGATCTATGGGGCAGGTTCAGGTGCACGAGTACACGAGGACAAAGGGGGGAGTTTGGGTTTACACATGTTTGGGCCTAGTATTTTAGGGGGATCCTGATGCCACACTAGAGAATCTATACAGGCAACCAACATAATGTGGGTGATTACTACGCCCCAGCTAGGTGGACCTACTTATATAAGGTTGTTTCCTAGCTATGGATAAAACATAGCTGGGGTTAATTATGAGGGTAGTAAGCATATGCCTCTGATTTTAGAGTGGCGTACGTACCATAAAGAAGATGATGGAGACCTTCATCAAACATGTGTATAGAAAGTTACACGATACTTCTTTAGGCCAAATAACGTGCATGCATTATCACATTGATAGTGCTTTGATTTCTACTTTTGTTGATTTCTACTTTTGTTGAGAGGTGGCAATCGAATATCAATACCTTTCACATGCCTTGGAGGGAGATGCACGACATGTAATGCATACTTAGGTTGTGTATTGATGGCTTGTTACTAGAAAAAGCTTTAGAGGAGACATGAAGGCCTATTTGGACAAGCAATGAGCGAGCTCAACAAGACGGGAATATTTAATTGTGAGAATATAAACTTCAACAACCTTCTGAGCCTGTGCAACATGATTTAATCATTACGAGTGCAGTCTACAGGCTATTACATAACCATCGAGGAGTCAACACTGTTGATTGACAAGACACTATTGAGATGAGTCCTCACCCTGTATTATTTCTAGATGAGGAAGAGGATGAGCTTTTGTGGGGGGAAATTACTCTAGTATACGTATATCGCCAGTTGGATTAGGCTCGTAGGTTTATATGTAAGAAAATTAAAGGATGTTTAATACTTTTATTGACATGGATGAACAAATACTTCTCGGCCTTCCCCCCTCATCATCGTCAATGTGATGCTCAAAATAAGACAAGGGTGGAGTTGGGCCGATAAAAACATCTCGCGATTTATCCAAATTGACTGCTTTTATAAGTATTTTGGACTCCAAGTCAGAGACTCTAGAAATGTTTTAGGTATGTAATTTTATAGTTTTTTCTTAATCTAAATGTAAATGTTACGCTAAATGGTACTTCTTATGGGAAGTTACTTTATTGTATTGATTTATTAAATTATTCTCTTAGTTGATTATCTTAATGGGGAATGTTTAATGTTTCAAATTATTTATCTTTATAACAAAGGTTTGTATCGAAAGTATTTGACTAGTGAGATACCTTGTTAACAAGTACTAACAGGCTCGGTCCTAGGGGTAGGCCAGAAGGGCAACCCCCCAGGGCCCATTTCATAAAAGTTGAAAGTAAGGTAATATAGGGGCCCAAAAATATGTCAACCTTCTAGTTATTCATATATTTATTTATTCAATGATATATATCTCTTATCATACATGCATAAAAAATTAGGAAAAGTTACCTAAAACAATCCAACATATTCGTGATTTTCCTACAATAATCTCACCTATTGATTAACCATGAATAATCCCAACTTTAAGTGATAATTGCCTAGAGTAAACTTGGGTAACCCGATGACCTACTATAGTAGGTAATTCACCAAAAAAATAAACTGAAAATTAATTTAAAATTAGAGAAAATTTTTGAAATTTTACATAAAAAATTCTAAATAATATAAAAAATCATAATTTTTTTTAAACATTTTTTTTTCCGTTATTTTATTTTAATTTATCTTTTTTTAAAAAAAATTAAACTTGCTACAACAAGTCCTCTAGTGACCATGTTTACTCTAGGAAAATACCCCTTAAAATTGGGATTATTCATGGTTAATCAATAGGTGAGATTATCGTAGGAAAATCACAAATTGGTTGGATTATTCTAGGTAATTTTTCCAAAAAATTATAAAAGTATAGATATTAATAATCCTTACATTGAGACAAATCAATATGATCTCACTTGTCTATATTTTAATTTGTGAATAAAAAATATAAATTAATATTTAACGATTAACTGTAACAGGCTCAAATATCTTAAACCTAATCTTTCGATAAATTATTCCGAAATTTCCATTCAAATTTCTAATCCTTTAAATATCCATTTCAAACCATCTTTAATTCCTAAACCTTTTTCTGATTTTGTAAATTCTTTTGAATATTAAACTTTAAAAATATTATTTTCTTTAAAATCTTTTTATAAGCACTAAAATATTATTTTATTATTTTATAGTACGAAAGTAAAATTTTATTATTATATTTACAGTTTTGTAAAACGTTACGTTTTAACTTTCTTCTTTAAACTAACATTACTGCTTATTATTTGTAATCTTATAACTTTGATTTAATTATTTTATACATAAAAATGAGTCGTATTTTTATTATTAAATTTAAGTATAGTTTTAAGCAAAATTTTCTAAGTAAACTACATATTTTCATGATCAAAATTATCCATTATTTTAATATGTTCACTTGTACATATTAGAACAAATATTTGATGAACCAAAATCCTTTCTATAATAACCCATGATGTTCATCACTTACACAAGCTATCACCATTTTCTTACACAAGTTAACCTTCTTCTATACTCCAAACTCTTACACATTCACTTACACACTCCAACTCTTACACAATTACTTACACACTCTAAATCACTTACAATGGTTAACCTTCTTCCATACTCCTAACATTCTTATTCATACAACTTATGAATTAGAAATTGCCCAAAACCCATTATAAATACCCCCCTTAGCCATAAGATCACTTACACCACCTTCATCAAATCTTTCTAAGATTCTTTCTTATATTTTCACTACATTAAAATACTACTACCTTAATACTTTTATTATTAGTTGAAAGAATTCAAGAAAATGGAGCTTAGAACACTCTTTATTTAGCTTAAATCATCATCATTTTGGAGTATTATTGGGTTATTACTTTGGGTACCTAACGTATCATTATTTTTGGAGTTTTGGATTTATTTATTTTGGGAGTTTAGAAGATCATCATTATTTTGGGATTTTGGACTAATTATCTTTGGAGCATTATTATCTATCTTGGAGGGTCTTATTTCTTATTATCTTTCTAATTAGTACTTAGTACTAATCCTTGGTGTTAGTATGGTATAACTTCTTACCCTACTCTTTATTTAAAATTTTACATTATATTTACTTTATAATAGACAAAGTATTACATATGATGAGTATGTTTAAGTGAAAAGTTAGCCTAATGAATTTATGATCAAGATTATATTAAGTATGTGTATGCTAAAAATATATTTAGTATGTTAATAATCTTTAAACAATTTTAGGAAGTTGGGTGCAAAATTATATTCTAATGATATTAAATATGATTCATGTTATAAACTAGTGCTAGTATGTTTATGAGTTATGTGTTACATTAGAATTATTATTATGTTTAAGGATTTTTATGTTAGAACTTTATTGATATGTTTATGTTAGCCTTCAAATTAGTTTATAAGGTAGTAAGTTATTTTATGAAGTTATTTTTTTTATTAAGTATGGTTATATTAAGAATATTGTTATTATAGTTTATTTTTTAGATTTGAGTTTATCTTTAAAGTTATAGTAAATTTCTAAGTTATTAAATAGTAAAGTGTTTTCTTGAATGATTGAAATTTTATTATTAAAATATGCTTTGTAACTAGTTTGTACAAAATATTTCTTTAGTTGACGGTTTGAATAAAATTTATGTAAAAAGATGTAAAAAGTGTTTTTAATGAACTTGCCTTTTTAAATTATGTGTGAAATTTGATTTTAGGGAAAATATTAAAGATAAAAGTTTTGTTTGATTTATAACAAGAAATATTGATTTTTGTGAAAATATAAGTTTTTACTTGTTTTATAACTAGAAGTATTGATTTTGGTGAACTTATAAAGTATTACTTGTTTTATATTACTTTTTTTTTAACTAGAAATATTAATTTTTGTAAATTATAAGTTTTATTTGTTTTTTTTATTTAGATTATTAACTTTGTGAACTTAATAACTTTCACTTGTTTTTCTAAACTTGAAATATTGATTTTTGGAGAACTTGTTAAATTTTGGAAACTTATCCTAAGGATGCAATTTTAACTTGAATTATAGTCAGAATATTGAATTTTGTGAAGAGAATAAAGTTTTACTTGTTTTAAAGTTAGAAATGTAGATTTTGGGAACTTATTTCAAGAAAAATATTTTTTTATAGCTACATGTGGAAAATACTAATTTGAAGACTATTAATAGAATATTAAGCTAATTATTAGAGTGAATTTAGTGAACTATTATTATAAAGTTAAATATAAATTTAATATGTAAAAATTTAGTAATGAACATATAAAGACATAAAAGTGATTAAACGTTATGATTAAGAATTATATTAAATGAATGAAGTTATCAACTAGGTTGGTCAAAGTCAATTAATTTCAAAGTCAACTTGTAGTAATAAAAATGTGATGTACTTGTGTGTGCGAATAAATATTGATTGAATGACCCTGATAGTAAGGTAATGTCGAACCATGGACTGGCATGTAAAATCCCGGCGTCCGTGTTGGCCGGCACGTAAAATGCGGTGTAAGACAGGGGGTTCGCTACCTATCCTGTGGAGCTCGAGCATAAACATTGTATTGGAGGGGTGACGACTCCCACCACAGTTAGGGTTTAGGACTACGGTCCTCACCTAACCAGACCCTTACATATATCAGGTGTCATATTGTTGTGTTTGTTGATTAGTGATGAACTTGATTAGTGGTTATCCTATGAATCATGGTACGGTTATGAGTATTAACCAAATGAACTTACTTGAGTGTTAAGATTACCAAATTGTATAAATGGCAGTAACGTACTTCTGTCAGGATTGAGAATGGTATCTTAATGACTTAAAAGTATGGAACAGTAAAAGAATATAATAAAAGTATACAATGGTGTCAATTAATTTGAAATTCGTACTTAAATTATTATTTTGTAAATGTAGTGTATAATTTTCATATTTTGAGTTGGATAGGATGTTATGCTCGGCGTTACCGCTGACCGATTCAATCGGCTGTCATCCGTATCATGGATGGCAGCATTTTGCAGGATTTAGTTTCAGGTTCCGATCCAGGCCGCAATAATTATTATTTATCGAGAACTTAGCTGCTTTTTGTGTCTTTATTGATGACTTGATGTTGATGTACTTTTACATTTTTAATTTTTTAGCAAACAATGTTTCTTATCGGATGTAATATTTTACTTTTATTTTAAATAGTTTTAGTTTTTATGATTTAAAGTTTTTAACAGTTCAACATTTTAAGACTTCCGCAATATTTTTTGTATAAACATTATTATTAAACATTAATTATGTATCGAGATTGCCGCTTCTGTTACACTAACAATATCCAAAAATGAATGAGATTTTCTTGCTCAAATACGAGTGGGTATAACTTATTAAATTGGAAATATAAAGTAAGTTTATTTCACTAATGTTAAACTTTTATAGATAAATTATTAGTAAATTTATATAGGTGTAAAAGTTTGCCAATTTAGGGCATGCTTATATTGGGTGGAAATATTTAAGGGAGTAAAAAAAGTGAAAGTAAGAAAATGACATTGATGAATGAGAAATTAGTGAATTTTAATTGTTGTAGAGGTGGAAGAATGGTTGTAAAGTAATAAAAAATAAAGGGAGCTTTCAATTTTAGAGGGTAAATATTTATCCTAGGGGAGGGTGGGGGTATATATTACCTCCATAATAGAGAAAATCACCTACTTTTCCCTTCATTATTTTTATTTCATTCTCATTTTACCTTTTTCATAACTATCTCAATTACTTCAAATGAATCTCTATTTGCTTTCATTTCGTTAGTTTGACTTTATTTCCCTCCTTAAATATTTACACTCAATCCAAGCATGCCCTTAGTGTTTTTTATAGCCAATATACTTGACTTGAAGTGTGCGTCAATATTATCTTTACAATTTGCTAGTATTAACTTCTAGGTTGAGGCATTCATAGTTTAATCTTTTATAGACTATAATCTAAATTAAGTATTGATGAATGAATAAAGAATAATGATTATCATGTAAATAAAGAATTTACTTGAAGTGTAGTTATAATTGATCATCATTGTATACTTGTTTCATATTTTTCCTTTAATTGTCCTAATGTTTATTCCCTTTTATAAGATTAGGGTCTTTGTGCATATATATTGTGTATTCTTTATATGTGCATATATATTGTGTATTCTTTATATGTGCGTATATATTGTAGATTCTTTATATTAAATGTTTATATTGTAGATAAGTTACTAGTGGAAAATTGATTTTTGATAGATGTAGAATTTTCATTCTTGGAAAAGTATTTCAAAAGAAAATTTGCAAGAACTATCATCTTCACATCAACAAGAAGCAGGAGAAACCGATAATACAAATATTCCCCAAAAAGTTGATGGTTCAACTAGCCCACAATCTTCTAAGCGAAGTAGAGTTGATGATTCAACTAGCCCACAATCTTCTATGAACAACATGAAATATTAGTCCCTAATATAAATGATAATTTTTTTTGTCAACGGTAAATCAAGACGCAAGACTCCTCACGTTACAATGTGGCACCACTATCATGTTGACTTGTTTGTGAGTGTTATAGACATGTACTTAAGGAGTTGTTCCACCACTTTAATGAAACAAATTTAGAATTGCTTCATTACATAACTTGTTTTAGCCCTCTTGATTCATTTCATGCTTTGGTACTACCTATTGCAACAGCTACAGTTGAGAGAGCTTTTTCTGCCAAGAATACCGTTTAAACAAAATTGCGTAATAAAATGGGAGAACAATGGATGAATGATTGCTTGGTAACTTTTATTGAGAAGGATATATTTTCTAGTATTTCTAATGATCTTATATTTTAAATATAAAAGTGGAAATATATTCTGGCATATTTATTTAGAGTTAATTCTTATTACTCGTCGATTTCAAGATAAATTCTAATATATATATATATATATATATATATATATATATATATATATATATATATATATATATATATATATATATATATATATATATATATATATATATGATTTTTTGAATTTTTTATTGAATGTTTTTTTATCAATTGTGCCACCACTAAATTTCTGTTCTGGATCCGCCACTGAATATCACTAAATCCTATATATATACTATAAGAAATTTAAAACATATATTGTCGCTAAATGTATTCTTTCTAAAATCAAATTATGTTATTGTGTATCCCACTAAAAACAAATTATGTTGTAGTATAGTCAAATAATAATTGCTAAGTAAATAAGCGTAATTTACTAAATACATATAGGTATAAGGTATACATAGATCCATACTTTCAGTAATTTACAAATTCTGATTATTTACAAATCACGCTAATTTCAACTAGTGAAATACTGCGAACAAAAAGTATAACTGAAAATAATGGATTCGGCAAAGAGTGAATAAGACAATAGTATCGTTATATGTGTAGGAATTTCGAAAACAAGTTTTTTTAAAAAATAAATATATATCATTTTTGGCATGATTTCCTCCATTCGAGAAAGACTACAGCTTTTCCAGTTGTCTAACTTGGACCTCCACCGTTGATCTTCTACCTTATGCGCCTTAGATATATAGATTACAGAAGCAGGAATTCTACAATCACAAACTTCAAAAATATTGAACAATTTGGAATCATATTTTGTACTATTTTAATTATAGTGTTCTTTCTTTTTCTCTATAAAAATGATTTTGTAATCATCAATGGTATTGGTAACAACTAACAAGAAAGGATTAAGCATAGCTGGCCTTTGTATTATTTTTTAATTACATTTTTTTTATACATTAATTTTTGATTTTTAAAATTTATATATTTATTTATATTAATGTTTATTATATTTAAATAATTTAAAGTTAATTTTAAATTAATTAATTTTTGAAATAAAGAGTTCTTATGTTAATTACCGAACAATAAGGGTATATTCTCTTCGTCCGATCTGATTGAATCTGATTAAAATTTGCAAAAGTCTGATTGATCTGACCTGTTGAAGTTGCCCATGTGTTACCCACATGTGAGTTGTCCCACATCGGAGAAAGAGAAGAGTATGCATCACTTTTTATACTTAAGGAGTAACTCCTACTATTACTAATTGGTTTTAGTAGTGGATTTTCTTTGGGTTTATGAGTGGACTACTTTTTCTCCTTCTTGTTTGGGTTGCCCAAGCCCATTTTCTAATTTCTATCAATAAATAAAGAGTGCTAATGAATTGTATAGATAAATTAAAGGAAATTTATAATGCATGTATGAGATTAAAAGAATAGTGAGTCATTTTTCATGAATAAAAATGATGTAAAATAAAATGAACAATCAAAACAGTTAATGATGCTAAAAATGAGGTTAATGATGCACCTTAATACTCCCTCTCAACATTGGTGGAGATTGCGAACACCAAGCTTGGACATGAGATAGTGCTGCTGATTAGAGGGAAGCACCTTGGTGAACATGTCAGCGTGCTGATTTGATGAGGGAATGAAGGTAGGAGAGATAGACTTGGAAGCCACTTGATCACGAATGAAGTGACAATCGATGTCAATGTGTTTGACACGTTCATGATACACAGGATTAGCTGAAATGGCAAGTGCAGCACGATTGTCACAATATAGAGGGGTAGGAACATTATCAGTGATCCCCAAATCTTTAAGGAGTTGCTTAACCCAAAGGACTTCGCAAGTTGCCATTGCCATGGCTCGATACTCAGCCTCGGCACTACTCCGTGCTACCACAGTCTGACGCTTGGACTTCCAGGAGAGAGGTGAGTGACCAAGCAAAATACAAAAACCGGTGGTGGAGCGACGACTAGAAAGACACCCAGCCCAATCACTATCACAGTAGGCAGTGAGTGAGGCAGCAGATGAGTGAGCAAATAAAACACCTTGATTAGGACAGCCTTTGAGATAGCGTAGAACACGAATAGCTGCTTGGTAGTGTAGGGCTGTAGGTTTGTGCATAAATTTGCTAAGAGCATGCACTGTAAATGATATATCCGGGCGAGAAATGGTAAGATAGATGAGTTTGCCGACTAAACGTTGGTATGATGTAGGATTAGGCATGGGTTCCCCATAGGTAAGGTGAAGTTTATGATGAGCAGCCATAGGAAGCTTCAGGGGATTACAGTGAGATAAGCCATACTCTTCGAGAAGATCAAGAATATACTTGCGTTGAGACAAGAAATACCCTTGAGAGGTGTGATCTACTTCAAGACCCAAGAAATAGCGTATAGACCCCAAATCCTTAATATGAAAGGTGGAATTAAGAAAATCTTTGGTAGCTTGAATGATGGTAGCATTATCTCCGGCAATAAGCAAATCGTCTACATAAACCAAAATTACTGTGATGGACGTAGAGGTACGTTTAATGAAGAGGCTGTAATCAGTCTTTGATTGAACAAAGTTGTGAGCTAGAAGAGCAGTACTGAGCTTAGAAAACCACTGACGGGGCGCCTGTTTTAAGCCATACAACGACTTAAGGAGTTTGCACACCTTAGGGGAAGTAGGAGGAATACATGACTCCCCCTCAAAGGTTAGAGTGATGCGAGCCCCAAAGTGAGTATAACCAGCAGGGAGTCTCATATAAACATCCTCCTCAAGATCCCCATGGAGGAACGCATTCTTAACATCCATTTGTTGAACCCTCCAATTTTTCAAAGCAGCCACAGCAAGTAAGGAGCGTACAGTGGTCATTTTGGCCACCGGAGCAAATGTTTGATTGTAGTCTTCCCCAGGCTTTTGATGATTACCCAAGATAACCAGACGAGCTTTGTATTTATCTAGAGTACCATCAGCATTATATTTTGTCTTGTACAACCATTTACAACCAATGGCCCTTTTATGTGGAGGAAGATCAGTGACTTGCCAAGTATTATTAAGCTCGAGAGAGTTAAGTTCATCATTCATTGCATCAACCCAGTGAGGCTGTGTTACGGCATGTTTGTAATGCAGAGGGTCTTTGTGTTGGAGTGAGTGAGTAAGGAAGCAGGAATGGGATGCTGAGATGGGAGTGTCAACAGGAGAATGCAGTTGGGTAGGAGGATAAGAGGAGAGTTGGGTAAGCATAGCATAATCATTTTGCCACGAGGGTTTGGTGATAGCACGGGATGACTTCCTGATAGGAGCAGGAGCAAGTGGGTGAGGTGGGGAAGAATCAGTAGGAGGACCTTGTGCCGAAAAAAATGAGAGACATTGAGCAGCCGAAAATTCAAGTGCATTGTCGGAGCGGATGATTTTCACCAACTTGCCATACTGAGTTTGAACCATGAGCACAAAGGTTTGAATGATATGAAAATCTTCGGATTTCAACTTTAAGAGGCTCACCCAAGTAGTTCGAGAATGATCATCAACAATAGTCAAAAAATATTTGTGATGTCCCTGACTAGGAGTTTTGTAGGGACCCCAAATGTCGATGTGGATAAGGTGAAATAAATCCGGTGCCCGGGAAGTACTAAGAGGGTAGGGAAGTTTGGTAAACTTTGCTAAAGGGCAGGTGAGACATATATCGGGGTGGGAGGCATGGGGTATGTGAGGAATAAGAGAGAGTTTGGCATGAGGAGCATGACCAAGTCGATAATGCCATAATGTAGAGGGTGAAAGAGGGGGTGTGTAGGGTATATGAGCAGGGACAGTAACTGCATTAGAGAGAGAAGAAGGGGGTTGAAAATAATACAACCCATGATGAAATGTGCCAATCAGAATAGGAGAGACATGGTGTTTGGGAATGAGGAAACAAGACTCAAAGGTAAACAGGATATGGCAACCAGTGTGTTGTGTGAGCTTAGGAATGGAGAGGAGATTGTGTTGAAAGATAGGGACATGGAGAACATTTTGGAGGGTAATAGTGGGAGAGAGATAAACTTGTCCAGAACAGGTAATAGATGAGGTGTATCCATTTGGGAGGGTGATTTTTGTATGGTGAGGGTGAGGTTTGGGTAGAGTAAGGAGAGACAAGTTGTCGGTCATGTGATCCGAGGCACCGGAATCAAGGATCCAGGGTTGTGAGGAAGAGATGAAATCGTGGCCAGCAGCCATTCCTGCATATATCTGATCAAATTCCTCTTCATGAGGAGTGGTTGAGGGAGAAGAGGTGGAGGAAGGGAGAAGTTTCATCAATTGCTCAATCTGAGCTGGACTCAAAGTAGGTGCTGCAGTGACTTCATTACTTGAGGGTCTGTATAATCTACCACCTCTGGCTCCCCTGGGCCACCTACCACCACGGCCTCGAACAGGACTGCCTCTACCTCGAACGGAAGAAGGATAGGTCATGGAATGCCAGGGAGGATAACCAATAACAGTCCAACACTTCTCTTTGCTATGCCCATGTTTCCCACAAGCAGTACACATTAATGGCTCCTCAATACTTTTACCATACATCACCAAAGAATCAGAGTCAGCCTTGCTACCTTGAAGAACCTCACGCTGACTCTCCTCTTGTTGCAATAGATTATAAGCCTCATCCACACTAGGTAGAGGTTGCATGAGAAGAATATAACTTCTATGGGTGCTATAGGATTCATCCAAGCCATTCAAAAATTGGAACAACTTTTGCTCAGTAAGCTGCGTATGCAAGGAAGATAAAAAAATTCTCACCTCATCTGTGATCTGAGTGATGGCTGGTAGTGTGTTGAGACTTTCCAGTTCATCCCATAAGCCTCTGATCTCAATGTAATACTCAGACAAGCACCTTTCAGCTTGTTTTGTAGAAAAAATAGCTTTATTCAGTTTGTACTTCCTGGTGCCATTAATCACTGAAAACCGTCTATCCAACTGCTCCTATATGGCTTGGGCACTATCAAGAAACATGACAGACTTCTTGATGGATTCTGTGACATTGTTGAGAATCCATGAAATAATCATGCTATTACATGTATCCCATGCCTTTTGTTTTACTGTATTTTCTGCATCTCTCTTTATAGTACCATTGACAAACCCTAACTTCCATTTAGAGGTAAGCCCTATTTCAAGTGACCTTCTCCAGCTCCTGTAATTGCTTGCTCCTAAAACCTTTTCCACAATAATAGAAGTACTCCCATCTGAGGGATGTAGGTATAAAGGACTGGAAGGCTCAATAACAATGGCATTGGATAATTCAGCCATAGTACAGAAAAGAAGAAAGAAAAATAAAGAAAAAGAGGAAAAGAAAAAATCAGTACAGAGTGTGTGAAATATACAGCTCTGATACCATGAAGACGTTGAGTCTAGTATATTTCACACATCATGCAATACTACTGAGCATAAGAATATTTCAGAAGAAGATGTTGTACTGCTCTCATTTTGTATTTCTTCTGTGTTGATTTGATAAAGTAAATACAAGCAATATATATAATGATTAGAAGGGGCTACAAGTGCATTCTAGAAGCAGTATAACAAACTTTTAGGACAGCTGTCATGGGAGGCTGCATGAGGAAGAAATCAGCTACACATCAGGAGCAGGAATATGCATGCACCTTAATAGTGAAAGAGGTTGGAATATCCCAGAAAAGCCGCAGGCGGCTAAAAACAAGCTAGATATGCTACTATACTAATAAAAGGGACCTAAAGACGGTCCAAAAGCCAGTAGCTAATAATGCACAAAAAGGAAAATAACATAATCACAGTATACAGTAGTTGTGCTCCACAAGCATGAGATTTAAACTATGGAATCACACCTTTGTAAAAAAAACACGCTTGTAACCAAAAAAAATAACAACAGCAGTATGGGCTATGGCTGTCTCTAAGAAACAGGTCGAATACAGTAGTACAGGGGCTCATGGTGGCAGGGACAACAGCAACTAGAGGAAGTATTAAAGGATTCTTACCCAGTCGGACGCAAACTTCATATGGATGCTGCTGAATCTAATCTTGGACTCAATTTTAACGGACTCTACAATATGGTTGATCGACATAACTTTGTTCTTCCAAACTGCTTCGTTTCTCACATGCCAGATCGAGTACATTAGGTTACAAAACACAGCTTCAATTATTCTCATTTTTGCTTTGGCTATTTTGCGCTTTCGGTAAAGGTCCTTCAGGTTCTGGATACTCCATTTCACTCCAAGCTAACTTTTGAGACCTTCCACGCATCGGCTGCTGAACTCACACTTAAAGAAGGGATGGTCGACCGTTTTAGGCTGAGAGCCGCATATAGAACAATCATCATTATCTGTCACACCAATATTCATCAACTATTGTTTAGTTTTGAGTCTATCATGACAAGAAAGCCATACCACAAAGCGACTTTTAGGAGTGGTAGCTCTATTCCACACTAGTTTGGTGGAGTAACTCGGGATGTTCATCCAGTCGCGTAGGTTCTCCTTGACCTTACAGAGTTTCTTGATCACCCAACTTGTAGTGATGGGCGCATTGTAGAGTTCCCATTGTCCTCCTTTCATATATACCTCATGAACCCATTTCACCCAAAGAGAATCTTACTTCGAGCTGATATGCCAAGCTATTTTGCATACCGCCGCACGATTCCAAAGTTCTAGGTTTCGAACTCCTAACCCTCCTTTTTTAGGCCCGCATACTTTTTCCCACTAGGGCTTTGCTATCAGTATCGCCATGCCAGAGATACGATCTGCAAATTGCATTTATTTGGTTCAGGATCCTTTTAGGGTGAATCACTGTCTTGCTCCAGTTTTAGATATGCTCATGAGAATCGAATTCGTATAACAGAGCTTTCTTGCATACCACAAGCGAATTCGAGTTGTCATTTTGTCCACCATGTACTCACAGTTTGTTGCGATGTATCTTTTAGAGGTGAGAGGCATACCAAGGTATTTGACTGGAAGTCGTTCGAAGGAGAAGTCAAGAATGCTCACTGCTTGTGCTCTGAACTCATTGTCTACCCCTGCCAGATAGATCCCAAATTTGTTGTTGTTGGAGAACAAACCGGAGCTAGATGAAAAGAGATCTACTACATGAGTAAGTGTGTTTATGGAGCTCATTTCCCCTTTGCAGAATAACATTAGGTCGTCCGCGAAGACAAGATGGTTTAGCCTCAGTTTAGAACATCTTGGGTGGATGTTGTTGTTGTTGTTGTCGTCGTCATCATTTTCATTATCATTATCATTATTAAGTAATCATGATTTGATCTGATATGATCTGATATCATTATTATTCTCTAATTGGGTTACGTCCACGGTCCTAGCCTAAATGTGTTATTGCTTCTTCAATGGTTCTCCAATTGAGGTACAAAGATGATGAATACAATTGAGAAAATTAGAGAATAGGAGAATAGATAGATTTTGTAGAGAGAGAGCTCAAGAAAGCATTTGACTATAGTAACAATTACATATGTCAATCTAAAAGTCAAATAAAGCGTCACTAAATCAGTTTATAGTGAAACTTAAAATAAAAATCAACAATTATAACACTAAAAACATAAAACCAACGAAATTTTTTTATCATCACTAAATCCAATATCACATAAAGTTAAATTTTTTAAAGTGCACTATAATTCACACACAATCCTCGAGAAAATATTTATATTGATCATTGAAAGATTAAGATAAGTATAAAAGAAGTAATTTTAGTTATCCAATGAGATAAATTACAAAATACTATATAATGATACAAAAGATAAACTTAAAATAAAAATAAAGAGTGATATAATGATAAGGGTTCCACCATAGAGACATTTGGGGTCCTCGTTTTGGTTTGTTTTTGAGGGCAAATAATGTGAGTCTTGTGACTTTGTGATCTTTCATTTTCATCATATTATATTTTCTTCTTCCTTTGTATTTCTAATGTCCTAATCTCCGGCTGTCTCGTAGTATCTAGCTCTATGTAAATTGTAAAAATCAGTGAAGTACATTTCAAGAATATCTCAATTTTCAGGAGTTTTTTTAAATTTTAATTGAACAAAAAAAGCTCAATCCAAACAAGCTTGAAAATTAAATTCACATTTATTAATCTAAACTGATTTTTCTTAAACAGTAACAAATTACACCAAATAAGTTATATTAAAATTATTAAACTTAATCGATTCAAAACAAATTGTTTTCAACCAACTAATTTATCAAATACTCCCTCTAATCTATTTGTTCTTCCTCTTTGGGTTATTCACAAATATTAAGGTAGATATAATCTTTGAGTTATAGACTTATAGTGGGTATTATTTTAATTAAATAGTAGTGTGAAGTAATGATTGTATCGAAAGTATGAGAGAAAATAATTAAATAGTAGTGTGAAGTAATGATTGTATTGGAAGTATGAAAGAGAAAATAATTAAATAGTAGTGTGAAGTAAGAAAAATGGGGTTTTAAGGGGTAAAAGTGGGATGAAAACTTTTCTAAAGTGGAAAAACTTTTAAAACTATCCGTTATAGTAAGGTGCAAAAACTTAAGAAAAACGGAAAGAGTGATAACAATAGATGTTTTGACCAGCTAATTATCTAATTATATCGTAATAAGTTGAAATTTTACGATAAAACATCCTCTAAAACTTTTACCAAATTAATTAAAAAGTCTATTGTGGAAAAAGTCATAATTACTTACATGAATAATTTGAGTGATAATAATTGTGAGATTAAAACAAAAAGCTAATTGTTGTACTTGGCTTGTTTGACGATGATTACATTATCCGACCAGATTGTTTGTTAGTTGCTTAATTAATTATTATATATACTAAATAAATGAAAGGGAGGGGCACATTCTCATAAACCTCATCTTTTAGGAGCGGCTTAGAGTGAACTACTTGGTTTAATTTGTTGCCACCCAATTAGTCCACCTTTTTAACTTTTTTAATTCATTTTGTTCTTGCCATTTTTTAATTAAGCAAAAACCAATTTCCACAAAGTGATTCGAATTTTTATTTGATTTGACACAAAAATTGACAAAATGTGTAAATGACCAAATATAAATCTCAATTTTTGCTTAAAATAATACTTAAATAATTCAAAATTCCAATGTCACTAATTTATAGATTCTCAAATTACGAATCACATTTGTTCAAAAATTCTGGAACAAGAACGTCAATAGAAATTGTTGATAATATTGGTGATTATACCTTATAATGCTATATAGTTGTTGACATTGTTAGTGATTCATTCTTTCTTATTGATTTTATGCACGAGTTAAGGGATAAAAGTTACCTAGAAGTATGGTTGTTCATGATGATCGTAGGAAAATCATCAAAGAGAAAAACATCAAAGTAATAATTTTACAATTCATTGATTTGAAGGTTGATGATTATGACAAATTTTAAAAAGTATTTTATCTTACAAACAAATCATATATTCAAATCGTCACCTCATCACTCAAATCACCTGAATAAAATATTTTCTTCATTTTCTCTTCTCCCATTGTCTTACAAAATTAAACACCATCTAACTGACCATACCCCTCACTTGAACTCAAAAGGAAAAACAAAACAATTAGAAGTCTAATACAAATCATATCATATAATTTTAAACAAAATTGACTTAGTTTAATTCTAATACTAGCTGGGGAAAAATAATGTTAATTTTGTCTAAATTATGCGGGCATAATCACATTAAAAGAAAAAAAATAGTGATATTTTCTTACTAAAATATGTTAATTTTGTCTAAAGTAGGGTGGACAAACATGTCGAAGCACATGCAACTCTAGCTCATCCCCTTGCCCTTGTAACCCATATTCCTCTTTACCGTGTCAACAAAGATCTTATCCATTATTAATTTGCCAAGTCCAACAAACTATATTTTTTTTTCATTTTAAAAGTCCTAAAACATTAAGATTTTTGAAAATTTAAAAAAACATAGATTATTTCTTAAATCAACCATGGTGAAAAATATGATCAACTCAACACCAAGCTAAATTCTAACCATACTTTCACCTATGTACATGTCCAATAAAAAATGTACCCAATCTAGATAAATTATCTTATATTTAACCATATTATAGTCATTAAAAAATATATTAAATGTTTATGTTCTTTTTTCATAAATCTCCATACTTCTTCGAATAAAGTTTTTAAGCTATCAAAACACCAGCTTTCATTAAAGTTAATATATATAGCAGACATATATAATAAGTGAAATTTTTTTATAAATAAATAAAAAATTAGATTATTAATATTAATTTTTCGATTAATAGGTAGTTTTGAATTTTTGATGTTATGTTGGTAAAAAGTTGCATAGATATTTGATATCGATTCAGTTCAAGAAAGTTCAAATTTCATAATGGGAATACTAGTACTAAAGTGTGGTAGCTACCTAGAATTCGTGAGTGTGTGTTTTTATGTTAGTATATAAAAATAATGTTGATGTCATGTTGAGATAGGTGATACTAGTAAATTGTGGTTGTTGTGGGCTTGTGGCTATATTTGAGGGCATACTTTCTGGTCAACATGCCAAAAAAATAACATTAAGAATGAGTTGCTTAGAGTCAAATTATGACCACTAGTAGACAATTTGAAGTATATACTTCCTCGTTACATAATACTCGCTATATTTTCCATTTTGGAAAATTTCATATTACTTACTATATTTCCTTTTTTAGTAAAAAACCAATCATTTAAAGTTATACCTACTCCAATTTTTATCCTACTTTATATCTAATTATTCCTATTTTTCTTTTTCATTTTTCAACAAATAATATTAAAAAATTTCAAGAAAAATAACTTTTCACTTACTACTCATCATTGCACAGTAACTTCTTAATCTTTGTGCCCATACAATAGTAGCAAGTAAATCAGAACAGAGAAAGTATTAGTATACACAACTAATGAGTTATAAGAGCTTATTTGATGTATTTTAGGTTGAGTTTGAAAATAAATATTTTATTTTAAATTGTAGATTTTAATTTTGAAATTATTAATACATATGTTGATTTATGTAGAGTAATTTTTGATCTTCAAACTAAATGGTTGTCCCGTTGAGTTGACACTTATAGATATTTATGGTAACAAAGAAAGTGATACTTTGTGGCAGTGTGAAGAAGTTCACTCATGAATTATTTGATGAACATAGAACTAAATACTCTCCTCGGGATTCTCAACCAATTAAAACTAGTGATGATTCTTTTATTCCAATTGATTTGGGTGCGGATGATTGCATGTTGGGGAGTAGTGATGGTCATAATCCGGGTTGAGCTGGTTTCGATTCTTATTCCAAAGAAATAGCAGAACCTTGATTCGGACCATAATATTCGGCTTTCAAGCAATTCCTTGGCAGTTTAGGAGGCAATTCTTAAAGGTTAAACTCTCTTGTTGTTCGGGTCGAACTATAGGTTCAACTTTTTTTAATTATAAATTTAAAGAACAAATATAAGTTATTAATTATAAGAATATGGACATACACTTACCTTTAATTTGTTAATATTATTGAAATTTTTTGCATGCCAATCCTCATTAAAAGATTTACTAAAAAAACGAAAACAAATATAGTTAATAAAAAATAATACATTATAATAAAGATCAAACCTAATATTTCGAAGATACACTAAGCTGTTGTAACAAACGCGGCAATTGCGATTCGTAATTAAAAATAATGAAAAATTTATTATTTTTTTTACAAAATAATGTGGAAGTCTGAAAATGCCGATCTGCTAAAAACCTTTAAAAATACAATAAAAATTTATTCAAATGATAAAAAGTAGGAAAGTAAAAATATATATCGTTTGTTCCAAAAATACACAATAAATTAAATACGTCAAAATCATAAAACATGAAGTATAAAAAAATCTTGCAGGTCCTCGATAGCATAAATAAATTGTGGCTGCGGCCTGGATCGGAACCTGAAACTAAATCCTGCAACATACTGCCATCCATAATACGGATGACAGCCGATTAAATCGGTCAGCGCTTAACGCCGAACATAACTCCCTATCCAGCTCAAAATACGGAAATAATACACTACATTTACTAAATAATAATTAGAGTACGAACTTATAATTAATTGACACCATTGTATACTTTTACCCTATTCTTTTACTGTTCCACACTTTTAAGTCATTAAGATATCATTCTCAACCCTGGCAGAACTACGTTACTGCCACTTATACATTTCGGTAATCTTAATACTTAAGGAAGTTCAGTTGGTTAATACTCATAACCGTATCATGCCTCATAGCATCAATAGTAATCAAGTTTATCACTGATCAACAAGCACAACAATATGACACCTGATATATGTAAGAGTCTGGCTAGATTAGGCCAAAGCCCTATATCTAACTGTGGTGGGGGTCGTCACCCCGCCAATGTTTATGCTTGAGCTTCTATAGGATAGGTAGCTAACCCCCTATCTAACACCGCATTTTACGTGCCGGCCAACACGGGCGCCGGGATTTTACATGCCGGTCCATGGTTCGACATTTCCTTACTATCAGGGTCATTCAATCAATACACATATCATTTCACACAAGCACATCACATTTTTACTACTACAAGTTGACTTTGACTTTGACCAACTTAGATGTTAACTTCCTTATTTAATAGTATTTTACCTATATGCCCTTCTAAGTTCATTACTTAAGTTTTACTCATTAAACTTTATTTAAAACTTTATTTTTGATAGTTCATTTGTTAATGTATTTGCACTTAGAACTATTCTATTATTAGTCTTTAGATTAATATTTTCACAAGTAGCTACTAAATTTTATTTCAATAATCAATATTTCTAACTTTACAACAAATAAATATTTTAATTCTTTTAACAAAAATAAATATTTTAATTATAAATAGAGTAAAACTATATTCTATGGATAAATTTTCAAAATTCAACAAATTCACCAAAAATCAATATTCCAAGTTAAAAAAATAAGTAAAGACTTATCAAGTTCACAAAATTAATATTCTAATTATAAAACAAAAACAACTTATTATTTTACTAAATCAATATTTCTAGTTATAAATAAGTAGCACTTTATAAGCTCACAAAAATAAGTACTTCTAGTTATAAAACAAGTAAAACTTATATATTCACACAAATTCATAATTCTTGTTATAAAACAAGTAAAAACTTTATTATTTTATTTTTTTTATTAAAATCAAACTTTTCACACATAATTTTAAAAAGGGAAAATTGATACAAAAAAAAATCTACTTTTACATCATCTTAAATAAATTTTGGTCAAATAGTCAACTAAAGAATATTTTGTACAAACTATTTACTTTATATCACAAAAGTCACTTTTAAAAAAAATCTCATATACACAAGAAAACACTTTAATATTTTATAACTTATAAATTTTTATTTTTTCAAAATCCATCTTTTTAACTTGTTATTTTATAAAAAAATACTTATAAAAATTTAAAATAGTAAATAAAACTTTTTTTTTTAAATGATAGTTTCAAAATGACCTATGATTATTTTTGGACATTTTTCACATAGAAAGAACCTTTATTTAATTTATCATTTAAATTCTAAATTTAAATAATCAACATAATCACTAAAAAAAACTTTTTAACAATAACAAAGAAATTTAATATAATTTAAGGTTAAGCTCTAATATCAAAATAATGTATAATGACAATAATTTTAAACATAATCATACTTAGTAAAAGTATGTTCGTAAAATAGCACACAATTTTATAAACTAGTTCAAAGGCAAACATAAGAGCATGAACAATGAAGAGGATATATATATCCTCTTCACATTTCTATCTATTTTTCTCCATTTAACACATCATTTTCTCTTTCCTCCACATCATTTTTCACTATTTACATCCTCTTCCTCATTCTATTCCTTTAATTTATCCAACATCCAAGAGTTTACTTTTTCATCCTCTTTTCACTTTCTCTCTCCTACTCATATATACCCCACTACACATTCTTTTTCCTATCCAAATTTAATAATTGTAATTTGTGTAAATGATAAATATTAATTACTCAATTTTTGTATAATTAATTAATTAGCGTTTATTAGTCTTGCAACGTACAAAAAAAATATTCATAATTTAATATTTTATAACTTAAAAAAACAAAGCACATACATTAATTAAATGTTCGGAAAACATAGAATTTAAAAAAATTACTACTAAGTTTTTCTACTCTAAAATTATTCTGCGTAGGAGCTTCCAAATTTTTCCCAAATATGCTCTACCAAATCATTCTTCAAAGACATATGTATATGTCTATCACGAATCTCTTCTCTTGTAGCTAAGAGTGTCGTAAAATTACGATCATCATATCGTCCGGGTGTAACATAAAATTTTGTACCATTTGGGCTTGATGATCCTGCTACATTTTCAGGTTGTTCTTGGGCGAACTCTTGTGGATCTTTATAATTAGCATAAGTATCACGCTCGTCTTCTACAATCATATTGTGAATAATGATACATGTCATCATAATTTTCCATAGCATTGGCACACTCCATGCTAAAGCAGGTTTTCGAATTATTGCAAATCGAGCTTGTAGTATGCCAAAAGCACGTTCAACATCCTTTCGTGCACTTTCTTGACGTTGAGTGAACAACCTTTGTTTATTTGTTTGGGGAGCGGTTATGGCGTCAATAAAGGTTGCCCATTTCGGATAACTTCCATCTGTGAGATAGTACCCTTTGTTGTAGGTATTTCCATTCACGTCGAACTGGACTTGTAGAGCTCGACCGTTGAGAAGGTCGTCAAAAACCGGCGAACGCTGGAGTACATTTATGTCGTTGCAAGATCCTGGTGTTCCAAAAAATGCATGCCAAATCCATAAATCTCTAGAAGCAACGGCTTCTAAGATTACAGTCGCTGTTCTAGATCTTCCTTGATACATTCCTTTCCATCCAGCGGGACAATTTTTCCATTCCCAATGCATGCAATCGATGCTCCCTATCATACCTGGAAATCCTCTATCTTCCCCTTCTCTAAGAAGACGTTGGAGATCTTCATTATTTGGCTTTCGAAGATATTCTACCGAAAATTGCGCAATTACACCATCAACAAAGTGTGTAAGACACTCCTTCGATGTTGTAGCACCAAGTTTTAGATATTCATCAATTTGATCAGCTGCGCATCCATATGCTAACATCCTTATGGCTGCAGTGCATTTCTGAAGAGCAGTCGCGCCTTGCCGCATACATGCATCCGAATGTTGTTGGAAAAAACGATAATGTAAACTGAGGGTATCCACAATGCGAATGAATACATGTTTTTGCATGCGGAACCTACGACGAAATTGACGTTCGTCGTATATTGGTTGGTTACTGAAATAGTCAGCTATCAAACGGTCGTTTGCTGATTCTCGATCTCTAGAAATATAAGCTCTCTTCTTTCTTGGACGTGACCCCTCAGTTCCAGATCCTTCGACGGTGGAGCTTACAATGTATCTTACTGCATCCTCTACCGCTTGTATTTCACGACTCTCTTCGACAAAATCCATCAACATATAGTCATAGATTTCATCCTCACTTGAACTAGAAGAACTAGAATCAATGTTCATCTCAAAATTCATTTTGTGATGATATGTAAGATTGTGATGAAGATGATATGTGAATAGAAGTATACATATTTATAGGAGATTTATCAATGCATTAAATTAAAATAATTTACTATTGATATGAATGACAAGTCTCTGGTATGAATGACAAGTCCCTGGTGAAATATTTTACTATTGACATGAATGACAAGTCCCTGGTGAAATAATTTACTATTGATATGAATGACAATGCATGTACTGATATGAAGTCCTGATATGAATTGACAAGTTTCTGGTGAAATACTTTAATAAAAGGACAATAATATTACATAAAATAAACTTACTTAATAAAGACAAATTACTTAGTAAAGACATAAAAAGACGACTACAAAGATGGGTTTAGCCATCCACATACATATTAATATTCAAATCATTAATCAAAGATTAAACTTATTATTGAATTCGTCCCTGAGCTTCCGGTACATTTTCGCTTCAACTTCATCAAGGACAGGTTTAGCCATCAACATACTTAATACCCTAAACTTTGTTGCCTCCTCCTTTTGCTTTTTTCTTTCTTCACCTCGTTCCTTTATCAGGTTTAGCATACGTTCCCCTAATTCATTTCTCTGGGAAGCACGTTCTTCAAATGATGAATTGAAAGAATCGAGGTTCACTGATGACATTGAAGTGGTAGCCGCTTCCTTTCCTTTGCGTTTTGTCTTCTTTATACCATCAGGTCTAGTTGGAGTAGCCGCTTCCTCAATTGGTGTATCCGGACCTGATCTTTTATTGCTACCTCCGCTTTCGCAAGGTACTTGCATTATTTCAGGGCTCCATTTATCAAATTTTCTCATAATATTGAAACAATGCATTAATTGAAATGGTTTACCGTTGTTCGATTTTTGGTAAACTTTAAAGGCACGTTTCTCCACGTCTGCATCTGATTCTCCACTTTTTTGTGGCGTAATTCATAACTGTAAACCTCCACCCATTTTGAAACTTTACCGTTGATATGATCCCAACGTTGTTGCATAGACTTTGAGGTCCGTTCACGAATTTCCCTAGGATTCTCAGCTCGCACAATCTCATAATGTTTAAAGATTTCCATCCATAAGCCGGCCTTTCTTGTGTTTGTGTTTTACATCTCCTCCAGCATTGATGTAGCCCGAAACAATTGCATTATCCTCAGCAACGCTCCAAGCCGCCTTTTGTCTGGTTTTCTCTTTAGCTGCGACAAAGAGTTCTCATGGAACCGCTTCAACATCAACCTCCTCTATATCATCAAGATGTCTTGTCGCCCTTAATTCCGAAGTCGGAGTAGCATTGTAAGAACCTTCACCACCCGGTGAATTCTCCATTTGCTGAGTAAAATGTTCGGAAACGGGAAATGATGGATTATTTTCAGAAGATTGTTGAAAAGGTATATAGTTTTGATAAGTTGGATTCATTGGTCTAGGTTGAGAACCAAACCATTGTAAAGCAGCTTGAAATTGAGGATTATTGATGATATTTGGATCAAAAGGGGGTGTATTTGAGCTATTTTGAGGGTTTGGGTAGTATGGAAAGTTGAAATTTCTTCCATAATTTGGATTATTTGGATCCATAATTAAGAATATGATAATGTGAATGAATTTATGAACAAGTAAATGAGTTTAGATGTGTAGTAAAGAAGAGAGAGAAAAGACCAAAAATTTAAAGTGTGAGAAATATAGCCAAATTTAGGTTCTATTTATAGAGAAAAAAAAAATAGAGCTGTTGGTGAAATTATTTTGAAATTTTTCTTTACCGTTTTTTTTTTATGACCGTTTTAAATAATACCGTTATAAATAATCAAATTTAAATTCAAACCAATCAAAATGGGCCAAGTGGAGCAATCATAAATTTCCAAAAGCATTTTTCCTTTTTTTTTCCTCCTTTTTCTCCCTTCCCACGTGAGATTGGCACCATTTTGGGTCCACATTCAATCCTCTTCTATGTTTTTACTTCCTCTTCATGAAGAGGATCAAATGCTTTCCTCTTGCCCAAGAGGACACCTTCTTCCTCCACACATCCAAGAGGATGATTAAAAGGACTTAAAAGGAGTCTTCATCCTCTTGGATGTTCATGGTCTAAGTATAATTGACAAAAATTCTAATACAGACAAAAAAAATATTAAACATAATAACATTCTTAATGTAACACAACACTAGTTTTAACACATATAATACTTGATATTACTAGAATATATATTTTTTTCACACTTCCTAAACATTATAAAATACTAATTAATATAACAAAAATAACTTTAGCATAAACATACTTGATATGATTTTAGTTATAATTTCATTAAACTAAATTCTTACTTAAACATACTCAACATATTTCATACTTTGCATATTATAAAGTAAATATAATGTAAATTTTCATATAAAGAGTAAGGTAAGAAGTTATACCATACTAACACCAAGGATTAGTACTAAGTACTAATTAAAAATATAAGAAAGATCCTCCAAGTAGTAATGCTTCAATGAAATACTCCAAGCCCCAAGTAATCTCCCATATAATACCCAAAATAATACCTAACTCTAAAATAATGATATTCTAATTACCAAAAATAATCACCCAACAATGCTCTAAAATAGTGATAATTTAAGCTACAATAGTGATGGTTATGCTCCATCATCTTGATTTTGTTAAAAAAATATTAGAAATATTGTAAGAGATAGTGTGAATTGAATTTAAGAGAAAAGGAAGAAGAAAGAAAAAAAAATGGTGATGCAATTACACTTGAAGTGCACGGTTTGGCATGGGATTTTGATGAGTTTTTTGCTCAATTTTTATTTTTGCAAGGTAATTAAAACCATTGAGTAATATCTTGAATATAAAGAGATATTTTGAGGGGGCAAAATCTTATAAAATTTGAATAAAAAATTAAAAAAAATTATACTCCAAATCTAAGTCCACACCCATCCAACATGATGGTAAGGATGATATTTGTTTTCTTTTCAAAACCACTTTACTTATGTAAGTAAACTAGTTATGGTAGGTTTTGACCAAATAGCTTTTAGGTGATTAAAAAAATTAGTTTAGGTATTAACTAGCTTAAAGTTATAAATAAAATATACAAGTTTAAAATAGTTTAAATAAAAGTGTTAAAGTCATTAAAATAATCGTTAACGTAATTAATTAAGAAATAAGAATTTTAAACGTAAGTTTTAGTAAATCGTAATCTTATATTATTAAACGATTTTTTTTTAAATTTTTTGTAATGTATAGTAATAATCAAAAAGTTTGGGATTATAAAAATAATATTTAGAATTAATAAATTTTTTTTTAAGTTTCGTATTTGAAATGGTTCAAGAAATAATCGACCAAGTAAGAGGAATTTAAGAGAATTAAATAAGTAAAGGACTTTAAAATCAAGTTGGATATTAAATAAGAAATTAAATCAAGAAATAAAAATAAGATTAGTTTGAATATGAGATTTTAAATAAAGTTGGAGCTTAAAATAATCAAGGATTAAAAATTAAGTTGAATGAATTGTAATTTAATCAAAAATGATTAAAATTAGAAATTTCGAGTCTCTTATAGCTGCCAACACATCTTAAAGGAATCAAAGCTTACGTAGTTCTTGTCATACCTTTTATTTGTAATTTTTTATCGTTGTCCAATTTGTGTAACCCTAATCTTCAACTTCGTCGTCATCATCTACTTGGGTTGGTATCTCTTATGCCTTTCCTCCTGATGAAATGGACTTATCCATCGTCATCCATGGATCATTATCGTCTTGATTATTATCGTTCTTGAGTCCTTGTATTCGAACATCAAATTGATCTCAATGTTTCTCACAAACACATTTGTATAATATGTGGAGCAAGAAGAGATCTCTTATCATCAAGCATTCTCTTACCTGCACTAAAAGTAGACTCCGGCGCAATAGTAGAATTGAGAATTGCAAGGATATATATACTTTGCAATTCTTAATAATATCGGGAATGTTATTGATTTTTCTTTCCATCTTCATGTTGAAATATATATTCTGGTGCAATTTCAAAATGATGTTTTAAATAATTAAACATTTCAACATGTAAACAATATGAAGATGAAGGTCATATAAAACTATCATCTTGACTTTCTGTATTAGCTATGACGGGTAAAATCTAGTTCGAAGTACTAAGATAATTGCACACCTAAATCTATCGCGATTTTGGGTTGCATACATTTGTGTAGAAATCATAAAGTTCTCCTAACACAATAATAATAATAATAATAATAATAATAATAATAATAATAATAATAATAATAATAATAATAAAAAATAATTTAAAATTGTGGCTATTCCATAAATATTTGCACAATAGATAAAATTATTTTTCCACTTATATATCCATCATCATCTTCTTCATTATCATCAATTTTTAGTGCTTTTTCCACTTTATTTGCGTAATTATCTAATTTTTGATCGTACTCATCTTGGTAATTTGGCTCATTCCCATAAGTATGAAACGAAGATGTTGTTGATCTCGTCGGAGTAGAAAAAGTCTTTCTGTTTAAAGCTATATCCTTTTAATGTTTGTACCATTTTACTAACTTTTAGTGGCTTTTTTCAAAAATAAAGACAATAAGAATGGATTATTGGTAATATAAAGAAATAATTAAAAAATTAAGAGACTAATTATGTAACAATTAAGTAACTAAATAGTGAGTATAAGTAGAGAGACGATTAGAGGGAGTATTAGATGAAAAGTTGTGTATGAATGAATCAAAAGCATCCCCCATTTATAGCCAAATTTTAACGACTAGTTTATTGGCCAGTTGAATGTAACACAAATCTAAGCTAATACAATTTAAATAATGTAAACTTACAAATAATTAAAATTAAAGTTAGAATTGTAGATTAAAATATTGAAGAACTTGAAATTGTACAACAATGTAGGAATTGAAAATGAAGAAACAGAAAAGAAATCTAAACTATAAAATTTAAAAAACAAAAAAAAACTCTAACCTAAACTAGACTAAAGAGAAAGACTATTGTTTCATTTTTCCTGAGGGGATTCATGAAGGGTAATTATGCTCCGGAAAAAAAGAACAACATTGTAAATTATAAAATTTTCTAATCAAAGGGTGCTCGAACGAGCACACCAAGTACTTGTTCAAGCAGAAGACTTCTTAAACCTTTGGCATGCAACTTGTCGAAACAAATCCCATAACTTCCTCATTGTGAATTGAAATTGGGCTCTTTTAGAAACCAAATTTCTATCTCCAACTATCAAAACGCCAAATTACAAATGTATCGGAAATTATGACTATTTTGATAGACCTTTTCTTGTTTATTCATTCAATTTCTATCTACATAAGTTTTTTATATTCTCCCTTACTTTTAATCATACTCACACAATTTATTAGTTTCTATAATTTTTTAATAAAAATTAATTTATAATAAATAGGATAATGATTTTTTACCATGATCAAAATTCATTAAAAAAAATATAATCTTGTTATTATAAGGCCATGCCCTTATCAACAAACAAAAGAGAAATTGACATGGAGATCAAATTAAAGTTTAAAATTTTGATGTAATGACTAATGATAGTGATAGGCACTATTAAGTATTTATACACCCTAAATTAGTTTAAGTATGAAAGAGAAAATTTGGCGCCTAAATTTTCAAGGTTCCTCCAACCGCGAAATCAGGAAGTTTTGGCGGCAATTCTAAATATTAGGCGGGTTTGGTAGACTTTTATTTTAACTTTAATTTAATTTATTTAACTTATTGTTAGAAGAAAATAAAAACAAAAAAAAAAGTGACAATACATAAGGAGGCAAGCAGCAAAAATAGATGTATTGGTGGTGCCATAATGTCTGGTCAAACAGTGTCCATGCTTTATGGCCATTTTCCCAAGTGTAGCTGAGCTGGCTGTGCCAGTGAGGGTCAAGCATTTATTATAATAACTTACAGTGAAACTGCCCATAAAACCAGGAATTTATAAACATAAAGGCAGTGCAATCCATTTAGTTGTGTTATTTGTTTTTTCATATTATTCATTAATTTCGTTTAATTAATATTTTATTCTTAATTCATAAGTTAAAACATAGTCATGTGAGATCTTGTTTGATTCGTCTCAATGGAAGGATTATTATTATCAATTTTTCATAATTTTTATTTAAGCATAATTAAAAATATTAAAAGTTAAAATGTTATCTCGACAAATGTGTCCAACTAAATGGGACAACTATTGATTAGGAAAGAATATACAACTAATTATTTTCCTTTTGTTATTCTTAGTACTATAATAAATGGGCTGTTTTATGGCCTATGGCATGGTAAATTGGTAACAAGGAAATTATAACCATATATTTCCTTATTTTTGTAAAATTATTTGTTGGTAAAAACTGCAAAATTTGAGGCTTATGGAGATTATAGACGTGAATTTTTTTGCGGGTGTTAGTCATCGTGGCCATCATATCCAGTATATTTAATTGGAGATAATCTTTTTGACTTGTTTTTACGAGTTTTGATTTTAGGAAAAATTATCTAGAATAATCCAAATTATTCATGATTTTCTTACAATAATCCCACCTATTGATTAACCATGAATAATCATAACTTTGAGGGGCATTTTCCTAGAGTAAACCCGGTGACCGGATAATTTGCTATAGCAAATTTTATTTTTGTTAAAAAAAAAAAGATAAATTAAAATTAAAATGTCGAAAAAAATGTTAAAAAAATATTCATAAAAAATTTATGATTTTTTTATTATTTAGAATTTTTATGTAAATTTTTAAAAATATTTTCTAATTTTAAATTAATATTTAATTTATTTTTTTTGTGAATGGTACTATAGCAGGTAATTGGGTTACCCAAGTTTACTCTAGGAAAATACCCCTCAAAGTTGGGATTGTTCATGATTAATCAATAGGTGGAATTATTGTAGGAAAATCATGAATAGTTTGGATTATTCAAGGTAATTTTTCCTTGATTTTATGGTTCTAATCCTTTTGAAAATTAATTTATGATTACATTTTAATTTATTTTTTTAATAATGCTTTTATTAATACATTAATACTAATTGTAAAATTACTTTTGTCCGCATCTTTCAAGAAAAAAAGAAAAATCCTCCATCCGGACCTTGCCTTGTGCAGGATAACGAGATCAGTGTCCTTTTTTTACTTTTTTTCTTAAAAACAAGTGTTATAATGGGTAAAAACAACGTCAAGAGTTTAATTAATTCATGTTGTAAAAAATGATTGCAATTGTCCACTATTCAAAAAACATGTTGCCATTGCTAAAAACGGTTTTTAATATATTCTAAGTTTTTTTTGAAAAATACTGTTAACACCGTTAAAAACAACGTTGAACATCTTTTTGGTTTACATGACAGAATAATCTGCGTATGAGTATTCATTTTGATCAATTTTTCAAGCTAGATGTCCTTTAAAGATGACAGATTGTTCATACACTAGTGGAAAAATAATCATTTGCGCTTCGGTTTTTGAAATGTTGCGGTTTTGAACCCAAGCATTAGTGGTGTCAGCAGATAGAATATATTAAAGGTTGCGATTAAAAATACAGCAAACAATAAACTTACATGCTGCAGTTTTAGGGAAAAACCATAGCATATAGTATATTTTTGAAAAATCAAAAATATACTATATGTTGCGGTTTAGGGTGAACCGCAGCATATAAGTTTTTTTTTCTTTTTTTTTCATTTTATAAATATACAATAAATTCAAACGATCTACAATATATCTGTCTCATACCCATCAACACGATCTACTATTATATCATTAACATCGACCACATTATTGACATCCTCAACAACACTTTCTTCTTTGTAAACTCTCTCCTCACCATGACAAATTCAAATATGATATGGAGGCATAAACCCACATCGAAATATGTATTATCTAAGGATATGAACACTATCTACCTTTGATACATTGCCACAATTGACACATGGGCAATAAAAACCAACTCCCCATGTCGTCCTAACTTGATGTTCAACCGCATACTACAAAATTCTAATATGCCATTAATAAATTAAGACGATTCAACGCTTCCATACTGACCATGCATCCAAGAACGATCTTTTGTCATCCTAAGTGTGAATAATTAATTCAAAACAAAATTAATAACAATTTTTTAACATATATACTTAACGAACCCTAATTAACCACAAAATTAAATAATAATCTTGGACCTTCATATTGTATATATATATATATATATATATATATATATATATATATATATATATATATATATATATATATATATATATATATATATATTCTACTAACCATAATTAATATTAATATTAACAAAATATAAAAACAATAAGAATAAAATCACATTCATAAACTTGGACAACTAATTAACATTCATATCAACCAAACTCATTCATTTAACCATAAACAACCCTAATTAAACCTTACAAACTATATATATATATATATATATATATATATATATATATATATATATATATATATATATATATATATATATATATATATATATATATATATATATATTATATATATATATATATATATATATATATATAGGGGAGGATCCATTGAGAAGGGTCTCAAATGAGAAGTGATAGAGCACATTTATAGTCACTGATCTTATGAAAATCTAACGTGAAAATCATCTTCTCCGATCTTCTCTCCATTTTAAGTTATGATTTAAGGTAACTATGTTTTTAGAAAATGATACTATGTTATGATTAAAGGTTACTATGTTTATTTTAAAAGTACGATGTTCTATAAGATTAAGAGAAGATCGTAACTATACATAATCATCATGAACCCTATTCATAACATAGTATCTTTTTTAAGAACATAGTATCTTTATAAAATGTAAAAACTGGGTAAAAATATGCTCAACCGCTAAAGGAGCTAATGAACCGCGTGCAGGCTAACTAATCCGCACTCATTGATATTTGATCTGACGGCATGGATTCCTTCTCACCCTTCTCATTTTGAGACCTTCTCATTTGATCCTATATATATATATATATATATATATATATATATATATATATATATAAAATATATATATATATATACATATATATATATATACATATACATATATATACATATATATATATTATATACATATATATTACATATATATATATATATATATATATATATATATATATATATTATATATATATATATATATATATATATATATATATATATAATATATATTATATATAGCATGGCAATTGGATAAGCACCACTCAGGACATTCATAGGGAGATCACCCAGTTCTATCAGAACCTCAAAGGCACTGCCACTCCTAACCTGGAGGTTATAGACAGGGACATCATGAGAAGGGGCCCTCAGATTGACAACACCAGTTGCCAGTTGCTCATTAGGGACGTGGAAGAAGAGGAAATAAGGAATGCTCTATTTGGGATGAACGACAATAAAGCTCCGGGCATAGATGTGTTCAATGCGTGCTTCTTTAAGAAAGCTTGGAATATCATCAAGGAGGACCTCACATATGCAATCAAAGATTTCTTCCTCAGCAATAATATGTTCCATCCGATCAATTGCACCTCGGTTACCCTTATCCCCAAGACTAACCATGCCAGCAAAGTTGGAGATTTTAGACCTATTGCCTGCTGCACAGTCATCTACAAGATCATTTCTAGAATCATTGCGGGGAGGCTTCAGGTAGTGATGGGTAAAGTGATTGATCAAGCTCAATTAAGGTTCATTCCAGGTAGACAGATGGCAGATAACATTTTACTTGCTGCAGACCTCATTAAAGGGTACTCTAGGAAGAACAATAGCCCGAGATGTATGATTAAAATGGACCTCAGGAAGGCCTACGACTCCATCAGCTGGGATTTCCTGCTCTCTGTCATGCAAGAGATGGGCTTTCCCCCTAGGTTCGTGGACTGGATCAGAGCTTGTATCTCCTCAGTCTCGTTCTCTATTCTGGTGAATGGGTCCCCTCTCAAGCCGTTTGATGCTCAGAAAGGTCTCCGCTAGGGGGACCCCATATCCCCTTATCTTTTTGCTATCGCCATGGAGTACCTCTCCAGATTGATGCACAAGCAGAGTGAAACCAAAAACTTCCACTTCCACCCGAAATGCAGGAACTCAAATATTACTCACCTCCTTTTTGCAGATGACCTCCTTCTGTTCTGCAGAGCGGATTTGATTTCTGTTAAAAGCATGATGCAGACGTTCCAGTGCTTTTCCAAGGCTTCAGGGCTAGAGGCAAACACCAACAAAAGTAATGTTTATTTCTCAGGGGTGAATACTCAGATCAAAGAGAGGATTTTGGGGTTCTTTAACATGGATAAGGGTGATTTCCCTTTCCGGTACCTTGGGGTTCCCCTCCACTCCAAGAAGCTTAATTCCAGGGATTGTAGACCCCTTGTTGATAAGATAACAGGCAGAATTGGCTACTGGTCATCGAGGCTCCTTTCCTATGCAGGGCGTGTCCAGCTTGTTAGAAGTGTTATCAAAGGTATGCAGAACTTCTGGGCCCAAATTTTTTGTCTTCCAAAAAAGCTGATTAAGATGGTGGAAAGTGTTTGTAGATCTTTCATCTGGACTGGGAAAGAGGGTTCGCAGAAGAGCCAAATGTTCCTTGGGGGAACATCATGATCAAAAATGTAGCGACTCCTAGCGCGAAATTCATCACGTGGCTGGCAATTCAACACAGACTGGCCACAAAGGATCGAGTGAGCAAATGGATGACCATTACGGATGACCAATGTGTCATGTGCAACGGGGCCACCGAAACGGTTCACCACGTCCTCCATGCTTGTCCCTATACCAAGGAAGTAAGAGAAAGAGTCTTCAGTTTCCTCCAGCATACCATCGATACTCCTACCTTCCCAGACGAAATCCAGATGATGTCCAAGATCAACAAGAAAAAGACAGATAGGGCTAAATTGATTGTAGGCTTATGGACGGAGATGATCTACAGTATATGGCATCAGCGCAACAGGAAAATTTTTGAGAATCACACTGCTAGATTGAAAGACACTATTGATTGTATAGTCTTTAGAACTGCAGGAAGGATAAACAATAGAATGGTAGATATGCTTGTAACTAGGTAGGAGGCTTTTGGGGGTTTTTGTTTTTTTTGGGCTTTCGCTCGTGTTTTTGTTGAGCGTTTGCGTTTTTGGGGCGGTTTGGGTGGAGTTAAGTTCCAGCCCATTCCTTTTCTTTTGTATCCTTCTTGGTATATAATTCAAATCAATTGGCAAAAAAAAAATATATATATACATATATATATATATATATATATATATATATATATATATATATATATATATATATATATATATATAATATATATATATATATATATATATATATATATATATATATATATATAATTATGCAAGTGTCCACTATGCTAACCAGCAATCCTCAGACCACACTCCTTTGATCCTGAACCTTGCGGAGTATGATCAGAAGCATAGCAAACCGTTCCGGTTCTTCAACTATTTATGTGAACACCAGGATTTCCTCAGGGTGGTCGAAGAAGCTTGGAGGGTTCGAGTTAAGGGAACTGGTCTTCAACGGCTGTGGCATAAGATGAATAATGTTAAAAGCAGGTTGAAGCAACTGTACTCCGGAGAATTTGCGGGGATTAGAGACAAGATCACTCATTGGGAGAAGGAGCTAGACATAATCCAGACGAACCTGCAAGCTAACCCTTTTAATGTAGAGTTTCAAATGCAGGAAAAAGAGGCTTCAAGGCAGGTGCGTAAATGGAGGAAACTGGAAGACAAGGCTCTCCACCAGAAGTCTAGAGTTAGCTGGATAAGGCATGAGGATGAAAACTCTGCTTACTTTCATGCTACTATCAAAGAGAGGCAGGCTTCCAATAGTATCCATGAGCTGCAAGATAAGGAGGGAAAATGGCTCAACAACTCACAGGAGATACAAAATGAGATCATCCAATTTTACCAGAACCTTCAGGGTACCGCCACCCCGAACCTCGAGGTGATTGACAGGAAGATTATGCGAGAAGGGGCCCAGCTTGATAATAACAGTAGTCAGATGCTTATTCAGGAGGTGAGTGAAGAGGAAATCAAAGAGGCTCTCTTTGGGATGAACGATAATAAAGCCCCGGGTATAGATGGGTTTAATGCTTGTTTCTTCAAGAAGGCTTGGGATATCATCAAAAAGGATCTTAGGAGTGCCATCAAAGACTTCTTCACCAGTGGCTCCATGTTTCAACCGTTCAACTACACATCGGTTACCCTGATTCCAAAACAAAAAAATGCAAATAGAGTAGGGGACTTTAGGCCTATTGCCTGCTGCACTGTTATATACAAGATCATTTCTCGTATTCTAGCGGGTAGGCTTCAGAAGGTGATGGGGAATGTGATTGATCATGCCCAATCAGGTTTTATTCCAGGGAGGCAAATGGCAGATAATATCTTACTCGCAGCAGAGCTCATCAAGGGTTACACTCGGAAGAACAACAGCCCGCGTTGCATGATCAAGATGGATCTCCGGAAAGCCTACGACTCTATTAGTTGGTCCTTCTTGTTCTCGGTTATGGATGAAATGGGATTCCCTCATAGATTTGTAGACTAGATTAGAGTGTGTGTCACTACGGTTTCCTTCTCCATCCTTGTTAATGGCCTGCCACTAAAGCCGTTTGCTGCTAAAAAAGGATTGCGTCAAGGAGACCCTTTATCACCGTACCTCTTCGCTATTGCTATGGAATACTTATCCAGGTTAATGCACAAATAGAGTGAGACTAAGAGCTTCCACTTCCACCCCAGATGCAAGCTAGTCAACATAACGCACCTCCTCTTCGCGGATGATCTCCTTATGTTCTGCAGAGCGGACATTGACTCAGCCCAAAGCATGATTCGCATCTTCCACAGATTCTCCAAAGCTTCGGGATTAGAGGCAAACACCAGCAAAAGCAATGCCTATATCTCAGGGATCAACACTCAGAGTAAAGAGCAGCTCCTTCACTTCCTTAATATGGATGAAGGCGCCTTCCCATTCAGATACCTGGGGGTGCCCCTTCACTCCAAGAAGCTGAACTCGCGCGACTGTAGACCACTGGTGGATAAAATTGTGGGTAGAATTGGCTACTGGTCTTCTCGTTTACTATCTTATGCAGGTCGGATCCAGCTTGTTCGGAGTGTTATTGGAGGCATGATGAATTTTTGGGCTCAAATTTTTTGCCTGCCGAAAAAACTGCTCAAAATGGTTGAGAACATCTGTAGATCATATATTTGGACCGGTAAAGAGGGCATTTCAAGAAAAAATGTTGTCTCCTGGAATCAAATAGGTTTGCCTTTCTCTAAGGGGGGCCTAAACTTGCGAGATATGTACATTTGGAACAAGGTCGCTCTCCTCAAGCACTTATGGAACCTAGCTCGTCATAAGGAGAACTTGTGGGTGAAATGGATTCATAGTTACTACTTGAAAAACCGCGAGATTCATAAGGTAACCCCCTCCATTCATGCTTCTTGGAGTTTCAAAAAGATCATCAAACAGAGGAGTTTACTTGAGCAACTGGGGGGATGGGAGAAGATAACCAAAGGGGGCGCCTTTACTATTGGTAGGACATACGACCTACTAATCGCAGATGCTCCAAAGGCTCACTGGGGGAATATTATGATTAGGAACGTGGCTAGTCCTAGTGCTCGTTTTATCACTTGGCTCGTTGTTCAAAATCGGCTGGCTACCAAAGACAGGATAGATAAATGGATGCATCTTTCTGACGACTCATGCGGATTGTGTAATGGAGCTAGGGAAACAGCTCAACACCTGTTTATGGACTGTGCGAATGCTAAGGATATCAGATCCAACTTGTTCAAGTTCCTTCCTCGAGGGCTAGATGACACTTCTTTCCATGATGAAATCCATCGAATGAACAAGCTAAACAAAAAGAAGACCGATCGAGCTAAGCTTATTATAGGACTATGGACCGAAATGATCTATTGCATCTGGATGCAAAGAAACAAAAAAACTTTTGATAACCATATACTCAGTTTGAAGGAGGTGGTTGATTGTATAGTTTTTAGGATAGCGGGAAGAGCAAATAGTAGAATGATGGATATGCTTATAACTAAGTAGTTAGCTTTTGGGGTTTTTGGGCTAACGCTCTTCTTTTTGTCAGAGCGGTAGCGTTTTTGGTGGCTCGGGAGGAGTTAATTTCCTTCCGCGCGTCTGTTTGTATCTCTTTTCTAGTATATAATACAAATTATTTGGCAAAAAAAATATATATATATATATATATATATATATATATATATATATATATATATATATATATATACATATATATATATATATATATACATATATATATATATATCATACATACATATATATATATATATATATATATATATATATATATATATATATATATATATATATATATATATTATGATAAATAAAAACCTAATTTATAAAATGAAAAATAAAAAAGATACCTTGAATTTTTCGTGGGTTTGAGAACTTGAAGAAGACAACAACGGTGGGTTAGTATATAACCTATACAATGAAAAGAAAAATAAAATTAGTATTAAAAAACTAAGCCCTAAAACACAACTAATGAAGCTTGAACAACAATGGATAAAATTATACCTTGAAGAAGAGCAAGAACCAATCTTAAAATTTGTGGGTTTTTCGTGGGTTTAAAGAAGAGCAACAACAAATGGGTTTTTGTGGGTAAATACAGATGATGATGAAGGGCAAGAAGAACAAATTTTTTGTGGGTTTATGAAAAATTTTCGTGGGTTAATTTGTGAAGAGAAAAAGAAGAGCAAGAATAAGAGCATGTTCTCGTGGGTTTGAGAAGAAGAGCAGGTGCGTGTTGTTTGAGATAGAATAGTAGGTCATTAAAAAATGGACGTTAGAAGGAGGGTATTTTTAGAAAGCTCAAATGTTGCTGTTTAAATAAAACCGAAGCATATAAGCAAAATGAAAAATTTATGAGGCATTATTTGCTGCGGGCATTGACAAAAACCGCAGTATATATATATACTAGTGCAATCTTTTTAAAGCTTATTTGTTGCGGGTATATGGAAAACCGCAGCAGTTGTGATATTTTTTTTTTTGCCTTAATTATTTATCCATTTAATGTTGCGTATGAATAAAACCGCAGCATATGCTGCGCAGCAAATATAATTTTTTCCACTAGTGATTCAAAAAGAAACTTACCATAGGTAAAAATAGCGTTTGATATCTTATCGGTTTGCGTATAAAAAAATCAATGTTTAAGTACTTATTTCCACCAAATTTTTAAAAAAAGGCGCCTCATAAGGGTTTACATGACAATTTTTTTCAAAAACAATGTTAGCACTTAGCACTAATAAAAAAGTTGCTTTTTTTTTTACTAAGGGGTCGCTTGGATTGAGAGTAAATATTTAAGGGGTAATAAAAGTCAAAGTAGGAATTTAAGGTTAGTTAGGTAGGTGATTAAAGGAATTTGATTGTTGGAGAGGTGGAAGAATGAATTAGATAGTAATGAAAAAATAGAGAAAATAGCAATAAGTTCCCTTATTTTGGGGTATAAATTTACCCTAGGGGGAGGTGGAGGAATTCTTTACCTCCAAATGAGTGAAATTAAATTCTTTTTCTATTCATTCTTTTTAATCTACTCCTATTCTACCTCTATCACAATTATTTCAATAACTTCATTTGCAAATCTAATTACCTTTGTTACATTAGTTTGACTTTTTTTACTACCTTAAATATTTACTCTCAATCCAAGCGACCCCTAAAACTAAACAATTTTTTCATAAAACGGACGTCAAAATTGATTTGCACAACACAGTTTAATAAAATAGTTAACGTAGTTTTTACTCGGTGTAACAACTTTTTATAAAAGAATTAGTAATTCAAATATTAATTTTAAAACGTTTAAATAAAAAATTATATTATACTTCTTCCGTTTAATTATACTTGTTATTGATTGTGACATTTTCTCACACAATATTTTACAATCGGGTGCGAGCATTTTAAAACATATGAAATAAAGAACACATGGTAGCATCAAATTTTCATGAAACATAGCACTTTTTAAAGATTTTTCCACATAGTAGCATCCAATTTATGCCTTATCTAACTGTCGTAAAATTTTCCGTTACATTCTTATCAGTTTCCGTTTAATTCACCATTTTGACGTTTCTATCTTTATTAATTGTTTGTTGTTGTCTTTATAATTTGCCCTAAACATTTGAAAGCGCTAATGAATTAAACGTTAAAATGGTGAATTAAACATTTTGAGAGCATAAAAATGGTTTAGGACAAATTATAAAGACAACAACCAACACTTAATAAGGGTAGAATCGTCAAAATGGTGAATTAAGCGAAAATTGACAATCATTTAACTCAAAATGCTACGACTGTTATATAAGGCATAAACTGGATGCTACCATGTGGAAAAATCTTACAAAAGCGCCGCCACTGGCGTTTCATGAAAATTCGATGCTGCCATGTGGAATTGCCCCTTTTTTGATAATCATGTATTAATTTAATTGTCGAAGACTTTGTCTTTTACACTTGTGGTAGGGGTTTTGTTCTCATCAACTTAAGCAAAGTGTTTCCGTATATATATACTTGAATTATGTTGATGGAATAAACTAATTATAAATTATTATATTTGATGATTGTAGGTGCGAAATATTTGTATAAATACATGTATTAATTTGGAAAAAATATAAAAATAAAAAACTGTAGACTTGACCACATCAAATGGTTGTAGAAAGGTTTGGTCCGGTAGGCTCTAGTAATTTAAACGATTCATTCCGGTTTTTGAAAATTTTTCAGACCACATTTTTTTGTTTGGTCTGATTTTAGTATCAGACTATATCAAACCGAACCGTGTGCACCCGCATGAGCAGGGTTTCACAACGTTTAGTCTAAATCGTAACAAAATGCATTCTATTTGAGTGGTCCGGTTTACGGTTTCAAACTTTCAGTTATTCTGTTGAATAGATTTTTAGATTGGTCCAACTATAAACCGTAAACCTAAATCATTAACCGTATAATAAACTATTAAACTTGGATACTACAAACTAGAATCGGGTGATTCTTGTGAGAGACTTTCTCTTAATCATATGACCTCCAAATAAGGAGCTAATAAGTTAATAATTGTGTTAGTTGGGTTACTCAACTTATATATAGAGGTTGTCGCACACAAAAATTTGTAATTATTATTAGAATTCCCATATAGTTTTGAAAATTTGGTTTGTTAGCAAGGGATGATCATGGGTCGAGACTCAATGGAGTATGACAAGTTTGGGTGCTAAACCGATCTAGAGAGTGGGTTTGGGGCTAAAGATTACAGGCATAAACCCGTCACCATTGGATCTCTAAAAGGTTTGACTCAAACCCTAAATTTAGGATTGGGTATGAAGTGGCTCCAAGACCCTAATAAGATATACTCCCTCCGATTCATTATAATTGTCCACTTTCCGTTTTTGGCAAAAAAATAATTTTTTAATTACATTCCCCCCCCATGGTAAATTACATATATGCCCCCACTTAACCCTAATTACCCACTAATTGTTCCCTCCATTTTCAATAAAAACCCACCCCAACTCCATCTCTCCTGTAACCCTAACCCTAGTTCTCATTCCTCCTTCTTCTTCGTGGGTCTTCATCTTCCTCCCTGCTGGTTCATACTCCTTCTTCATCTCATTCAACCTTCATCTTCTACTTCTTCTTCTGTCTCCTCTGCGTTTTTTACCCTCTCTCTCTCTCTCTCTCTCTCCTCTAACCCTAACCCTAGATCTGCGTTTTGTTTAATCTATGGCATCTCCAAAATCGTGTCTTTCATGGGAAGAATCCCCTAAAGATGACGTTTTACACGGTCCTCCTAACCCATGGTTTGACTACTATCAGTATGTTCCTGATTCTCCTACCATCACAGTAGAACGGATCCAAATTGGGGGAGAGAGTTGAATTCAGATGATGAAGAAATTGAGGCTATGTTTGATTTGCAACTAGATCTACAAGATGAGATTATTGACAACCTTTTTCCCTCTTCTGATGAAGAATCACTTGATGATGCTGATTTGAAGCCTGATTTTCATGGTCCCTTCTCTCGTATGTTAAAACTCGCATCTCTCTGACTGATGATGATTTCATTTTTATTTTTGTGTTGTTTGTTTGGTCTGTGATGATTTTGAGACCTCAAAAACAAGTGTTTGCCCTATGATTTTTTTCGTTTTTTTGAGGGTATGTTTATGATTTTTAGCTTTCCAAAAAACCCTAATACCTTAAAGATGCCACCAATCTTTGATTTTTAGAAAATAAGCCACCAAACATGTGTTGGAGGCTAATCCTTATCAAGATTATGGAGGCTCTTTTGTGGGATTAGGGTTCTCTGTGATGAGAACATTTTGTTCTCTGAGAGAAACCAAAAAAAATTGATTCAATTATGAAGCCATACAAAATTCATTCTTGATTTTCATTAAAATGTTTAGTTTTAAACAACTTCTTGACATGTACTAGATGTTTACATTGTAAACATTTTTTGAACAAGCAATTCCCAAAAGTAAGTATTTACAAAAAACCCCAAAAGTATACTCTGGTCATGTTTGCTGTTCATGTTTGCTGTTCATGTTGATTGCCCTAGATGTGTTCCAAAAAAACTTTGATATGTTCATGTAAGTTTATGTTTCTCCTGTTACTTTTTTTACATTGTTGATGTATCCTCTGTTGGACTTTCTGCTGGTTCTTTAAGTGCTTCTGTGAGTTAGCTTAATATGACTGTTGTGCCTGCTGGTTCTTCATTAGCTGCTGGTTCTTGATTTGCTGTTGTGCCTGTGTTAATTTCTTCGAATACATGAAAATGTCTCTGATCTTCTATTCCTAAGTAGAAGAGTAGTACCTCAAATGTTTCTTTGGTTACTTTTTGTCTAAGTAACGTAGGGTATTGTAGATGATGTCCCTTTGAATGCTCAAATACTCTGGGAGTCTTCCCTCCCTTGCTAATTTTGTTTTGTTCATATGAGGAATATGATAGTTTATCCCCCCCATCTTCTGTAGTACCTCAACTTTACATGCTTGTAAAGTAATCCATACAAATTTCATTGTATTTGGTTGTAGTGCTTCAAATGCATTGGTGACTGCCTTCACAAGTTCTGTGTAATTGTATGCTGATTTTTGATGTTGAAGTGCTTGGATTGACCTAAAAACCCTAAATCCAAGACATTCATGTCTGGAGAATTAGGGGGCTGTTGTATTAATTTGAAGTCAAACCCCTCTATGTTTGCTGCCTCTCTGAATTGCATATCATCATTCAAAATATGTGGTTTGGCATTGTCTTGTTGGATGTAGATGGTTTTGCTTGCACCTTCTGGCATTTAGCTCGTATTGCAGGCAATATTTTGTTTACTATCATGTCCCTCATGTGATCTTTGGTTAATTATTGGATTAGCTTTGTCTCCATGTTTCCCCTGTTTTCTATTTTTTGAGCTTCTTTGTGCTGGAACCTCATTTGTGAATGGAAATATGCCTATCTTTCCATCAAATATGAGTTCACCTTCAGTAGAGTACAAAGGTTTTGCCACTGCACACATAAACATGAACTTGGGCACGAAACGTTTTGATTGTATCTCTCTATGTGGTTCCTCCTCTCCGGGGGTGAGGTAGTATGTTTGTTGTGTTCGTGTAAGATAAAATAGGTTTTCATCAATGTGTACCATATTAGACATGTCATTGAATGTGAAATTTCTCCCATCATCATCAATTGAACAACTACTAAGGCGCTTTCTTATGATGTTTTTTTTCTTCCATCTATAAACTGTGCTTTGGCTAACATTCATGGCCTTCGCAACAACAATTTGACTTGTTTTTTTAGCCTTCTCAATACCTTTGAACTTAGTTTCATCAAAGGGGATTGGAGTTTTGGATTTCTTACCTTTCCTTCTTGAGTTTACAGTAATTGGAGTTTGATTGTTGGCTTTTTGCTCTTTAATTCTGCCCCATATCCTTGAAATTGTCCTTTTGCTGACTTTATGCTTTGCTGCCATGGCCCCTATTAATCCATGTTTGGGCTTCCCTTTAATTGTGAGTGATTCTAACATTTCTTGCATTATTTCATTCCTAGTTGGGTGGTCTAATTCATTATACTTCACCATATTAATTGCTGTTTTGATGCAATAAATGAGTTTGTATTTAATGAGTTGATCATTTGCTGCCTCTCTGAATTTATATTGCTGTTTGGGAATGTGATATCTTGGCGCCTATACCTTTGCTCTTCTGATTTTCATTTGGCGGCTGTTACTTTGGGTGATTTTGAGTGATCAATTTAGGTGATTTTGATTTTCATTTGGCGCCTGTTTGATCTTCTGTTTTGGGTTGATTTCAAAAGCTGTTGTGTTATTTTGGGATAAAAATTTGGATTTAAATGGCTTCATTTTAAAATCGATTTTTTTGGTTTTTTTAGCTAAGTAATCTAATTTAAACACTAAATGCAACTTGTTTTTATTTTTATAATCTGAAGTCAATGAGAGATTCAATATTCGTATGCGGATGTGGCGAGAATGTTGTTCGTTATCGGTTGCCGTACAAAAGACGTTGAAGAAATCAAGGAAAAAGTGAAGACTTAAATTATTTTCCAGCTTTTATTATGTACATTAATTATGTAATTTAGTTTGGATTTACGGAAAATTAGCTATGTAATTTTTGAATTTAATTTATGTAATTTGCAATTCTAAATTTTGGCTCCAAATTTGAATTGTATGCATTTTAGGAGTGAGAAATGGTGGGAATCATTAACATTAATCCAAACACTTAATACACATTAAATACCCACTTTATGGTGGACCCTACCATTTTCTTAAAATGCGGTCTAAAGGGAAAGTGGACAATTATGATGAATTGGAGGGAGTACCATATTAAGTATTAACCCTATTGTCAGGAATTACAACTAACTCCGAATTCGACACTAGTTCAACTCGATCCGAATAAAATAAATAGATTCAAATTAGAAAAAAAAGTTAGACTCCGAATTTGATTATATACTCCAGTACTCCACATGTTTCCAACTTTGGCTCAAGTTGAATCAGAGTCATATCTCAATAAATATTCGATAGTTCGATTTAACTACGACTTCAATTCTAACTTTTATTCAGATAAACTGATAAAGGTCGAACACTCCAAGACTCCAAGTGTGCATAATCGAATCCAAGTCTACCATTGTATCCGTACCTAATGGCTATTGTTAAAACAAAAAATTGACAACCAAAATTTTTGAAATTAGAACCACAAGGAGGCAAAAACAAAACCTAAACGAAGTCAAAAATTGTGGAAACAAAATGTTTGGCGGGAGAACTAATGACACACAAATTTATTTTCAATAAATATATCCAAGGGGCAAATAAGTCACTACAAATATCCCCAATATACCCTTTCAAAAAGAGAGAAAAAATTAGGGTTTTTTCAAGTGATCACAAATTAGCCAAACAGTTGCAGCAATTGCCAATTGCAGCAGCCAACACACCCCACTCTTTTTATATTTATCCCTTCTCCTCCATTCGGCTGCAGATAACTCTCTGTCTAAAATTTCTCTGTCCTTATATATTTGCATGTCGGTTTAATCTTTCTTTCACCTATTTATAATCTTAACCCTAAAATTTCTGTATTTCACAATCTTCTCTCTCTATCTCCTCCTTTCTTCAGATCATCCTTTTCTTTCCCGCTCTCTTTTCTGATTTCATTTTTGATCATTTATTTTTGAAAACATTTCACCCTTTTTTGATCATTTGATCATTTTATTTGTTCATCTACTCTGTTCTGAAACAGGGGAACTTGATCAGTACATTAGGGTTTATCACTTTTAGGGATTTATCTCATCGTTTGATCAATCTAGCTTCTACCCGTTATTCATTTGGGGTTTAATTTTTCTGGGTTTGTTTCAGATCTTTGATAAAATAACAGTAATCATGGTGGATCTAAATGACAAAGTAAGTTGATCATTTTCTCTGTTTTTAACCTTTATAAATTTAATTGTTTGCTTAATAGAAGTGATCTAATGGTATGACTTTGATCAAATAATGCAGAAATCATCAGACCCAGATGGAGTTTCATCAACAGAAAGCCAAGGAAATGAGATTAAACGATGTGCTGATTGTGGTACTTCTAAAACCCCTCTTTGGAGAGGCGGTCCTGCTGGCCCAAAGGTTTGTTTTTTTCCTTATGATTTTCTCTCTCCTATTTATAGCCGTTAGATTAAATGGGTTTTTTTTCTGATCATCTGATGTTTTATTAACAGTCACTGTGCAATGCATGTGGGATCAGAAGTAGAAAGAAAAGAAGGGCAATTTTGGGATTAAAACAAGACGATAAAAAATCAAAGAAAATCAATCAAAACAATACATCATCATCATCATCATCAACATCATCATCAACAAGCAGATTAAGTAATGGAAGCCCACTTCATCAACGGCTAATAGCTCTTGGAAGGGAAGTGATGATGCAAAGATCGACGGTGGGTAAGCAACACAGGAGAAAGTTAGGAGAAGAAGAACAAGCTGCAGTGCTTTTAATGGCTCTGTCTTATGGCTCTGTCTATGCATAATAATGGTTTTTGGGTTTAATTAATAATAATTAGGTGATTAAGAAGTATTATTATTAGTTTATTTAGGTTAATAGAAGTGGCTTAAAAGTGTACCTTGAAGAATCAAGAAAGGGCTACAAAGAAGGAAAAAGTTTCTCCCTTTATTAAAGTTTTTATTGTGGAGATTTAAAAGAGAATTCATTGTAAATTCTCTCAACGTTTTGAGTGGTGAATCTTGTTAATTAATTATATTAAGAGTGGATTAATTTATGCTAACAATTTAATATTTACTCCTACTTTTATTTCTTCCACCCATTTCATAATTATTTAGATTTTGAATTTTTTTACTATAAATTATAGGAATAGTTTTAAAGTGTGGATTATTTATATATTTATTTACTCTCCCCTATTTTATTTGTTTTGACAAAGAGCTCAAGTTCTTCACTAAGAAAGAAGAAGACTAAATTCTAATTAATTATAATAATTGTAAGTTGGAGCAATTTTGTGCTGATTATAAGTCTTATTCTACTTGTACGAAGAGATTTTGTATTAGTACTTTTTAGGTTATATATTAACTTTTTTACGCAATTCAATATGCTATTTTGTTCATTTATATGTTGAATTATATATATTTAAAAATTACAAAAAGTTTATATTATGAAAATATGCGATTAGACGATTCAAAAAAGATCCCACTTGACTATATTATCACTTACATATTAGTCGTAATATATAAAATAAGCTCAAACGATAAATAATATTTAAAAATAAAATTTAGCAAGTATTTCAGAACAGAGGAAGTACTAATGAGTTGCTTTAGTTGGCAATAATATTAGCAATCTGAGGGGTTGGTGAAATGGCAGCAAAATAGGGGAGATAGGAGGGTAGTTTGGGTAATTTAGGTTAAAAGTACTCTCTCCGTCCCATTTAATTTGCATTATTTTTCATTTTAGTCTGTCTCACTTAATTTGAATCATTTTAATTTTTGGGTGATGGCCCATCACTTTCTTTTAATCTCATCTATACATTTTTATTCTCTTTTAATTTCCTCCACACAATTCATTCCCTCTCTTCATTTATTACCGCATTCTTAAACTACTCTCTTTCTCTTTGACGCAAATCAAAAGGGACGGAGGGAGTAAGTAATAAGAGTCAAAGGTTATCACAAATTTTTTTGTGAAATGGTTACGTTTTTTATATATGGGCTAAATAGCTTAACTAATATAATTATTAATATATGGACTTTGTTTTGAGATTGTCTTAATCAGACGGTCTCCTATAAGAATAGCTAAAAGGTTATTTATAACACCAACTTATCAAACTATGGAATTTTTAAGCTCAAATGATCATTTCATCGTTTATTTTTCAATATTTTTTATCTTTTCAAAAATTCATAACTAACATTGTCTAAAAATAAAAGACAGTATTGTTTTGTATACGTCATACATGCAAGTTTTGGTGATTAATATGTCATGCAGGATATAAATTAGGTCAAATTATACTCCTATTTGCTTGGGCACATTTATCGAGATAACATTTTGACTCTTATAGATTAATAATAAAATACAAATTAAACGGAATTGATGAATAGTGTGAAAAAGCAAATATGACAACTAAATAGAATCGGAGGGATTACTATACTACTACAACCCCTTTTAAATTGTGTAAAAATTAAGAAATAAATGTGAATATTTGAGTTGTATAAATGTCATTAAAAAAATAAATATATGAATGATAATTAAAAACTGATAAAAATTAAAATGACTTGTAAAAATTTATACTTCCTCTTGTTCATAGATAATGAGATATTTGTTTTCACACTATGCAATGCACTTATTTAATGTTTAATATCTCTTATTATAAATAACGAAATATTATAAAAAGTAGATATTAATAATCTTTGCAGTAAGACGAATCAAACAAACTCTCACTTGACTATAATCTAATTTATACATTAAGAATAAAATACAAATTATGAGTAATAAGTGAATAGTGTCAAAAACTAAATGTCCCAAAATCTGTCGTAAAGAAGGGTGGAGTAGTATCAAGTATGACGTTGCTCATAGTGATAGGTCAACATAGTTATGGATTTTTTGCGGCGTTGTAATTGTAAGCACAATAATTGGGAAATTTAATGGTTGTAAATTTGTAAATGAAGCAAGAATTAAGATTGTTTTGCGGCGTATTGGCAAAATTATGAGAATTGATTATAATCAAAAGAATAATGTGTGGCATTTGAGCCTTTAAAGAGAATCTTTTAAAGATGTGTCAACCAACGTGTGTGTATTTTATTGAACAGGCAACAGATGCTCACCTGCCTCATTTTGTTATATGCCTTTGATATTTCAAGCAAAAACAAAGTTATTATTTTTTTAAGAAAAAAATAGATAATGGTAATAAATAAAGAGGGAGAATGAATTTTGTGGTTGAAATTAAAAGAGAGTTAAAATAAAGAAAAAATTACCTAGAGTAATCCAAACTATTCATGATTTTCGTACAATAATCCCACCTATTAATTAACCATGAATAATCCTAACTTTGAGGGGCATCTTTCAAGAGTAAACCCGGTGACCGGATGACTTGCTATAGCAAGTTTTATTTTTTTAAAGAAAAGATAAATTAAAATAAAATGTCGAAAAAAATATTAAAAAAATATTCATACAAAATTTATGATTCATTTTATTATTTAGAATTTTTTATGTAAATTTTCAAAAATATTTTCTAGTATTAAATTAATATTTAATTTATTTTTTTTGGTGGATTACCTACTATAGCAGGTCATCGGGTTACCCAAGTTTACTCTAGGAAAATACCCGTCAAAGTTGGGATTATTCATGGTTAATCAATAAGTAACATTATTGTAGGAAAATCATGAATAGTTTGGATTATTCTAGGTGATTTTTCCTAAAATAAATAGATGAGATTAAAAGAAAGTGGTGACCATAGTCTAAAAAGAAAAATGATGCAAATTAAGTGGGACATATCAAAATAGAAAATGCTGCAAATCAAATTTGAGGGAAGGAGTAGTTTATACTAGTAGTGTTCTTGCTTCAATGCGCTTGCTGTTAAAATACATGAGAAAAGAGAGACAAATCATGAAAGGCAGAAATCAACATTGTTTCATTTCATTGGATTCAATTGAATGAATTGTATACAGGAGAGGTCTGAGATATATATAGCTAACAGATCAAGACTTCTAAACAGATTCTTTAAACTCTAGTTAGCTATAACTACCTAACCATAGTTTATACAATTATTAACTAACTAATCAACTTAATAACCTAATATAAGAAGCTGCTGTCAGGGGCTGATCTTGGTTTGTTGATTAGCTGCTGTGAGATGCTTGCTGCCTTGTGTGCTGGGCTCCCAATGCTGCATCCTTCACACTTGAAGTCCTATTCTCTCAACATCCCCTCAAACTGGAATGGGAGGAAACCATGCCAAGTTTGTCCAAGAGAACCTTGAATTGAGCTGAAGGTAGTACTTTGGTAAATACATCTGCAAGCTGATGTTTGGTTGATAAGTATGAGAATTGCAATAGCCCCTCTAGGACCTTGTCACGTGTAAAGTGACAGTCAATTTCAATGTGTTTTGTCCTGTCGTGGAAGACATGATTTTTTGCTATGTAAATAGCTGATTGGTTATCACAATTTAAGGTAATTGGCTTAAGATCTTTTACTTCCGTGTCTTCTAACAACCTAACTAGCCATGTGACTTCTGCTGCTGCTGATGCCATAGCACGGTATTCCGCCTCTGAGCAAGATTTGGAGGCTGTCCCTTGCTTCTTAGACTTCCAAGAGACTGGTGAGTTGCCTAAAAGCATGATATATCTTGTGACTGATCTTCTAGAGTCAACACATGAACCCCAATCACTATCACAAAACCCTTGTAGGGTTATTTTGTTTGAACCACATAATTTGATTCCCTGTCCACAAGTATTGTAGACATAGGTTAAAGTGTATTGAAGAGCTTTCCAATGTGATGTTCTTGGTGATTGCATAAACTGGCTTAGTGTTTGGACTGTATAGGCCAAATCAGGCCTTGTATTTGTGAGAAAGTTCAATTTTCCTACTAAACTTCTGTAAGGTGTTGGGTTTTCTAATAAAATTCCCTCTTGAGCTGATAATTTCAGGTTCATAGGTAAAGGTGTTAAGACCTTCTTAGTTTTATTGGAGTCAGTAGCTTTGAATTCTGCCTCTTCCAATAGTTCCTTGGTGAACTTACTCTGTGACAGAACAATACCACTTGGGAGGTAATTTACTTCAATGCCTAAGAAGTAATGTAGCTTTCCTAAATCCTTTATGCTAAAAGAATTGTGTGGGTATGCTTTGATATCTTCAATTTCTTGATGGTCATTGCCAGTTAGTATAATGTCATCTACATATATTGCAATAATAGTCATATTTGTCCCTTGTTTCTTAAGAAATAGGGAGTAATCATTTTTAGACTGTTGGTAACCTTGAGATGTAATTTTTTGGTTTAATTTGGCAAACCATTGCCTTGAAGCCTGTTTTAATCCATATATGGATTTTTTTAATTTGCAAACCTTTTCTTTTATTTGCGTGTATCCTGGTGGTGTTTGCATGTATACCTCTTCTTGGAGGTCACCATGCAAGAAGGCATTGTTCACATCCAGTTGCCAAAGAGTCCATTGTTTATGTGATGCTAATGCAATAAGACACCTAATGGTTGCCATCTTTACCACAGGTGAAAAGGTTTCTTCGTAATCAATTTCAAATTTCTGATTGTAGCCTTTTGCCACAAGCCTTGCTTTATATCTTTCAAGTCTTCCATTTGCCTTGTATTTAACTTTGAATACCCACTTGCAGCCTATGGCCTTTTTGCCAATAGGTAAAGTGACCAACTCCCATGCGTTATTTTGTTCTAGAGCTTTTAATTCATTGTCCATAGCTTCCTGCCACTTTGGGTGTTTTGTGGCTTCCTTATAGCTTTTTGGTTCAGAATGTAAATGTTGAGAGATATTGATTGTATGATTTCTAACAATGCCACACCAATGTTGGCTGCTGTTACATTGACATTCTGATAAGTATGTAGGGGGTCTAGTTGACCTATTAGATCTTCTAGGACTGATATTTTCAAAAGTCCCAGTCTGTTCTTGATTGCAAGTACTTGTTTCTGTAAATTGTTGAGTATGTTCTGTTTGATCAGAAGTGGGTGGATCTTCTTTGTTCTCTTCATTATCAAAATGTAAATCAGAAGTAAAATGCATATCTGTTGTTTCCAGTGTGTCTGTGTATGGGCATGAGTCCCATTGCTGTTGTTCATTTTTTGAGTTTATAGGTAGGAAGATAGCCTCAATTTTATCTTTATTTGATAACACTTTCATATATTGAAAAGGTAAGAATTGCTCATGAAATATAACATCTTTGGATACAGTGACTATTTTAGTCTCAATGTTGTACACTTTGTATCCTTTTTTATTTGTAGAATACCCTATAAACACATATTGATGTGCTTTGGGCAAAAATTTGTGTCTATATCTTTTGAGAGAGCTGACATGACAGAGACATCCAAACACTTTTAGATGCTCATAATTTGGTTTTGAACCATTTAATTTTTCATAAGGTGTTAAACCTTTTGAGATTGCCAATGGCATCATATTTATGAGGTGAACAGCACACTGTACACTATCTCCCCAAAATTTCATGGGGAGATTAGCTTGAAACATGAGAGCTCTAGCTGTTTCCAAGATGTGCCTTTGTTTTCTTTCTACAACCCCATTTTGTTGGGGTGTATCAGTGCAACTAGCTTGCTGTTTTATACCCTTTCTTAGGTAAAATTGTAATGCTTCTCCCTTTGTTAATTCAGGGGCATTATCTGTTCTCACACACTTTACTTTGTGTGATAATTGTCTTTCAATGTAAGCAACAAAGTTAGCAAACACATTAACAAATTCTGATTTATTCTTTATAAGAAAAATCCAACACATTCTACTAAAATCATCAACTATTGTTATGAACATTGTACAATTTAGCCTAGAGACATATCTTAAGGGTCCCCAGATATCTATGTGTAGCAACTCTAAGGGACATTCTGTTTTAGAAAGAGATTAAGGATATCTTGCTCTAGTTTGCTTTGCTAGAGGACATATGGTGCAAAAAATAGAATTATTTATGGGCTTTTCATTTATGTTTGGCACAACCATTTTTAGTTTGTGTACTGGTAAGTGCCCCATTCTTAAGTGCCATAACTTGGCTTTATTCACTGCTTGCTCTTTATTAACTTCTGCTTGCAGGCTTTTTGATATGGTGGAGACAATCTAACTACTCAGATTCTTCTTGTCATCACAGGCTCTTAAGTGTTTTGTTGTTTCCTCTAGGACATATAATCCACCTTTTGTTTTACCAAGAGGCCAATGCCTCTTCATCAATATTTCCTGTAAGATGCAACCCTTAGTGGAAAAGATGATTTCACAATTCATATCAATAGCTAATATGTTAACAGACACAAGATTATACTGAAATTGTGGCACATATAGGACATTTAATAACATAATCCCATTATGTAACAGAATATTCCCCATGTACTTTACTGTGACTTTTGTTCCATTAGGAATTGTCACTGCATGGTTCTTTGAATTGATCAAGGATAGATTTGTGAATTTATGCACATCATGACACATATGATCAGAGGCCCACTATCTATAATCCAAGAATTCATATCTAAGGCTGTGAGACAAAATGTACCTGTCATTTGGCTCACATTTGCATGTGTGGTGCTGTCCTTTGAATCTTGCTTGCTGAGCATGTCCAAGATCTGTTGATACTGGATTTGGGTGAACTTGGCATTGAGGCCTTCACCTTATTCTTGTGTACTAGCAGTGTTTGCATTGCTGTTTTTGTTGTACTCCCTTTTCCATGTATTTGCTTTGTGATTAGTTGGATAACCTACAATTTTCCAACACTTTTCTTTGGAGTGCCCATTCATCTTGCAATGATCACAGTAGAGAGCTTGTCTCTTGTTTTTATAGTTGTCTTGATTCCCACTTTTGTAAGTGTTTCTTTCAAATTTCCTCTTGTCAGCCCTACACGCCAATGATTCACTCAAATCCTTCCTACTATTACTGAGATGTAAGTGTGTTTCCTCTTGTAGTAGTATCCTGTATGCTTGAGCCAAAGTGGGTAATTCAGCCATCATTAACATGTTGCTTCTCACTTGTTTGTATTTCTTGTCAAGTTTCATTAGAAAACTTATGACCTTGATGTTTTGTTGCATTTTAAAGCATTTTTTTGCAACATCACAGGTGTAAGAAATGACTGCTGAGCAATTATAAGTAGGCACTGGATTCAATTCATCAAACTCATCCCAAAGAGTTTTAATCTTGGAAAAGAATTTTGAAATACCCATTTCAGAACTTTGTGTTAATGTATTTAGTTCTTCTTGAAGAGAAAACATTTGAGCATTTGAACTTTGTCCATACCTCTCCATTAACTCATCCCATATGGCTTTGGAGGTTTTGTATTTGCAATAGAGTCTTCTAATACTGATATGATCCAACCCATTACAACGTGATCAACCCTATCCCAAGCCTTGAATGCTAAACTTCCTGAAGGTCTTGATAAACTACCGTCAACAAAACCCATTTTGTTCCTCTCTGATAATGCTATAGTCATTACTCTCTTCCAATTTGCAAACCCCCTTCCTGAGAACACGATGTTGACTAACTTCTGGCTGCTATCAGAGGGGTGCAAGAAATATACAGAGGAGGGATTCATTGTTGGATCTACGGTTTGATTATTTTGATTAACCATTTTCAGAACTTCTATGGTGGATTTGATGTGAGAAAAGAAGATGAAAGAGTTGTATGCAAGATGATTTTACTGATTCTTGAAGTCTTGCTCTGATACCATGTTAAAATACATGAGAAAAGAGAGACAAATCATGAAAGGCAGAAATCAACATTGTTTCATTTCATTGGATTCAATTGAATGAATTGTATACAGGAGAGGTCTGAGATATATATAGCTAACAGATCAAAACTTCTAAACAGATTCTTTAAACTCTAGTTAGCTATAACTACCTAACCATAGTTTATACAATTATTAACTAACTAATCAACCTAATAACCTAATATAAGAAGCTACTATCAGAGGGCTGATCTTGGTTTGTTGATTAGCTGCTGTGAGATGCTTGCTGCCTTGTGTGCTGGGCTCCCAATGCTGCATCCTTCACACTTGAAGTCCTATTCTCTCAACACTTGCCAATCATTTCCAATTTATAGCTGTATTTCAAATCCTTCCTATGGAATGAGGGTTTTTATTTTTATTTATTTTTTTTTTTTGAGTTATCCTATGAAATGAGTTTAAATTGTAGAATAACATTCAAAATAAATAAATAAATAAATATTATATGTTTAATTTTTAGGATATATTTGGTACATACTATACTATAAAAATACGTAGAACACAAATTCTTATTTGAGACAATTTTATTGTAAAACGTATTCAATACTTGGGTTAAATAACTCAATAATAGAAACTTTTAGGTTATGGACTTCTAGTTTGAGGTCATCTCACCGTAAGACAGTCTCTCACTAGAATATCTCGATGGAGAATTAGCTACGACATATGGTGTCGCCCTTTAGATGCTAAATTGCATGAGTGATGACCTTTTGTCGTAGCACTAGATAATTGGATGCTACTAAAATCTGACGCCAACAAGTTTCCAAAAGGGGCGACAACCATGGCGACTTGCCTTCTCCGTCGCCACATTCCCGAAGATATAAAAAAGAATATATTATTATTATTATTATTATTATTATTATTATTATTATTATTATTATTATTATTATTTATTTCTATATATAATAAATATGAATATGAATATATTTATTAATTTATTGTTAAATATTAACTATATTTTATTATTTTTATATCTATTTATTTTAATTATTTTTAAAAATATGTTATATCTAAATTAATTGATATGGTTAATACAAATTTAAATAAAAATTTTCTTCTATTTTTGCATTATTATTTACAATAAATTGTTTTTTGGAAAATTCAAATTGAGGAAAAGTCTTGAAAAATCTTAAAGAAGGATTAGTGTTAAGAAATCCAAAATGAGAGATAAGAAATCAAAAACAAAGTTGCGAATGGAGAAAAACACTTTTTTATAGGTAGCATTAGAACACATAATCAGGATTCTCTATTATGCATTCACAAAAATTAATTTCTTAAAACGGTGGTCTAACAACAATGGATAAGAATCACAGGATACCTAGGTAGCTAACGCTACTTCTTTAGTTACGATTTGTCTACTTTTTCAAAATATATTAAAAAAATTAAAAAAATAAATTTTTATGAAAAAGACAATGCCAATGGCCTAGCTATGGCCCCAGGTCGTCTCCCCTGTTGGCGATGGCAAAGAGCCATGGCCCATAGCCATGTTGTCACTAGTTTTTTTTAAAGAAATAAATAAATTTTAAAATATGGACGATAACTTGCGAACGTTCGCCAAGTCGTCGCCATGTTGGCGTCTAGAAGTACAAAACATTTTTTCATAGCGATACCGTTGCCTTTTTCTGAAAAAGGCGACAAATGTTTGTTCGTCACCTTTTGGTTGTCTCAATTTAATTTTATCATTTTTTTTAGTGCTATTTGCTATTTGCTATTTGCTATTTGCTATTTGCTATTTGCTTAGGTGGGTGTAATTATACCATTTGTAAGGCTAGATATTTAATTGTCTAATTAGTCATGCAAATTTATGTAGTTCATAAAAGTGGCGGTTAAGATAACTGTATGAATACAACACTAAAAAAACCGCGTGTGCTGCGATCAACACTAGATCAGTCGTAAATCTAAAACCAAAAATACGATTAGAAGCGACTACTCGCCATTGCATCCATTCTGTTACGACTTATAATAAACGAATATAATTAATAATATACTAATATGACTAATACTACACTAATATGACTACTACTACTCTACAAATAGGACTAACACTATGCTAGTACGACTTATATTACACTAAGACGACTAGTAACACACTAATAGACTAATTATACGCTAATACGACTAATATATACTAGTACAACCAATGCTATACTAATACGATTAATAATATGCTAATATGATCAATACCAAACAAATATGACTAATATTACACTAATAAGATTAATATTATGTTAAGACTAATACTATACTACTGCAACTAATAATATACCATTACTAACGACTAATACTAAACTAATACTCCCTCCAATTCAAAACAAATGTCCTATTTGTTTTTGGGCACTATTCACGTATCACTCTTAATTTGTATTTTACTCTTAATTTATAAGTTAAAATATAGTCATGTGAGATCTTGTTTGATTCATCTCGATACAAGGATTATTAATATCAACTTTTTATAATTTTTTATTAAGAATAATTAGAGATATTAAGGGTTAAAAGACTGTCTCGATAAGTGTAAAAAAGTAAATGAGACAATAGTTGTGAATTGGAGGGAGTACTATAGTACTAATATGCTAATACGGTAAATAAAGCACTTGTACGACAAATAATCCTATGCTAATACGACTCACACAATGCTAATGCAAGTAATAAAATACTCCTACGACTAACACTACATTAATAGGACTTGTACTACACTAATATTGCACTAGTACAATGAATAATGTACTAATACGACTAATACTATGTTAATAAGACTAATAATATACTAATATGATCAATAATACACTAATATGCTTAATATTTTACTAATACTATGCTAATATGATTAATACGAAACTAATACAACGAATAAATTAATAAATAAATAAGTAAAAAAAATAATAAAATGACACGAAATAAATTATTCCTACATTAAATTATAAGGTGTAAAGAAGTAAAGTATAAGACACTGTCTATGTATATATGTAATATGTATATACAGATACACAGCTAGTCTCCTGAGAGATCGTCTTTCTAAAAGACATTTTTCAGGCCCAACCCAATAAAACTTAATATCTACTTTACTCTACATTTTCTTTTATGAGTCAGTTCAATTAGAGATGGTCTTTCAAATAGACCGTCTCTAACAAGAATTTGTGATACATTTTTGATAAGAAAATCCACAAAGGGCTTGCGGTTGGAATGTTGCTATGACCTTTATTGTATGAGCCTATGAGGTATAAGGTTGGAAACCTAACTTTGCAACTGTTTGTAACCTAGGAAAGTTTAATAAACAAAACTTGGTGCCGAAAATGAGTTTAAAAACTGGTTTATGGTTTATGAGATTTACCGGTGCAAAATCAGATTGTGGGGAAAAAAGTGATGGTATGTGTCTGAAAATGTATAGCAGCAGCATCATACATCATCTGCATGTAAGAATTTGGCTTGTTTAACGATTGCTCTCCTGCTACCTCCATAACATCAGAATTTATTCTTCCTTCAGTGTTTTGATGATAGGAAACTAGTAATTTTTAATAAAACCTTTTCTCATTAGACGTGTTTCGATTATGAAACGAGGAAGTGTGAAAGACATATGAAATACCTGAAGTAGAAGCGTTATCAAACTAAAAAAACAATGAAGTGGAAGTGAGATGTGACACTTTCGTAGACGTGACCTGAGGTCCTGCAACACAACACGTTAGCCTTGCCCGAGGGTGATCTCCCGAAAAAATCCTCCGACGCTCAAGTCAGATCGAAGATGTGAGATCAATAAAGGAACGAAAATAAGTTGAATGCAAGAACTCAGATATTAAGGCAATGGTTATTTGTATTTGGGAAATTAATGAATATGGTGGTGATAAGAGATTTTGACAGCGTTTTGGTATGATATTGTTACTTAGGGGTTGCAAATGGAGTGATAACTTCTATTTATAAGGGTCCAGAAGCAGTTATTGGAGAGGGTCAGTTGGAGATCTTGGGTATCAGGGTAGTTATACAATTGACTTGGCTGGTTATTCATGATAAGTGGTTGGTTACCTTAGGGTATGGGAGGTTACATGCTGGGTTGTCAAGGCGGGTAAATGTAAGGTGGTAATGGCCCCTTGACTACAAGTCAAGGTCAGCGGAAAGTCAAAGGTTATCTTGGTAGTTTTGCAAGAATTATACTCCCTCCGTTTCAGTTTACTTGTCTCATTTCTTTATTTGGCATTATCATACTACTTGTCCCATTTTCTTTTTTGGCTATCCTTTTTTTACCTAAATACCCTCACTTTTCCAATTTTCAATACCCAACTACCACCTTTACAATTAATTTAATCAATTAAAATACCCAACGATCACCTTTTTAATGGACCCCACTCAACCCTTAAAATCCGTGAAAAGTCAAATGGGACGAGTCAACTGAAACGGAGGGAGTATAAAAATACATACATAATTTAATGTTACCATAACAAGATGTTTTTTCATTTGCTTCCTTATAAGAATAGTTTTTGCACTTTTTATAAGTATATCTAATCTCAAATTTCAAGCTATTTCTACAACCAAAATCCAAAAACTCATCTATCCCTCTCATAAATCTTAAACTAAACTTTTTATTTTTTCATTTGTTGTACATTTAACTTTTTTCTTGACTAATATTCACTTTTAACATCTATATATTATAATAATATAATTATTCAATTGATTATTAAAGTAAATTATGACAATAAAAAAAAGAGAAATTCTACATGGTAAGCACCAGATTAAGGGAAACGCCTGTGATAATTAATCTTAACTAACTGCCGTAACTATATGGGCCAAAAAACGTTTGAATGGCTGTTAATGGGTGAAATTACCATATTGCCCTTGTTTAATTCTTCATCATTTTCATCCTTTTCTTTCTCAGATTCATCCTAATGCAATTGATTGTTTAAAAAACATGTTTATAAACAACAGAGTTCTCGTATGATGCTTCAAAGATCCGGTTGTAATGCTTTAGAGATTTAAAAAAACATGTTTATAAACTTCCTCACAAGCAAATTTCTAAGATGATTGCAATTGATTGTTTGACATTATAGGACACTTTCGACACCACCAAATACCAATAAGTTGTCATTCCAAAAACTTGCTTTGCTATAGAATTCAACAAGTTGACCGCAACCATGTCATCTTCCACGGACACTATATTGTAATTCTAATATGTAGTTATCCGTTTGGTTGTCGATACTAATATGTAGTTATCCGTTTGGTTGTCGATACTAAAGGATGAAAACAATATTAAAAAGTTAGTGTAATTTGGTAGAAATATATTTTGACAAGTTTTATGGAAATACTTGTTCTCCCCTCTCAATAATCTCATTCCCTTTGCAAAATTCATTCTAACACATTACCATTTGAAACGTAGAATTAGATGGTAATGAATTATATCTAAATAATGAATAATTTTTTTATGATCAAAGTTTTAGCACCATAAATTGGAACAATGTGATATATACCCTGAAAATTTACACTACGAGTCATTCTCATTACCACCGTTTAAAACTAATAACTAAATCCGCCATAAGCATTTCATATCCATATTATAGACTATGAACAAGAGAATATATAATGCAGTCAGCCTAAGAGTCTCCAAGCGCCTTTCAGAAGAATGGTTTGTTGGTCCCTTCGCAATAGTGTTTTAAGACATATTTTTTTATTGAGAGACCGGTTTAATTCCTAAGGAAATAATCTGGATAGAAACCAAGTAAGCTCTACATCTACTTGAAGTAGTGCAGTCTAACTCAACAATAATAAATATATTTTATTTATCAATCTTGACTTTTTGAGTATTTGATTTACTAAGTCAACTAAGTTTTTCTAACCAAATTAACCTAACACACCTGACACCTCTAAAGAACAGAAATATTTATTCGTTTTATAATACTTGTTACACTTTTTTTCATCTATTTTGGAGTATAATACTTACTACATTACTATATTATGAAGTATGTCATAAAGTAAAGAAAAAATTACCTAGAATAATCCAAACTATTCATGATTTTCCTACAATAATTTCACTTATTGATTAACCATGAATAATCCCAACTTTGAGGGGCATTTTCCTAGAGTAAACCCGGTGACCGGATGACTTGTTATATCAAGTTTTATTTTTTTTATAAAAAAATAATTAAAATAAATTGTCGAAAAAAATGTTAAAAAAATATTCATAAAAAATTTATGATTTTTTCTTATTATTTAGAATTTTTTATTGAAATTTTCAAAAATATTTTCTAATTTTAAATTAATATTTAATTTATTTTTTTGGTGAACTACCTACTATAACAGGTCATCGGGTTACCCAAGTTTACTCTAAGAAAATACCCATCAAAGTTGGGATTATTCATGATTAATCAATAGGTGAGATTATTATAGGAAAATCATGAATAGTTTGGATTATTCTAGGTAATTTTTCCTAGGTAATTTTTCCTAAAGTAAATAACAAATTAATTTATTTACTCCTACTTTATTCATATGTTATCTCATTTATTCTTACACTTTTGTCATTATTTAGGAACAATAATGATATTTTACTATCAATCAATTATATTTTCTTAATACTAGCAAAAACTCCCTCCGTCCAATTGAATTTGCATCATTTTTCATTTTAGTTTGTCCCACTTAATTTGTATATGTATATACAATATCTTATTGGATATTGTTTAGTTTTTCAGCTAGTCTCTTGAGAGACCGTTTTTTGAGAGACTTATCTCAAACCTAGTCCATTAAAGATTAACGCGTACTTACCGTATTCTTAATGCATACTTATATTATCTTTAGTGCTTACTTACCGTATCCTTAATGTCTACTTTCAATATTTTAAATGTCTATTTACATCATTTTTAATGCCTACTTATAATATTTTACAAAATATATAATAGGTCGATGGTTTCTCAAATAAACCGTCTTTCACAAGAATTTGTGTTGTTTTTTTTTATCATGTATTCTTTCTTATTCTCCTTAATAGTTCCATTTGATTAGGCAAATTTGGCAATACAATAATTCTATCATCAATGTTTCCCATTGTGCATAATAAAAAAAATGATATTAATGATCTTAGTATTAAAACGAATCAAGCAAGATTTCACTTGACTATGTTATCCTACAAGTTAAGAATAAAATACAAGTTAAGAGTGATTGATGAACAATATCAAAAGTTAAATGTGACTAATAGTTTAAACTGAAAAAACAAAAAAGATCAGAGTGATTAATACTTATACATATCTATATCTACTTAAACACACTTAGAAAATACAAATTCCAAAAATGAAAAATAAAAAAGCAATGTCGTTGCATAGGGAAATCCTACTATAGTATGTGAATTGAGAAAATCAATGCTTAGAAATTCTAACAGATCTTGTTTTAAATTCTGTTTTGTAACTTTACTGTTAAAATAATTATTTTGAAAATAAAAGTATATTAATTTCGTTCCACTTGTCAAGGTAATTGTATCCTGCTTTAACCATATTTTTATACGCTACTTTTAATGTTTTTTTTTCAATTTATAAACAGTTGGCTAAAGAACCTCTACATATAAGTGGAGAGAAAATTAATTTTAATATAAGTGGTGAAAAGATTTATCCTACTTTAACCATTGTTAAATTAAATCTCTACCATAACAGCAAAAAAAATATATTGATTTCAAATAGTAGACAATTCCATAATTCTTTACTTTCAACGTTAATTTTCCGATATTTTTTTCTAAAATTCTCAGATGATTGGTGGAAACTTTTACAATGGTTTATGATGAATCCCTCTATTTTCAAATTGTGTCCCTATAAATAATGATTAGGAAAAAGAAAAATGATAAAGATTAATGAGTTGTCTTCAACAAAAAAGAAATGAGAAGTCATCAAACGTGATCTTTTTAAGACTAGAACGTTCATTTCAAAAGTGGTAATACGAAAAATCATTTAATAAATTAGGAAACTTTTTGACATGTTACTCCCACAAAGATTTTTTTAAAAAAAGAGCTAAATAGTAGCTAAAACAACACATACTGAGAACAAATTCTTGCTTGATTGTAAATTAGGTTTATAATTATTATACATATCTGGGCCACTGTCAATCATAGGGAAATATGTTTTCTTTTATTAAGGGTGTGTCCCCAAAATCAATTTCATTTCAATTCAGTTTAGTCAATGACATAATAACAATGTATCTAAGTACTTAACAATCTTGGCTCTAGCATAGTTATACAGCATCTATGAATTGGGAATTTAACATACACATCATGCATTTACACACAAAAACTATAATTCAACAACCAGAAATAGGTCTCCATGTTTACTTCCAAATCTATCCTCGGAGTAAGAAATACAACTCCGAGGAAAACAAAAACTTTGGGTAGCTTGTTTCGAATAAACTACCAATTGTAAACAAGTATCCAGATGACTGTCGAATGACTATAGAACATGAAACAATGATAACATTTTCAATCCTTCATACTTCCCCCAAACCCCTCAATAAAAAAAAAAAAACCTCAACCCCACAAAGAATCCACTAGTAAGACATAAACCCCAACAAAAGGGTATAAATATGCAGAAAGACATCATACTAGACCACTATAAATTACCAAGATGGTCTTTATTTTGACCACTCATCAATGACAGACCGACTGGCAGCACCTCCTGGACTACACACAAACCAACCCATAGACCCCATGCAAGATGTCATATGACCAAACCCAGCCCGAGCACAACTGAACTTTGAAAGCCCACCTGATATTAAGCAGAAGTATACAATCCTTAACTGTGTTGACTTCGATACAACTGCAACTTTACGCATTCATCCATCCAATGCCTGTGTTTCAATAAACAATTAGTCTCGTGATAAAAGGTGAGCCCATCAAGCAATGGAATTCGCAAGCTAGAACTTAATGGTAGAAAATTCACAAAATGCCACTAAAAAGAGGCCTATGCAATGATTTTAGATTCAAGGACCTTTAACAGTTAAGTGACACAACCTTGGAAGAAAGTGCATACCAATACTTGAATTCTTACAAAGAAGAAACTCAGAGATATAAGACACACAAGAAAAGAAATACGAAATCTCCATCAATATGGTAGGGTAAACTTTTGAACGCAAGAAAATATTTTGCTTGATGCTCTAATAGAGATTAGCAGAACAAAGTTTTAACACATACAGAGTTAGGGACATCTGGCCCATGTAAGATGGAATTAGGACTCTCCGTTTCAATTCAACACCCATAATTGAACTAAGATATAACAGGTAAGTAATCACTTTATGGGCTACATATGTGCACTTTGTTTCTCCCCATAAGCACTCAAATCATTAAACAAAAATGAGCTAATAAGAAAGTAGGAAGTATTATTTTGGACCAAGTCAAACAAGACAGTATGACCTTTATCCATACGGTCAAGAAGGTATGGTTCTTCAAGGTGACATTAATCTACATACCAAAGCTCTACAAGAGAATACTACCATGTTCAACAGTCGACCAAAGAAAGGAATGTAACTGGTGTATCAAAATGACTGATCAGTGCCCCAGGTACTTTGTTTGGGGGGGGGGGGGGGAGGTAACAAACAATACTTTTCAAGGGTCTCAGATGACAGATCTTCATGCAATAAGATGAGGAAAAGCTACCTTTAGCCGAACTTAAAACCACCAGAAGGAACCTCATTGCTCCACATTTGGAAACCAGCTTGAGTAGCATCAGCAGAAGGTGGTACAACTTCTTCCTCTTCCTCCAACCAATATGTCTCAAGAATTTTTACTGCTTTCTCATATATCTCGTTGTTATCATGACTTTGTAAATTTTCAATTTTCTCCAAACCCTCCGCTTCATCTATCAACTGGGCGTAGTAATTAACATCTCCAGACGCGCTCATATTCTTCTCCGCTTCACCTACCTTCAGGATGTTCTCCAATCCTTCTAGACAGACAGTGATAATTCTCGGATCAGGGCACACAAGCAGATCACACAATGGTTTTATACAACCCTGACTCACGAGATACCTAGTAAACAAAAAAGTCACCATAAGATTACCATCTTGCAAAGTTGCAACACAAATTAACTAAATGCAGCTAGACAAAAAATACAAACTTTATTTGCTCTGGAGATCCGCCGGACGTAGCATTAGATATCGCCCAAGCAGCTTCTTTCTTTATGTCAAATTCTGCAGTTTGAAGCAAGTTGACAAGAGGGCCAACTAAACCAGCTTCAATAACAGCCTAAATCATTTAACAATACCATTAACCACAGTTAACTACTACAAAGGACTAATATCATAGATGTATAACCTGCTCCCTCAATTAACCTCAAATCCCTTCAACATATGAGAAAATAATGTGCAAACTCAGGAGTATTTAAAAAAGCTAATTAAAAAAGCTTCAGTTCAAAGTTTTCAAACTGAAGAAAGATTTTTCTACCACTATAACCTCTGCTCTATTCCAACAAGAAAACTTGGCAGATACCTGGATCTGTGCCTTGTTTCCAGCTGTGATATTTGATATTGTCCAACATGCTTCTTTTTTAATGCTCTTTTTGTGATTATGAGTCAACAGGTTCAAAAGGCATGGTAAAGCACCAGTGTTTATGATGAACTGCAATGGAAAATCAAGGCAATTCAGAAATAGTATTTAGATATTCAAGTAACAAACAATTAAAAACTATCCAAACACATTCCAAATAACTGAAATTCACAACACAACAAAAAGAATAACGTTTCATCAACTTGGTATCAATCATGTTAAGGATACTTGCTCTTCCCCTCTTATGAAGGGATACTTGCTCTTCCCCTCTTATGAAGGGCATTGAGTTTGTTCTTTATGAGTAAATTTGAGTATTATATCAAGATGAGTTTGATGGTCGCAAAATCATGAGATAAATAGCTCGGTCTACTATGTTCACTATCTTTTTCATCAACTTCAACTTACACTTAATCCTGTTGCAAATCGTCAAAATGAAATTTCTTGTTTCTTTAATTAGATAACTATGCTTGTTAATGTTTTTGAAGGCTTTATGATATGTCTCAAGAGGCTAAAAATAAGGGTGATTAACAGTGGTAAAGGTTTGAACCAAGAAACTATTCTTCAAAGGGCTAGTGACACAAGTAACTATTCTTCAAGGTTTAAAAGGAGCATAATAAAAAAAAATTTGTAAGAGGAAAAAAATCAAAAAGTTGTAAGGTTGGGCCTTGTCTAAGAAAAGCCTAAGTCTTCTCTTTACGCTTTGTGCATTGGTTTAATAAAATTTTACGCCTCGATCCGCCTTGCACCTTTACAAACTAAGTTTAGCACTAAAATTTAGCACTAAAATAAATCCTTAAAGCTTCCCAACATCTACACATCAGTCATGCAAAAAAAAGGCTCCACAAAAGCTAACCTGTGTTTGGACATCATCTCCAGTGACAATATTGCCAACCGTACGAAGAGCAGGGATAAGCACCGATGGAGCAGGGTGCCTGGATAATAGCCCAAAATAATATAACTAAAAGCACAAGATAAAATGTACTCCAAAAATAGGTAACAGAGATAGAATACATACATGAGGAGCTCAACCAATCGTGGGCATACTCCCGCCTCAATTACAGCTTGAATCTTATCATTTGGTCCATCAGACAAGTACGAAAGTGCCCAACATGCATCTGTCAACACTTCTTCATCATTTGAATGAACGAGGCGTTCAAGAGCAGGAAGAGCTGGCCTCACCTGAACAAAGAGCATCAATGTGTTAACTTAAGACAAAATTGTGCCTTTTAGACCAAGATATAGATACAAAACAGGCACCCACTTGGTCAAAGGGAGGTTGTGGCTTTCCTCTACAAAAGTTTGACAAAGTCCACGTGGCATTTCTAAGCATGGAAAGCTTCGAATGCTCATTTAGCTGAGCTAGCAGTGGAATCAACGCACCACTACTAAGAACTAGATCTCGACATCTAGGAGAGTCACCAGCAACATTACCTAATGCCCATACTGCCTACAATTTGCAAAGAATGTCAGTCACCAAAAACTGCACCAACTGTTGACAAAGAACCAAGTTAATGGTTTCCTATCTTACCTGCTCACGAACATCATCACTAGGAGAAGCAAGAAGCTTCACAAAAATTGGAACAGCCCCGTGATCAATGACAACTTTGGTGTTCTCTGAGGTTCCTGATGCGATGTTTGTGAGAGCCCATGCTGCCTCAAACTACACATTACAAGCCACTTTTCAGTAAAAGAATCCCTTATATGCAAAGACACAATAACCGACGATTGAAAAATAACAATGCATCAGAAAAAAAAAAACCTGTAGCTGTGGAAAATCCTCCCTCTGAAGAAACTCCACAAAACGGGGTACAACTCCAGCTTGTATAACTTCTTCAATTGGCGGGCTTCTTTCTATAGAAGTCAATAGATAACCAACAGTTTACAATGATATCTCATTCATCAATTTTACATGCCAAAATACAACAAGGGTGGAATTCATCATATCAATACCTATTGAAAGCAATTTTCGAAACTGTGTAGTAGCCTCCAACTGCATTTGATTATCTTCAGAGCAAACCCCAGCAACCATATTAGGCAGAGACTCTAGCTGCAAAGACAAAAGTCATCAGTTGAAGCATCGAAATTGAGATACAGAAGAAATTATACTAAGAGCTACAAGGTATTGAGCCAATCGTTACTGCTCAATCCCAATGGCCAATGCATAGGCCCATCTTGTCAAGCTCAATAAATTATAGATAATAGTACAATGCTCAAGCTTCTAATCTAAAAACTTTTTAAAAAAGAGAAAAATAAAAAACCCATAAGAGAATAAACTTGAAAAACCTGGAAGACAAAAGATAAAAATATAGGAGAGGAAATTGGAAGAAAATTATAAATAAAAACTAATAAACAACAATACACATGTTACAAAGAAAAGGAATTTTTTTTTAAAAAATAGAAAATATAGAAAATATAGAATCGAAGAAGCCATAAGAAGAGAAGAAAAGGCTTAAAAATCAAAAAGAAAAACAAGACGAAGAGGATATAACAATTAACAAAATAACAAAAGATTGTATCTAGTTGTGTGGAGGCCTGGGGAGAGGTCCACAACGTCTTAAAACTATAAGAAAATCTTTATTTTGTCTATTTTTCTCTCTTTGTAAACAATAGCAAATACTCCTTACCTTTCTCCAAAGAAGACAATATTTTAGTCTAGTTATTATGAAAAGTTACTAAAAAACATTTTATTCCATTAAAAACCAAAAGCCCAACAGGAGCACAAAAACATATGCCTTCAGCACACTTTATAAACAACTAATGATCGACTAATCGTTATGCTTAGTATTCCAAAATCTATGAGGATAACCGCGTAAACAATCTCAATTCCCAAAATCACATTCCAAACAACCCCATATAGCAGATTAGAAAAAAGGAAGTAAACACAACAAATGGAATCCAGGAATAGAATAGTTTGTTTAGTTGGAAATAGGTTTCTTGGTAAATCCCAAATCGACATCAAATATAATTGAACAACATCACAACAGCATCAAGTGGACGAACTGATGTATCTCAACCACAAAACAGCTTCTACTCCTAAAATTCCACAATAAAGAACAAGAAAGAAATCCGAACAGTACACTTCGCTGTTCACCCAAACAAATTCCCGTGCATATTTAAGCACGATGCACTAATTAGATGGAATCCTCGTCTATCCCCTCCCACTAATAATAGTAGTCAATCAAAGAACAACACTAAGTGGTTACATTACTTTTCTATTCCTTTGTTTCACGTAAAGCATCATCTGCAAACTTCTAGAACTACGATCTAAAAACAAACTCAAAAACTCCTCTAACAAATAAACAATTAGTATCGCATATATGTAATATATGCTTCCTTTTTCAGATCGAATCATTGCATCAAATAAGCTATTTGGGAGATACGCCACTAAGACAGAACAGATAAAGTACAAAACAACTTAAATTAATTCATTAACTAAAAATTAGGAAGATATCTTAACATTATTTGCATCTAAAAGAAAACATACAGGCTTCAATATAGCATAAGTGTTGACTAGGCGATTACCGTCTAAATAGCACAAAATCAAAATCGTTAAAACAAAAATCCAGAAAATTAGGAGACACAAATTCGACCTTCTTGTCAGTAGAAGTATGAAGAGGAGCAGGAAATTGTTGCTGAGCTTGAAGACCTTCACGACGCTTCTTAAGCAAGCTTTCTTCTCTTTTACTTTTTCGGATCTCCACCATATTATCTTCTCTTCGTCGGCGACCTTCATCGGCATCGACAGCAACTTTGTACCGATTCCGACGAGTTTCCGTCCTTGCATTTGGCCTCAAAGACATCGTTAGATTCCGACGATCAACCTGAGATTGAAAAAAAAGTTGAAACCCTAATTAGTACACCAAATTCGAAAGTGATACAGAAAATGAGAGAAAGAGGAATTTGCAGGAATCGCTTGAAGAGGAAATTAGGTGAAGGTAGAGGGAGAAGTTACCTAGTGAAATTCGAATGAGACGGTGGGGGTGTGGAGATGTGAGTAAAGAAAGGGTTTTGGCTGTGGAAGTGGGAAGAGAAGCAAATAATGGTATGATTAGGAATGGATAATTGAGATTTTTGTGGAGCAGTTTTATTTTTATTTCGAAGAAAGTAAAGGTAGAGACCGGAGACCATTTAAACCTTGATTTGAAATTGATAACCGCTCATGGACTATGGCTCCTACGGTCCTACCCTCCTCAATCCACACAAACGATCCAAATGTTAATTCCGATCATGAGATTGATTTGTGAAATCGTCTTTTTAAAAGACGAGATCTCAAATTAGGCTCATTAAAAGATTAATGCTTACTTACCGTATTCTTAATGCATATTTACATTATTCGTGATGCTTCTCATCGCATCTTTAATGCCTATTGTTTCTGCTAAGAAACTGTCGAATTTGTAAAGGGAACGTTAAGGAGGAAGTACCTTCAAATTAAGGGAAGTGTGATGATCCAACCGTCGCACGTGGTGTACCTGCAACCACAAAGAAAGATTAAACCGGGGGCCGATGTTCCGAAAAAGTCCTCCGATGCTTAAGTCAGATCAGAGAGAAAGTAGTATGAGTATGTGAGTTTCAAGAGTTAGATTGCGTAACCTTGCTTAGGTAGAAGAAGATGGTATTTATAAGGATCTTTGGACCTAAAATAGTAACTGCAGGGAAGTTACCTCTGAACCCACAACTCCTGATGAGCATAATGGTGGAAGTGACGTTATGGGGGGCGGTTATCCGGGATAATGGGCAGTTATAAGAGTAAGTGCCTTTAATCAAGGCAAATTAATTAACTGCAATTATGTTGCTGGTTATCTTTGTTTGACCAGATCAACAATGTTGACCTTGACTCGTATATTTGACCTTTGACCCGTTGAACATGGGCATTATGGTAATTTCAAACATGTGGGATTTATAATCCCCAACATTGGCCCCATGCATATAGGATAAGAGAGTAACTTACTTCGAGAAAGTTGAGCTTGGTCTATATGCGGGAAGATCGCATTGTGACGTTGGGATTTTGATGAATCACCTTTATATTTAAGACTTCAGTGTCTCGGATTTTCAGTGTCTCGGATTTCCAATGTCTCGGATGTTCAGGAGTGTGTATAGGAATACTTAGACAAAATTCTCCTAGTACTTTGCAGGACACAAAAAAGAGGGGTCCGAATCATATGAATCTCGGATTCCTGGAGTATACATAGGTATACTTGGTTGATTTGGCCCTAACATTTTGTAGGGTCAAAGAGGGGGTCCGACTTATAGAAGTCTCGGACCTTGTGAAGTATACATAGGTATACTTAGATGATTTTGCCAACAAATGTGTTGTTTCACCAAAAAGCATTAATGGTGGTATTAAATACTCACCTACCCCATTTTTGTAATTTTGTTCCAAATACATTCTAGTGAGAGAATTTCCAAGCAATATCAATTCATTTTCTAGAGAGAGGAGCTCTGACATTTGGCGATTTTCTGACAGTTCATACTTGGAACCACACTTTAACCAGGTATGCTCTAATTTTTGGATCAATCTCATAAATTTCTTGATTTTTCATTTGAAATTCAATAAAATCTTCATATCTTCAACCATTGTTCATAGATCTTCAACCTGTTCATGAAGATCTTCAACCTGTTCTTGAATAATTTGCTTTTGATTTTGTAATCTGTATAACTGTTCATAATTTGTTGTTTATAAAATGGAGACCCTATACTTAGAGGATTTATGTAGAGAACTTCCCCAACTTGACCGGAATAAGGACTCGGAATTCCAAAATACAAGGACAAGAGTTGGTTCTGATGAGTTGGATGATGGTAGCCCAAAGTGCCAAGTCACTCCGTATTATGAACCAATTCCGAGTGATGATGAGTCTGATGTTTCGCCTTATTACCCACCGGAGACCATTTTGCCTTATCCCTGGGAAGTATCTTTAGCGTTTGTTCCCGGATACTTGAGTGTTGAGCCTAAACTTTTGGAGATGGTTCATGTAGATATGAAGACGGCAGAAAAAGAATGTTCGCCGAGCCGGGATACTGCACAGAATATCCCTCACCCCTTTTACATTCCCCAAGGAGGGCGTTTAAACTATTTTGTCGATAAAACTATGATGGACATATTAGATAGCGATAGGTGTAGTATGGCCAGGAGATGGGGTCTGATCGATGGGTATGACGTCGTGAAGCCGACGTTGTATGATACAGTTCGCTACCCTCCGGGCGGATGTATAGTCGTCTACGACAAGGCATTTGAGTTGGGCTTAAGGTTTCCGCTGCATCCTTTTGCCAAGGGCGTCTTGGAGTTATTAAACATAACTGTGGCCGAGTTTTACCCCAATGCCTGGGGGTGTATAGTGGCGTTCATTTTGGTGAGCAAGGGGTTAAGAATGGAACCCAGTATGACGGCTTTTCGCCATATTTTCCGAGCTAGGTTGTGTAGCTCAAAGACGACCGGTGCTGGTTGGGTGACTCTATCTCACCGGAGGGGTTTCAAGATTGTGGGGGAGTTGCCTGACAGCAACAAGTTCTTCAGGACGAAGTTTAGGTATCTTTACAACAGGCATGGCTGGGACATAAAGACGACATTTGATATAGATCCCAAGTTGGAGGATTTCAACAATAATGTCCCGGTCTGTAGCCAAGAGGAGGCAATTATTGTCTAGTGTGCCACGATGTCCGTAGAACTGAATCGTAAGCCGATTTTTGTGCAACGGAACTGGATACCAAAATTTCTAGACTTAAAAAAGGAACTTTTTTTTGTCTGCTTATGATATCAGTCTGAGGACGAATAAGAGTATGTTTCTTAAATCTGTGCCTCCATGTTTGTTGTTTCTCGGGAACTTATCTGCTTTTTTTTGCAGGAGTTGCGAGATACGAAGTTGGGCGCAAAAACAAGGTTCTAATGGCGAAATTTAATACTTTGAGCGCCTTTGCTGAAGTGTTGAGGACAGCTGATCCTCCGCCGCCGGTCCCTCGCCCTCCCAATGTGAGTTTTCAACTTGAGATTGTTCTTTTCTTCTTTTTTTTTAATGTAGCTTAACCAACTTTTTATGCACGGCGTGAAGGAGGCCCCGAGTCACGATGAGGCTCGGGTCTTGTTGGAGAAGAGGAAAGAAAGACCTCCTCCGGAGGACTTGGCTAGTAGGGCGGAGCCAGCAAAGAAGAGGAAGAGGGGCTCATCTAAGCCCAAAGCCAAAGCCGTTCCCACACCGGACAATCCAGTTGTGTTAGAAGATGATGATGATGCTTCCTCGGATTCTGGGGAGCTTGTCGTTGAAGTTGTGCCACTGAGAACAAATTTTTCGGGCATTAAATTTAAGGAGCCCAAAATCAATGTTACGGGCTCATCTTTGAAGCCAACTTCCAAGGACAAAGGGAAGCAAGTATTAGGCGAAGAAGAGCATGTTTATGCCAGGAACATCAAGGCATATAAGCCTGGTGTTCCTTTCGTAAACTTGAGCTCTTCCAAGCTAGCTGGGTGTTTCAACAGGGCGAGTCGTTGCCTTGTCAACCAGGAGGATATGGACTTTTTAGATTCCATGAATCCTACCGAGAGAATGCAGAAAGCACAATCTGCTATGGCTGAAGTAAGGAGATGTGCATATGTCTGCCCTTTTCTTAACTTGTGCTCTTTATTGATGATTTCTTTTTTCAGGGGTTGATAAGGATGCTTTTCGAGACCTCGAAAATCCAACAGAATGAGGTGGATCAGGAGACAATCCGAACACTGACTTCTCGGATTGACGAGCAAAAAGACAAAGTCGCCGATCTTCACACTAAATTGGAAAAATGTAAGGGCTTGACTGAGCACTTAGATCTGGCGGAGAAATGGGGGGCCAGGATGAGGGGTATCTTGTCCGAGACAGGTGAGAAGCTGGAAAACCATGTCGCTCTCTCTCTGAATATCGCAACTGACATTGCGCATATTCTGGAAGCTTTTGACAAAGTCTCGGCCAAGGGCAAGTATCTTGCGGATTTCGTTGCAAAGTAGCAGGAGAAGTTGGAGCAAGTTATTGAGGCTGCTGAATACTTCAAGATGAAGGCCGAGCGGAGAGGTCGGATCGCCAAGGAATGGTTATCTTCTCCTGATTGTGGGGATTTCATGGCTAAGCTTTCAGGAGAGATGATCAACAATGGTATTCTTCTGGAAGCCGAGGCATACAGGTTAGCGGCTATCAAATTAGGAGTGGATCCTGAGAAGTTGGCAGCCACAGCAAAATCTGAAAGAGACCAAGCTCTCAAAAATCTGACTGCCATCTTTAATAAGGAATCTGCTACACTCAATGACCCGGAATGGGATGCCGAAGAGAAGAAGAAGTGGGCGGAGAAGGTAACCCCAGAGCTGGAGGAACGGGTATCAAAAATGGACTTTAAGTCATGTTCTCCTGGAGAGCCCGTTCTTCCTCATGTTTCGGAGACGTCAAGTTTTTCTCCGGTCGAACTTAAGTGCACTGACCTCTTCAGCAATCTGTTAGCCGAGAAGGAGGCTTTCCTAGAGCTTGCTGCGGAGCTAGATTTAAAGGAGCCCCTTACTTTTGACCTGTACGAACTGCTCAACTTCACTCCTCCTCCGCGCTCTCCTTTGACGAAATCACCCTCTCCAGTTTCGACCGTTAATGATCAAGCCGAATAAACTTCTTTGATATGATGGGTCTGAGGACCTTGTAATTTTTTGAATTTGAAACTTGAAAGCTAATTAACTGTCGTCTCATTTTGTAAACATTATTCGGAGAATTTCTCCTTAATTTGTATATATATGTAGACTTGTATTTATGTTTGTATATATATGTAGACTTTGAAGAGCTTCTTTTTAGAGAACATAGGTTTTTAACCGAACCATCAGGGGGGTCAGACTTATAGAAGTCTCGGACCTCCGAACATTAATAAAATAACTTGAAACTTTTTAGAGAACATAGGTTCTTTAATCAAACAAGGAGGGTCAAACTCATAGGAGTCTCAGACCTTCAAACAATAATAAAATAACTTAAAACTTTTTAGAGAACATAGGTTCTCTAATCAAACGAGGGGGGTCTGACTCATATGAGTCTCGGACCTCCAAGCATAATGAAACTTAGGTTTTAGAGAACATAGGTTCTCTAATCCCACAATAAGGGGGGTCAGACTCATAGGAGTCACTGACCTTTAAACAATGATGAAGTACGCAATTTGGGCTATCCCTTGCAACCAAATCTCGAGCATAGGTTCATTTGATAAACATAAGGAATAACACATGGCAAAACGATGTTTTGTAATACATGGCAAGTATAACTAACACAAGTTCAATGTAAATGTCGTTCTAAAAAGGTTCAATGTAAGTGCAATATTAATTAAACATAATAGATAGTGGCCCCTTGCAAGGGATTGTTCAAATGAAGAACTTTTTCAAATGATCAGCATTCTAGGGTCTTTTAAGCAGCTTTCCCTCGGAATCTTCCAATTCATAGGTTCCAGGTTTGATGATACGAACTATCTTGAATGGACCATCCCAGTTGGCTCCAAGTTTTCCTTTTTCAGTGGCCTTTCCTGTTGCCTCTATCTTTCTGAGAACATAGTCATGGAGTTGCAATTGTTTAGGCTTGACCATCCGGTTGAACTGTGTCATCTTTTGTTTCTGTGCAAGGGAACGTAGTAGAGCGTTTCCCCTTGTTTCAGGTAGGAGGTCCAAGTTGATCCTCTTTTCAGCGTCGTTCTCTTCGTATGAATAATAAGCAATCCTGGTGGAAGGAATGCCTATCTCCACTGGGAGTACGGCTTCAGAGCCATATACAAGGGAAAACGGTGTGTGCCTTGTTGCATTCTTGACAGTTGTGCGCATGGCCCATAGGATCCCAGGTAGTTCTTCATCCCAAGACCCTTTGGCACCTTCTATCTTCTTCTTAATACTAGATAAGATTATTTTATTTGTAGATTCAACCTGGCCGTTTGTTTGAGGCCTTGACACAGAACTAAATCTTATCTGAATGTTAAACTTATCACAATATTCCAGAGTGTTTTTACTTATGAATTGCCGGCCATTATCAGTTATTATCACTCTAGGAATGCCATATCTTGTAATAATGTTACGCCAAATGAATTGACATACCTGTTTGTCAGTGATGGTGCTCAACGGTTGAGCCTCAACATATTTTGAGAAATAGTCCACTGCTACAATGATAAACTTCCTCTGGCCTTTAGCAGGGGGAAAGGGTCCCAGGAGATCAAGACCCCATTTGTCAAAGGGTAGCACAACTTGGATTGAAGTGAGGTAATTGGAAGGCTTTCTGGGAACTTCTGCAAAAAATATTGGCATTTCTCGCATGTTCTGACCAGTTTCTCGGCATCTTCCTTCAGTGTTGGCCAATAATAGCCACTTCTCAGGACTTTGTTGATGATGGTTCTGACTCCTTGATGGATGCCACATCCTCCTTCATGTATTTCTCGAAGGATGTAATTCCCATCTTCCGGAGATACACATTTTAGCAGAGGATGTGTGTAACTCTTTTTGTAGAGTGTGCCTGCGTGATATTCAAACCATTTCACCTTCTTCAAGAATAAGGGAACCTGTGCCGGATCTTCAGGTAGTGTTTCGTTCTGGAAGTATTGGATCAAGGGATCCATCCAGGTAGCACTTCTATCCACCGTTGCTATCGTCTGATTGATACTGGGGTTAGGCAAGATTTCCCAGATGATGTTGTGGGCTTTGGATGAGTCTGCTGAACTACCTAACCTCGCTAACGAGTCTGCTTGAGCATTGTCAGATCTGGGTATGTGAGTTAGTGAGAATTTTTCGAATTTTCCCACCAACTCCTGCACTTTTGCTAAGTACATTTTCATGCCCTCGTTTTTTGCTTCAAACTCACCTTTCACTTGTTCCACGATCAACTGGGAATCTGAATATGCTGATAGAGTTTTTGCCCCGGATTCGTAGCAGACAGTTAGCCTTAGGATGAGGGCTTCATATTCAGCTTCATTGTTGGAAGCAACAAATTCAAACCTTACTGCCCGTTCAATCCCGACACCAGCGGATGAGATGATGAGTATTCCTGCGCCACTGGCTACTTTGGTGGATGAGCCGTCTACATATAGCTTCCATTCTTTGTTGGCATCGCACGGTATTGGCCCTGTGTTTTCCACAATGAAGTCAGCCAAGGCTTGGGCTTTGATTGAAGTCCTTGGTTCATATTCTATTCCGTAGTCTGCTAGTTGATTGGCCCAATCAGAGATGCGACTTAATTGGTTTCTTCCTTCCAAGACTTTTTAAGGGGTTGATTGGTTCTGACTCGGATTTGATGAGACTGAAAGTAGGGCTTCAGTTTCCTACTTGCCATTATGACGGCGAACAACACCTTTTCAACTTCACTGTAGTTTCCCTCGGAACCTCGGAAGGCATGACTGATGTAGTACACCGGGAGTTGGTTCTTTTCCCTTTCGGCTATCAGGACCCCAGAGAGGGAGTATTCTGATATGGAAACGTACAAGATCAACGTTTCTCCTTCTATGGGGGAGACTAACTTCGACAGAGAAGCAAGATAGGCTTTTAAGCTGTTAAATGCCTCTTCCGCTTCTTCGGTCCACTCAAATTTTGTTTGTTTGAGGGTCCTAAAGAAGGGCGAGCATTTATCAGCGGATTTTGACATGAATCTTTCCAGGGTAGCAACACACCCGGTTAGCTTTTGAACTTCTTTTACGGTTTTGGGGGATCTCATTGTCAGGATGGCTTGAATTTTGTCAGGGTCGGCTTCAATCCCTCTTTCGTCCACCAAGAACCCAAGGCATTTCGCTCCTGTAACACCAAATACACACTTGTCAGGGTTAAGGCGCATTTGATGGCTACGGAGGGTCATGAATGTCTCTTTAAGATCCGCGGCATGGTCTTTAGCCTGTTTGCTTTTGGTGATCATGTCATCCACATAGACTTCTAAGTTTCTTCCTATCTGGGAATTGAAAACTTTATTCACCATTCTTTGATAAGTTGCTCCTGCGTTCTTCAGCCCAAACGACATGACTTTGTAACAGTATACCCCGACATTTGTAATGAAAGCGGTATGGGGTTGATCTTCCAATGCCAAAGGGATTTGGTGATAGCCAGCATTGGCATCCATAAAGCTGAGGAGAGCATGTCCCGCTGTGGAATCCACAAGACGATCAATCTTTGGAAGGGGGTAGTCATCCTTTGGGCAAGCTTTGTTGAGGTCAGTGAAGTCAACACACATTCGCCATTTGCCATTAGGCTTTTTGACAAGCACTATGTTGGATAGCCATTCAGAGTATTGACATTCTCTGATGAACCCATCCTTTAGTAGCTTTGTCACTTCTTCCTTTGCCGCTTCAATTCTTTCTTTGCCCTGGTGCCGCAGCTTTTGTTTAACAGGTTTGTGCCTGGGTTGGATGTCGAGCCTGTGACACATGACTTCTTTTGGGATGTCGGGCATTTCTGAGACATTGAAAGCAAAGATGTCTCGGAATTTTATGATGACGTTCAACAATTCTTGTCTTATATCGGCGTTCAGATTGGCCCCCATCTTAATCATCTCTCCTTTTCCCACACATCGACCTCTTCATGCTTGTCGGATGGTTCTGGTCTTTGGGGAGGAGTCTGGATGTTTAGGATGGCAGTCTCTTCTAGCTTTCTCTTCTGCCCACATTCTCGAGAGGATTCGCCGCCTTTTAGAGAATTGACTAGGCATTCTCATGTTGATTTCTGATCGCCTCTCAGGATTCCTACAGAAGTGTCGTCTTTCACGTATTGCAGGAGCAGTTGGTGGGTTGATATCACTGCTTTGATTTTGTTGATCATAGGAAGACCCATGATAGCATTGTAGGAGAACTTGAGATCCACGACTGTGAAACGGACTGCAAGGCTTCGGCCATTGTTCTTTTCGCCAACCCTGACGGGAAGAACTATCGTTCCAAGAGGGAAGACTCTTCCACCCCAAACCCAATCAGAGGTCTGTCCATGGGATGGAGGTGTTTTTCTTCATACTTCATTTGGCGTAGACAGTCCATGGTGATCAAATCAGCGGTGCTTCCCGTGTCTACTACGACACGGCGGACTTTCATCTTGCTGAACTTCAAAGTGACAACCACCGGATCAGAGTGTGGTTGTTGGAGGGGGACGCTCAGTTTTTTATCAAATTTCATCTCAAGGCAAGATGGTTGTTCCTTCGGAGGGCCCTTGACCAGGGCATGAATATTGTCCCTTGCAGATCTAATTGTAGGAAATTCATCGGAGTAACCTCCTACGATCATGTTGAACACCCCGTCAGTGGCAGTGGAGGTGTTTTTTGAGTGTAGGGAGGTCAGCCTTTCCGTCTCTTTTTGGTATTCCTTATCATCCGAGTTGTATTTCTTTCTTGCGTGATCATGGTTAAGGAAACGATTCAGCTTTCCTTCCTCTGCATATCGATCGAGGATTTTCTTAAGTTCTCGGCAGTTAGGAAGTGTATGACTGTGTTCTTTGTGATACTCACATCACAAATCCATGTTTCGGCGGTATTTTGGTGTGGGAATCGCAGCAGGAGCGGGTAGCTGGTCTCGGATGGCATAGAAGATATCTTTTCTATTGCGGTTGAATCTTGCCTCAAAGCCATCATCTTTGAGGTCTCGGGGGGGATACTTTCTATCTCGTTCAGATCTGCTGGGTCCTCTTCTGGAACCTTGATGTTCAAAACGCGTTTTGTCCCTTGTGTCTGCCATCTTGTTGCTTTTTCTTTTTCTGGAAGGGGGGTCTAATTGATGGCAGATGTCAGAAGCAGTGACAAAACTCCTGGCTTGTTTCATAGCCTCTACATAGGACTTGACTTGGTTTTCCAGAAGTTGAAACTTCAGTTTGTGAGTTCTCATGCCGTTGATCAGGGCTGAGACAGCGATTGATTCTTCCAAATCGGTAACCGCCAGCACTCCATCGTGGAATCGCTGAAGGTAGGCAGAGAGGGACTCTCCTTCCTGCTGTGTGAAACTCAGGAGGTGGAAGTTAGATTTCTCCTGTCTCCGGGACGCCGTGTAGTGATTGAGGAACTTGGCCTCGAGTTCGGCGAAACTGTGAATGCTTCCATTGGGAAGTGAAGTATACCATGTCAGGGCTAGGCCTGTGAGAGTGATTGGGAAAAATTTGCACAGGGTCGAAGGATCCGTTGTGTATAGGACCATGAGATTTTTATAAGCGATCATGTGTTCCTCAGGACATTGAGTGCCTGAAAACGGAGGGATGGCCGGTACTTTTATCTTGGACAGATTTGGGGTGGCCAGAATTTCCGCAGACAAGGGAGAATTCAGCAGCATAGGCGCTTTCTTCCCATGGGAGGTACCTTGATTAGCGGGGGATTCTGCTACCTGATCCGTGCTAACTTGGACTCTGTTTTCTCGGGATCTTAGGCTTCTTCTCCTGTCCATAAAGCTTTGGACATCATTGCTTCATTCCCTTCGAAGGTGATTGAGATGAGATCTCATGTCCCTTCCTTCAGTTCTACGAGAAACGTTCGTGTATACAGTCTCCCTCCTCAAGGGCGTCCTTTGCCTCCTGTGCGAGGTTCTTGCTCGGGAGTGCGCAGGAGGACTTTCTTCTACTTCACGACGGTCTTGTTCAGAGGGGGCTCTATTCTGCTCCGTGAACATGGTTCGGAGATCTTGGATTTGTTGTGTCATCGGCGGTAAGGTTGCATTGAGATCAGGATTATTGGGAGGTTGTTGGGCGGTGACATTGCGTAACTGTTCAGCAAATGTTCGCGAGAGGTTATTGGCAAGGGTGTCAAGATCCTACCTTGTTACCGCTCGATGTTCACGCTGTGAAGCGGAAGTATCAGTGCTACGAGCCACAGACGCTTCTTTAGTGTTCGTTTTTCGGGGTGCCATTTTAGCGTTTTTGGGTAGAGTTTCAGGTGTTTTTTAAGGATAGTACTTCTCGTGTCCCCACAGACGGCGCCAATCTGCTAAGAAACAGTCGAATTTGTAAAGGGAACGTTAAGGAGGAAGTACCTTCAAATTAAGGGAAGTGTGATGATCCAACCGTCGCATGTGGTGTACTTGCAACCACAAAGAAAGACTAAACCGGGGGCTGATGTCCCAGAAAAGCCCTCCGATGCTTAAGTCAGATCATAGAGAAAGTAGTATGAGTATGTGAGTTTTGAGAGTTCGATTGCGTAACCTTGCTTAGGTAGAAGAAGATGGTATTTATAAGGATCTTTGGACCTAAAATAGTAACTGCAGGGAAGTTACCTCTGAACCCACAACTCCTGATGAGCATAATGGTGGAAGTGACGTTATGGGGGGCGGTTATCCGGGATAATGGGCAGTTATAAGAGTAAGTGCCTTTAATCAAGGCAAATTAATTAACTGCAATTATGTTGCTGGTTATCTTTGTTTGACCAAGATCAATAATGTTGACCTTGACTCGTATATTTGACCTTTGACCCGTTGACCATGGGCATTATGGTAATTTCAACATGTGGGATTTATAATCCCCAACACCTATTTTTAATAGATTACTACTTACATCATTCTTAATGCATATTTACAACAACAGATCTTGGGTAAGACCGTCTTAGAATAAGACGCGGTCCAATATGGAGCCTATCAGCTTTTTCCATTTCTCTGGGCATTTTTCAATTTTACTCTTAGAGGTATCAATTTTTACCTTAAAGATATCAATTTCAACGTAAAGTGGTACTTAAATATATCAATTGAAGTAAAAATTTCAATTTGAACCTATAAGTGATCAATATTAACGTTAAAGTGATCAATTTCTACCTAATATAGTTGACAGTGATAAGTATTGAATTGTATGTTATGTAGTTCATTTATTTTGTTTGTAATTGATTTAGTTAACATCATAACAAAAATAAGATAAGGTCATAATTGATGCATGTTTGGTAATAATTGACAGTGATAAGTAATGAATTGTATGTTGTTATATAGTTTATTTATTTTGTTTATAATTGATATAGTTAACATCATAACATTAACAAGATAAAAGTCATAATTGATGCAAGTTTGGTGATAATTGACAGTGATAAGTAATGAATTGTATGTTGTTAATTTTACTTAAATTGATATGTTTAAGTACTACTTTACGTTGAAATTGATATCTTTAAGGTCAAAATTGATACCTTTAAGGTGCAAATTGAAAAATGTCCACAAAATGAAAAAAACCAAAAAAAAAAAATCTAGAGCGCGTGTAGTGCACGCGCCTGAGAATGGGCCGACCCAAATGTGGTCTTATTCTAAGACGGTCTTACGCAAATTTTTGTGTATTTACAATATTTTAAAAAATATATAATAGACTGACCCAATTAGAAATGGTCTCTCAAAAAGTCAGTCTCTCACAAGAATTTGTGAAGTGTTTCAAATTATTTGAATTCATATTTTGTGTTTGTATTAGGTTTTATATAACTTGTAAGTTGTAAATTTATTTTTATGATTGAATCAAGTCGAATTTTATTATAACTTATAAAGTTCAGTAAAAACACAAATTCTTGTGAGAGACGGTCTTTATGAGAGACCATCTTTAATTGAACCGGCCCATAAAGAAAAATATAGAGTAAAAATAGATAACTTTAATGGGTTGGGCCTGAAAAACGTCTTTCAGAAAGACGGTCTCTCAGGAGACTAGCTGCAATAAAAATGGGTTCATTGGGCATGTTTTAAATTGTTCTAAATACCATTATAGATCTAGTATGTAACTATGTATGGAATTTTTTCTTGTATTTGAAAACATTTTTCATAACTAGTTTGTGGAGTGAGCGCTATACATGTGCACCCCTAAGAAATCATAATTTAATGACGATTTTAAAAGTCATTTAAAATAGTCAACCGAATTGAATTGAATTTGTGATAGTTATGTTTAATTTCTGATTGTTAAAAACAATGTAGTTAGTAACCAGAAGCTATCCGGTAATCATCATACATTCTACTAAAACAATAAAAGAATATGACACATGTCACTTTTTTATATTATGTTTTCCTTCCTAAATTTTAAGTAATTAAATATGAAAACTTTGAGTTTTAATTAAACTTTATTTCTTAATGAATAATAATAGTACGAAGAAAGTCAATTTTAAGACCTTTAATTTTTAAAATACACTTTTTTAAGAAAAAATATTTTGGGTAACTTTCATTTTTATTATATTAAATGACTAAACTATTAACTATACCTTATTGACGATACAAAAATAATTAGAATATAAAATAGTTGTTGACTATAAATAACGTTATAATAAAAAACTCTTAAATTATGTAACGTCAAAAAAAATTTCTACTTAATTATTCAGCTAATATTTACAAAATAATAACTAAAATCTTATTTAGAATAATTTTACAATGATAATTATGATAAAGAAAATTATAGAAGTTTATATTTTGAGCATACCATAAATAAATTGTTTGTGTATGAGTATACCGTATATTCATTTCATAGAAGAAAGTTTGATATAATGTTTGCACAATAATTTATCCCATGTTTAGTAAACCTTAAATTTAATATATACTCAGATTAATCGATCCATTTAGGAAAGAAAAAGTATCATTAGTAAAAATTATTTTTTATTAGTAAATATTAGTTTAATCATTGAAATAGAATTATTTTACTTATAGTCGTTTTAATTAGTACTCCCTCCGTTCCTTTTTGTTTTTCCACCTTACTAAAACGGGTAGTTCCATAAGTTTTTCCACTTTAGAATACTTTCCAATTTTGAAAAGTTTTCATCCCACTTTTACCTCTTAAAACCCCACTTTCCTCACTTCATACAACTATTTAATTATTTTCTCTCTCATACTTCCAATACAATCATTACATTACACTATTACTTAATTATTTTTTCTCTCATACTTCCAATACAATCATTACTTCCCACTACTATATAATTAAAATAATACCCACTACCACCAAAGATTCCATTTTTCTTAATCTTGGTGAAAAACCCAAATATGAACATCAAAAAGGAACGGAGGGAGTAATACATAGTTATGATCAATATAATGGTTAGTTTTGAAAAATAAACAATTATAATTAATAAATTTTTTAACATAACTTAATAAACTAACATATTCGTGCATTGCACGGGACATATACTAGTTAAAGTATAATTGCACAAAAATCATATACCATGGTATTAGCTAACAACTTCGTCACAACGAACCAAAATCTTTAGGTAAATATAGCACATGAATATGTACTGTATTTTCATCAAAATACAATCTTTACCTAGCTATAGCTGTTGATGTATACGGTTATAGACTTACAGTAAATAATGAAGTTGACAAATTAAGAAAATAAATAAACTATGAGATCAAATTATGGAGATTAGAAAACTAAATAACCTTATGCGTAGAGCCTTCACATCTTCAATAAGTGATTGGCTTTCCATGAATAAATCCTTAAGTGTGTTAAATCAACTATTTTCGTTCCAAAATCTTGAACATTGTGGTAGCCAACATTTTAGAATGAAAAAAATTGATTTTAAAGACTTGAGGGATTCATTCGTAGAAGTTAAACACTTGCTGAGGATGTGAAGGCTTTATATAAATTAAAGGTTAGTTCAGTTCTCATCTCTATTATTCAGCTTGATACGTTCTTAATTTTCTTCATTCATGAGGTATATTATTAAGACTTAGAGTGTGTTTGGTATTAGATATGAAAATGTAATGGAAGGAAATTTGTTAAAAGGAATAAGTTTATTGTCAAGTGTTATTATTAAATATTATTAGGTATAAAGAGAGGTAAGGAAATCGGGAAAAGAGGGCATGTACACATCATCTACGTCATTCTCAAAATTAGACTTTTCTTCAACCACCAACATAAAACTCATCCCACCACATAAACCACGTTGAAGAGCATGAGTGAAGGAGGAAGATGATAATTTGAAGCTTACACACACTGCTGTAGAGGAGAAGAAAAGAAAAATGTTACCAGTCACAATCCATTGAAATAAAGTAAGGGTATTCATTACCCTTAGGTAATGGATTGGGTTAAACCAATCTTATACCAAAACACAACACATATAATGGTTGAGTAAATGCCTTACATAGACTAAGAAAAACTCATACCAAACTCTCCCTTAATGTTTTTGTAGGAATATATGGAGTATATTGTAATTATTTCTCTTTTCTTCAATTACCAATTTTAGCTGATTTTATTTTATTTTCTTGTATATTTTGTTTAATTAGTTAGTGTCCATTTCATGTATTTATAGGGGGTGTATTCTTCATTATGAGAATAATACAAAAAAGGTATTTAGCCATTAATCTTGTTTTATTCCGCTTTATTTTAATCTTCGTGGTATTAAAGACCGACAATGTTTTTCCGGGACCGGTAACACCTTTTTCGGTTATCATCATTTACCCAAATCAACCTAAACACAAAAAACGGATCCCGACTCGACTCGGATCCGACGGGTCTAAATTTCTAGGACCCAGATTCGCGAAAACGGATAAGGATCCACAGATTCGGGTCGGGTTCAATACCCATTGTCATCCCTATCCACATACACCACAACAAAATGGGATAGCTGAAAGAAAAAACCGCACTCTCCTTGAAATAAGTCGAGCCTTTATATTTGAAGCCCATGTTCCACCATACTTCTGGCCTGAAGCTATCGCATTAGCCACATACCTTACAAACAGACTACCCTCCAAAAGCCTCAAATTCAAAACCCCCCTTGAAACCCTCCAAACTCATTTTACCGTTCCTTCCACTCACTCCTTACCTCCCTGGATCTTTGGTTGTGTTATCTATGTTCATCTTCCCCAACTTGCTGCCAGACATAAACTTGAACGTCGGGCTGTCAAGTGTATTTTTGAGGGATATGGTGTAAATCAGAAAGGTTATCGCTGCTTTGATCCAATTCAGAACAAACTATATACTACTATGGATTGTGATTTCTTCGATATATCTTATTTCTACTCCCAGCTTCGTCCTTAGGGGGAAACTACATGTGATGACTTAAGCTGGCTTACTTACTCTATTACTTATGATCTAGACCCCGAAGAGCAAGTAGGTAATCCCACAGATATTGCTACTGAAAACATAGTGCTCCTTTCTGATCAGACCTCCCCTACTCTGTCTGAAGCATCTAATGATGTAGAGGTGTTCTCTGAACCTCAAGAGGTACTAACTAAATCTGAGCCTCTTAGTGTTGATAATGATTTGTCTAGTACTGCTGAGTCTTCATGCAGGTATGAGTTTCCCCCAAGGAGGACACGAGGTGTCCCTCCGAAAAGATATGACCCAAAATTTGAGTCGGAGAGATCCCGATATCCCATCAATAGAGGTGAAAATAGTAGTTTGGCACAAACTGCGAAGGCGTTCCAAGCTAGCCTTTGTTCTGAATCCTTACCTCGGAACACTGAAGAAGCTCTCCAGAACCCTAAATGGCAAAAATCAATGCAAGATGAGATTTTGACTCTAAAAAAGAATAGCACATGGGAGAAGTGTATTCTACCTAAAGGGAAAAAATAGTAGGTTGTAAATGAGTGTTTACAATAAAGTATCATGCAAATGGCACTATTAAAAGATATAAAGCTCGGCTTGTGGCAAAAGGATACACCAGACTTACGGTATTGATTACTTAGAAACTTTCTCTCCGGTTGCTAAAATTGACACCATCAGAGTCCTATTCTCCATAGCAGCTAATAAAGACTGGCCACTATATCAGTTCAATGTCAAGAATGCGTTCTTTCATGGTGAAATTGAAGAAGAAGTATATATGCATGGTCCACCAGGACTCACAGATGATTTTGCACCAGGAGAGGGAAGTAAATTAAAAAGGGCTTTACACGGCTTAAAACAATCTCCAAGAGCCTAGTTCAGAAGGTTCACTGCAGCAATGAAGAAGTTTGGGTACGAGCAAAGTAATTCTGATCACACCTTGTTCTTGAAGAAAGAGAAAGATCAAATTACATGTCTCATTATTTATGTTGATGATATGGTTATAACCGGGAACAATGAAGAGGAGATCAATGACCTTAAAAAGAAGCTCTTTAGGGAATTTGAAATGAAGGATTTGTGGAATTTGAAGTATTTCCTTGGTATAGAGGCGCTTAGGTCGAAACGAGGGATCTTCATCAACCAGAAAAAGTACATCTTAGACTTACTGGCTGAGGTAGGTATGCCTTACTGCAAACCAACAGATACATCGATTGTCACTAACCACAGACTTCAAACCCTACCGAAAGGAAAACTAGCTGACACCTGACAGAGAACAATATCAAAAGTTAGTAGGAAAACTCATCTACCTATCTCATACCAGACCCGACATAGCATATGCAGTAGGAGTTGTGAGTCGCTTCATGCACATGCCTCAAGCTCCACATATGGAAGCTGTCATCAAGATCCTAAGATACTTAAAGGGTACAAGTGAAAGAAGAGTCTTCTTTGGGAAAAATGGTCATCTCGACCTTATAGCTTATACTGTTGTTGATTGGGCAGGAGATCGAGACAGTAGAAAATCTACATCGGGATTCTTCACTCTTATTGGGGGTAACTTGGTCACTTGGAGAAGCAAGAAACAAAAGGTGGTTGCATTATCAAGTGCAGAAGCAGAGTTCAGAGGCGTAGCTAAAGGAAAAATGGAGGTACTATGGCTCAAGAAACTCCTAAGCGAGCTAAACTTCCCACCAACCGAAGCATGTACTTTGCATTGTGATAATAAAGCAGCTATTGACATTTCAGAGAATCCCGTCCAATATGATCGAACTAAGCATGTAGAGATTGACAAACACTTTATAAAGGAGAAACTGAAGAACAAAATCATTCGCATTCCTCACTTGAAATCCGAAGATCAACTTGCAGACATCCTCACAAAAGCAGTTTTAGCAGAAATTTTTAGGGAAACTTTATCCAAGTTAGGCATTGGGAACCCTATTACCTAACTTGAGGGGGAGTGTAGAAATATATGCAGTATATTGTAATTATTTCTGTTTTATTCAGCTACCAATTTTAGTTGATTTTATTTTATTTTCTTATATATTTTGTTTCCTTAATTAGAGTCTATTCCATGTATTTATAGGGGGTGTATTCTTCATTATGAGAATAATACAAAAAAGGTATTCAGCCATTAATCTTGTTTTGTTCCGCTTTATTTTACTCTTCAGTTTTAGGTACTTTGTAAATGACAATACCTTTAGCTAAGTAAATATTATGTTTTGATGAAAATTTCATAGTACATAATCATGTGCTATGATCCAATATTTCTAGCACATGTATTTTTTGTATGCTAAAATGTGTATTCTAACATGTGTACATGTTTTTAAACAATTGTGCATGTTGAATATCTTTTGATGTATACTTTTAGAAATGCTAACTCAAACAAACACAAACTAAGACTTTAGTAAAAAGAGCTTTAGTAAATGGAAATGGTTCAATTAATGATCAGATTAGGAAGAGGAATGATCCAATTAATGAAGGAGAAGACTTGAAGGGCAACTATGTCCGGCGATGGATGGTAAGGGTTGATGGAGACACATGACGATGATCAGGCGGGTGATTGAGTGGCAGAGTGGGGTATAAAGCTTGAGAGCCTTAATGCTACTATGTCTTCGAAATTTTGGGAGACTGGAGGATACTGTGTGTTTTGTATCTTAAGTAGTAGTAAAGTGTTAAGATTATTTAAAAACAAAAATATGTTTGTAGGTATTAGGATTCAAATATTTTTCATATATGTGAAAGAAAATAGACTAATCAATTCATCTAAATGTATATATACAAGTTGCTTTTAGTTTGTTTTAAAATGTCTATCACCTCAGTGACATCACTATAAATCCGCTCCACGAGAGCAAAACATATTCATTGTTTATGCACAAGAACGTCTCAAATATTGCTTGAACTTGCTTGTTTTCAACAACAAAAAAAGTATTGATTGAATATGTGAGAAAAATTCTTGTAATGTATATTTACACTCTTAAAAATGCATGTACAATTTCAAATCATGTATGTATAAAATTTCCTTTTTGAAGTATAAGAATGTCAAACACATTGTGATCTTCAACATCTTCATACTAAACAACTTTCCTTATTGTTTAGGATTGTTTGATCTTGAGGCAATGTAGGTGTTTGGACTCTTTGATCTTGGCTAACGACATTCGTCGATGCATCTTGAGCCGTCCGATTATGTTGGGGTGATCTAGGAGGAGATGCGTATAAGGAAGAGGCTTCTAAAATCTCTTGTCTAACAATCTCTTGGTGTTGGCCAAGCCATTGGATTCTTAATGCTGTGGCGTATAAACCAGCAGCCAAGAAGACTGATAAAAGAGCAAATACTCCAGCCGCTGTGAAAACTCCTTCTCGAATGACTAGGCAGCTTGAATTTGGAGTTGTCCAATCTTTTAGGTGGCCTGATTCTACACTTAGCCCTATCAATAGCATTATCTCCGCAATTGCAAAGCAAATCCTATATAGAATACAATTGCAATATGGTTAGCCAATTAATGATGTAAGCCTAGATAATACGACGTTTTATGATGTATTCAGTAGAATATACGTAATTTTTTAATTGATTTTTAATTTTTTTTTCCAGTCAAACAGTTAAAAAAATATTTAATAAATGACTTTTAAATCAACTAAAAAGTTGATTTTGAAAACCATAAAGCTATATCTTTTTATAGCTTTTGGCACTACAACAAATTTAACTTTTTGTGACATTGCATTTAGTGGCATCAAAAAAATGCCACTGATTCTTATTTTTAGTGTAATAACTATTGGTTTTTATTTTGAAGTTTCATTATAAAGTGATTTAGCGACAATTTATTTGGTCTTTAGTGACATATGTAATTGTTACTATAGTCTATAGTGACATTTGTGAGAAATGTCACAGAATCCTATGTCGCAAAAACCTTTAGTGTCATTTTTTATTATGCTGCTAAAGGGTCTAATAAATGTCACTAAATCCTCTATTTATACTATTAGAAATATAAAATAGCGACATTTAAATTAAATATCGCTAAATATATCCCACTAAAAGCAAATTATGTTGTAGTGTGACATTTTAATCCACTTTTTTTTATAATCAGTAAATAGTGTACCACTAATCTGTACCAAATATATCCATAACTGGTTTTTAAACATCTTACTTATTAGGCAATAGTATAAGGTGATCAAAGTAACCAACGCCTATAATCATCAACCATTTGCTAAAGACTAAAAGAGTTTAGATCATTATATGAAGTATATATATGACTAGAAAAATAGTACATTATTATAATATTTCATAAATGGTTTGGTCAACAAATATTCGTATTGGATATCAGATATGTCAATTTGAATATCCGATTTGACTGCATATTTTAAATCGAATATTCAAATTTGCTTACTCCTTATTTAAAATTATTGAAATTAAGAATTAGTATTATTTAAAATTATTGAAATTAAGAATTAGTATTTTGTAAGTCGCAGTTATTAAAATTAAAGTACCCTTAATTTAATTAATAAAAGTGGATGGCTTATTTTCATTTGCTTTTTAGGATGTGCGGCATGAATAATTAAAGAAAGTTTAAAAAATCTATGGTAGTTACAAGATTCTTTTCAAGCCTAATTATACAACTTTTTAAATTTAAAATATACTTAACCACTGAAATATTTTAATTAAATAAAATACACCTATAATTTGATAAGCTTACGATGGTCTTAAATAACGATTCCACAAAAAGTCGTTTGTTTTGATCACTTCAACAATGTACCATAGGGCTTAAATAAAGCCATCTAATACACTACACTTTTTTATGATTTAATTACTTAAACTTAATTCTTTTTGGATTAGAGAATATTAAAGCAAGTGACAATATTTATAACAATGACATTAACTTTGAACAGAACATGCTTTGTCTTGTACTTTGGAGAGGAACGATAAGGATATATGTGTCGTATGTGAATGATCGATGAGGTGCTTAATGTGAGGTAAATGAGGCTTTACTAAAGGGTGGAACCATGCCTTGTGCTATCCAAATTTTGATATATCTTTTCACTAAATTACATTAACTAGTTTTATTTCGAGATATTCTACATGGTAAGCACAAATTTTTGCAAAAGGCCAGTGCTAGCAAATCTTAATAAAATTCCACAAAATAGTATTGTACTTTTGAATTCAAACTGTCGTAACATTATGAACCAAAAAATATTTGATTTTTTGTTATCTTGAAAAATTTCCTTTTTACTCTCGTGTTATTTCCTTAAAATACAGTAACCCCTTCTCCTTTATCCATCTTCTTCTTGTATTCATCTTCTTTCATCAATCATCAAATTCCTTCAACTATGTCTTCAAATTATGCATATTCAAGAAGATTTTCAAGGCCACCAATGAGGCTCTTCTATAAATTTAAAGCTTGCTCTTTCTATAGGTTGGTGAAGGAAGAAGATTTGACTAAATATGGAGGACAAATATTTATGTGTGAAGCATATGGAGAAGAAATGTCTACTCAAATTGAAACAAAATTAATAGTTCAAAGGAAGCAAATTAGGCAATAACAAAAGATAATGGAGATTATGATTATTGTTGGTCTTTTAATACTTGTACTTCTCATTAAGAATTAGGCAACTACAAATGTCTACTCTCATACAACATAAAGCAAATAACCTGCCAGATTAGGAATGGAGGATTAAGGAGATCTATAATTAATTAGGAAGTATGAACCACTTAAACATTATTATCGTGATAAGTTTGATTGAATATTTGAATTAGTATCCTCTTAATCAGCTATGATGATCATGATATAATTATAGGATGAAAGAAGAAATCTGTGAGAAGAATAAGATGGAAGAAGATTATTGATGAAGAAGGAGAAGATATGGATGAAGAAGAAGACAAGGGGAAAAAGAAAATTTCTCAAGATAATGAAAACTCAAACGTTTTTTTGGTTCATAATGTTATGACAACTTAAATTCCAAAAGTACAATACTCCCTCTGTTCTTTTAAGTTTGTCCACATTATTATAACGGACAGTTTCAAAAGTTTGTCCTATTTAGAATACTTTCCTATTTTAGAAAGTTTTTATCTTTTATATACTCTCTTTATCTCCCATTTAACCCTCATTTCTCTCTCATAATACCAATACAATTATTAATTCACACCACTATTCTAATAAAATAATACCCACTATCTACAAAGATTCCACCTTTCTTAATTTCATATACTCTCTTTATCTCCCATTTAACCCTCATTTCTCTCTCATAATACCAATACAATTATTAATTCACACCACTATTCTAATAATATAATACCCACTATCTACAAAGATTCCACATTTCTTAATTTGTGTGAAATCTTCAAATAGGACAATAAAAAAAGAACGGAGGGAGTACTATTTTGTGGAATCTGTTACCACTAGCCTTTTGCAAAAATTCATGCCGACCATATAGAATATCCCTTATAAATTGTAGAGTAAAAATACAAGTTTTAGCTACTACTAAAAGAAAATAGTTTGTTTTTCAAGCCAAATATAAATAAATAAATATTACCTATAATTTTCGTTTAAATTTGCCTTTTTTATAACATTGAAGCTACTTATACTTTTCATATCACTTTATCATAGATTTTGTAAGAGATGCAATTTAACTAAAAGTTTAGAACATAAAATATATACTAACTTTTTTTATCCAATTTATTAAGGAGGAAAATTTACCAGGAATAATACAACCTTTAACATATTTTCTTACAATAATACCAATTTTTGATTAACCATGGATAATACCAACTTTGAGGGGTGTTTCCCTATAATATACCTAACATATTAAAAATTAAACTATAGGAGATTATATGACAAAAAAATTCGGTAAATTAGTTAATAAACTAAAGTTGGTATTATTTTAGGAAAAAAACCCCCTAAGTTGGTATTATTCATGGTTAATCAATAGTTGGTATTATTGTAGGGAAATTAACAAAAAATTGTATTATTGACGGTAATTTTTCCTATTAACAATTGTCCCATTACTTAATTTTTGCAAAAAAAAAAAAAATCTATAGTTAATTTCATTTATAAAAGTTGGAATTAAATTATGAAAAAGTGAGAATCTCTCATGAAACATGAGATAAGAATAAAGAATTAAAGAATAAAGAATAGAAAACATACCAAGTAGAGAGGAAGAAGGCACCAGCTTGCCAAGTAAGAGACTTCATAGGTCTAGAAGATTGAGGGTCCCAACTAATATAAACAGGATGAGAAGTCTTACTAATTGCTATTAGCATAAATGAATGCTGAACAAGCATTGCAATTGCTAGTACTACAAATGCAACGGATGCACATATTAACGGTACTTTTCCATTTCCACTATACAAACATTCGTATTCGTCTTTTCCCTTGTGCCCTTTATTATTTGCTAACACCCACGTCACCTACAATTCAACATTATCACATCAATTTCATAAACTAGCTATAGAAAATGACATCTTCGATATGATTGAAATATATTGCTATTGATAATGACGTTTTTATTTTCATAAATGTCAGTATCAATAGCAATTTCAAAGGTGATAAATTTGAGATTGTACACAAGAGAATATAAGAGTAGAATTGACTGCATACATTCCGATAAGGTTTTATCCTTAAACTAATGGATAATCGGAGAACTTGAAGAGTAGCCCATCAAGTATCACAAATTCATACTTGAGACCGTCTTTAGTAAAAACGGCTCTCAAAAGTCCAGTCCAATTCTAAATATATATTGTTACAACTCTAAATATAGATTTGGGCTGGACTTTTGATAGTTGTCTTTACAAAAAACGGTCTCTCAAGAGAGCACCTAATCAAGTATATATGTTAGACAATATCTTTCTAATTCTTCGATGTGAGATTATATATCACTACAACAAATTTAGCTTTTTGCGACATTAGATTTAGTGACATTAAAAAAATGCCACTAATTCATATTTTTAGTGTAATAATTATTGATTTTGATTTTGAGTTCCACCATAAAGTGATTTAGCGACACTTAATTGGGTCTTTAGTGGCATTTGTAATTGTCACTATAGTCTATAGTGGCATTTGTGAGAAATGTCACTAGATCCTATGTCGTTAAAAGCTTTAGTGTGACTTTTTAATATGTTGTTAAAGAGTTTAATAAATGTCACTAAATCCTCTATATACACTATAAAAAATTTGAAACAACGACATTTAAATTAAATGTCGCTAAATATATATCTCACTAAAAGCAAATTATGTTGTAGTGTATGAGTTATTTTCCAATAAATGGAACATAGAGAACTTTTCTAAAAAGTCAATTTTATTGTTGTCCTTTTTAATAAAACTAATAATAATATATGAATTAATTATGGGGATGAGAATGGAACTATATATGGTTCAACCTAAAATAAATGGAAATTAAAAAGTTCAAACTTTTGATCCATATCAAATTAAGATGTATTTAATTATAAAACCTATCTATGTATGAAATGGAAGAGAAGTGTTATGAAGTATTGCCGATAAAATTGATTTTAATTTTCTATATTTTTCATTTCTATTTTCTCCAATAAATTTGTTCCATTTTACTATGTACATTAAACATAAACCTACATTCTTTTCTACAATCACACTCAAAAATCCAATCTCTCTTCACGTACGTATGCTTATTTCTATTATCTACCTGTTTTTTTTTTTCTTATCCATTCATTTATAATCGAAAAATCCGAATCTTTTTAATTGTCTCATTTCCTTATTTGGCAAATTCATATCGATTGTCCCATTTTTTTTGTCTATATTTTTTTACCTAAATACCCCACTTTTACTACTACCAATACCTAACTACCACCTTTACAATTAATTTAATCAATTAAAATACCCAACTATCACCTTTTAATGGACCCCATACCACCTTTAATAACCGTAAAAACTCAAATGAGACATCTAAAATGATTCAGAGGGAGTATAACAAACTGAGAGAGACTTTAAAAATAAATTGATGTGAAAATTTAAAAGTGCATTAATTAAAATAGGAAAAAAAGGAATAGAGAGGTGAAAACTACGTACCTGAGAACGAGTGGCTTCAGCAAAAAGGGAGAGAATGAAGCAAAGAAGACCAGAGAGGATGCAAAGAATAGTAAGAAGAGCTCCTGTTTTGCTGGAAAGATGAAGACCTCTTGGTTTTACGGCCAAATCTGCATGTGTTATTCCTCTTCCTGATCTTCCTCTTGTATTATTAGCCTCACCCCTTGCCATTATTATTTTTTTTGTACCAATAATTAATAACACAACAATTTTATTTATTTGTTCAATCAATAATATGTGAATTAATGATATGAGATAATATGAGAATTAAATGGGATGTAAAATTTGTTTTTAAGGTTTAAGAGGAATAGAGAATTGCTTGGAGAAAAGGTTGCTTTAGAGGAAGGAGATTCTTTGAGGCAATTTAAGGGCTGATCTTCTTTTAGGGAATTAACCTTTATTCCTATGACTTCACATCACCCTTATATATAGATTAATATAACATACTACTATTTGGGTGCTTCTTCTCGAACATATATATGCTCTACGTACCGTCTTATTCTTTTAGCCTTAGCCAACTAATTTCACACCTTTGTATATTACTCCCTCCGTTCCTTAAATAATTCCTATTTTTCATTTTGGGTGTTTCAATTGTTGTTTCCATAAGGAATCTTTCCATTTATATCATAAATTTTGGACAAAAATAACCTCATCCATCCTCGTTTTTAATATTTTAATAATGATTATGGTCCCCACATATCTTCGACTAACTCCATTTTAACATTTTTATATTCCTTATGGTCCCCACATGTTTTCCACTAACTTCATAAAAATATTTTTCAATTAGATGCCTACACAACACAGACTTTTAATTATGGTTTTTAGGATAAGGAAGAAGATTACAGAGAAAAAAGCCGAGCTCAGGGGAAAGATCATGTGGGGCAGACTCAAAGGGGATATGGCCACAATCTTGTCCAGCAAGATTAGTGCATTAGGTTTCCCAAGTCAATCTGAGGATGCAAATGATATGTGGGTGAATATGGCAAATACCATTCGAGAAGTGGCGAAAGAGACTTTGGGGGTGGCATCGGGAAAACCAAAGACGTACAGAGAGGCGTGGTGGTGGAATGAGGAAGTGGAGAAGAAAATTAAGGACAAAAACAAGAGGTTTAGGGATCTTATGGCATGCACGGAGGAGGAGGTTAGGACGGAAAAGAGGAAAAGTTACAAAGAAGCAAAGAAGGCGGCAAAGAAAGCAGTTACAGATGCAAAAAATCGGGCGTATGAGGAATTTTACCAGAAGCTCGATTCCAAAGAGGGGGAGAAGGATATTTTTAAGTTGGTTAGGGCCAGGGCCAGGAAACAGCAGGACTTAGAGGCGGTGAAATACATCAAAGATGAAGGGGGACGAGTCCTCCTGAGACAAGAGGACATTAAAACTAGATGGCGTCAGTATTTCTCGCACCTGCTCAATAAGTATAGAGGGCCAAGGGGGGATGATAGCCGAGCTTTTGATGCCCAAAGACCCCGTGACTATGGGTCAGCGTGTGTTATCACCACCGAGGAAGTAAAAGAAGCCCTCAAAAAGATGGGGAGATCAAAGACAGTCAGGCCTGATAACATCCCGATTGAGGTGTGGAGGGGCTTAGGAGATGAGGGCATTCGTTGGTTGACTAACCTCTTTAATGTTATTTTGAGGACGCATAAGATGCCAGATGAATGGAGAAGCAGCACAATAATACCTCTGTTTAAAAACAAAGGTGACGCGCAAGTATGTGGGAACTATAGGGGTATCAAACTTTTAAGCCACACCATGAAATTGTGGGAGAGGGTGATAGAGAAGAGGATCAGACAGGAAACGGCGATTAGAGAGAACCAATTTGGTTTTGTGCCAGGTGGTCTACCATGGAGGCAATTCATGTTTTGAGGAGGCTGATGGAAAAATAAAGAGAGCGGAAGAAGGACCTGCATATGATATTCATAGACTTGGAGAAAGCGTATGATAGCATACCACGACAGGTCATTTGGGATAGCCTCATGGCTAGGGGTATTTCTTTTTGTTACATTGAGGTTATACGGGATATGTATGACAAAGTATTGACTAACATTCAGACACCGGTGGAGTTAACTGAGTCTTTCCTGGTAAAAGTAGGACTACACCAGGACTACACCAGGGATCAGCTCTAAGCCCTTTTATTTTTTCGGTCATTATGGATGAGATCTCTAAATCTATCTGGGAGATGGTTCCGTGGTGCATGCTTTTTGCAGGCTAGTAGTAAACTAGATGAGTGGAGGAAAACTTTAGAAGGTAAAGGTTTACGCATCAGTCGTACGAAGACCGAGTACCTACGTTGTGACTTTAGTGGGACACAACCGATAGGGGAGCCAGAAGTTTCCATCGGGAAGAAGTCATTAAAAGTACGACCAAGTACAAGTATTTGAGATCTATCATCCAAAGGGATGGGGAGATCGACGGAGATGTAGACCATCGTATCCATGCGGGTTGGCTCAAATGGCGAGCAGCTACCGCGGTGATATGTGATAGGAAGATCCCAAATAAGTTAAAGGGAAAATTTTATCGGGTAGCGATCAGACCGACTTTACTATATGGGACAGAATATTGGCCTGTAAAGAAGAGTTTTGAACATAAATTGGAAGTCACAGAGATGCGTATGTTGCGGTGGATGTGCGGGCACACTTTGATGGATCGAATTAGGAACCAAGAGTTTAGAGACAAACTAGGGGTTCCTCCTATTTCAGGAAAAATGTGCGAAAGAAGATTGAGGTGGTTTGGACATGTGAAGAGAAAGACTTTCGACGCCCCTGTGAGGAGAGTCGAAAGCTTTATATTAGAGGGTAAAAGGAGTCGAGAAAGACCCAAGAAAACATGGGAGGAGCAAATAAGAGTAAACTTACGTGAGTTAAACCTCTCTGAGGACCTGACTAGGGATAAGAGTAGTTGGAGGCGTCTTATCCAGGTTTTAGACTTTGGCTTTTCTTCTTAGAGTCGTTAGCGGCGTCATGCTTTCTTGTTTGTCCTAGTTTCTTGTGTGTTTTGTTTATTAGATTTGTTTTTTTAAAAAAAAGGTTTTACATTTGTTTTACATACGCATTGGTATATTATGTGTTGTTTTTTCACCCCACGGGGCAGGTACGTATCTCTATTATCCTGGAGCCGGGGGACTCCTTTTGGTCGTGCTCTCCTTTACGGGTATGAGTTGCGCCGTCCAACCCTCTCCAGACCCTACCCATAGTTTCTATAAGTGGGATATACTGGGTAGGATGATGATGATGATGATGTGGTCTCCATATTTTTTCCACTAACTTTTTTTAAATACTTTTTTAATATTTGTGGTCCCCACTTTTCCTCCATCAAATTTATTATTCAATAAAATAATATCTCCACTATCTAAAAGATTTCACTTTTTTTAATTCCGGTGAATATTCCCAATGGAAACATCAATAGGGAACGAAGAGAGTATATTATTATTAAAAAATAAAGTGATATAGAGTTCAATTATTAGCTTGAATTTAATTTGTAGTAATTTTTTATATAAGTTGACCTAAAATAGAATGGAATTAACTTACTGATTTGGAGTGGTGCACCATAATATTAGTGTGTGATCAATCGAGTTGAATGTTTTGAGATTACTTTTCATAACAATGATGAGAGCAACTTTCAAACATATTTCGCTGCCCTTTCTTTAGATGGGATGTGGGTATGGATTGTTTGGTGCTGCTTCTCCATTCTCCAACCTTACCAGTTACCACTCTAAACGAAAATTAAATATAAGGGTTCGATATGATAGGATTGTAACGATGAAATTATAGATTGAACCTCAACATAATAACAACCTTAGTTCTTAGAAGTACTTGAGAGGAAACCAACAACTACAAGTATATCAAAGTTATAGGTGTTCATTTAGGTCATCGCATGAATTTTGGGTTAAGTGTTTCAAGTAAGTTAAATTCGAATCTTGTGTTTATGTTGTTAATTTTTTTTACATAATTATTAATCTATTATTGATCTCGGACAAATAGATTTCAATTACATGATCATGTTAATTTCAAGTTATCGAGTCTGATTTGGACGTGTATCATCAAATACATATATAAGTAGTGGCATTATTATCAAAAGCAATACTCCTTCCTAATTAATAAACAATTAATTAATCACCTAACCCCTTTAGAGATAATGTTCTCCATCATCAATTATCAATTATATAATTAAAAAAATGAAAGTTTATATGATATTGCTATTTGTTTTATAGATTCGTGATCTTCATTCAAACTGCTTTTTTCTCTATTTAAAGGTCAATCTTAGATTAATAAATTAAATTTCTAAACGCAAGCCTAATGGTTCATTCAATATTCCACGCCCACCCACACACTATAATTGATATTAAGTGGAATAAGGCTTGATTACTATTTACCAACTACTTGAGCATATGCCCGGAAAATAGTCTATTTGACCCGCAAGAAAATAAAAAAATGTCAATTATCACTTTTTTTAAATTAGTAAACACGACGACTTTATGTTTATCCGACCTTGTAATTCAACTTTTTTTGACCCAACATAAAAATGAATTTACAATTATGTAAAAATTAATGTGGACACAAGATTCGATTTTGAATCGATCCTAAACACCTAACCCAATATCGACTCAACAATCTAAAGAAACACCTTTTAATTTATTATAGTGTTTTGAAAGATCTTATAGGTAAGCTCACTTGTACAAAAATCAATTCGATCCTAAACACCTAACCCAATATTAATCACTCGTTTTGTAGGAGACCGTATCACGTATGATCACTTTAAAATATTAAATGTATGCTGGCTCAAGCCTCAACCAATATTTATAGTTTTACCATAAATTTGTCTCATTTAACAATTTAATTATGATTACTATTTGCTTTTGGGATAGTGATCTAATCCAAAGTTCTACACAAACATTATCCTCATATCAATTAAACTAATAGAAGTATAAAACTCCATCCGTTCCTTGAAAAAGTTCTCATTTGTCTTTTTTGAGTGTTTTATTTTTTGTTCGCACAAAGAATCTTTCTATTTTAATCATAAATTTTGGACAAAAATAACCTTATTGATCCTCATTTTCATATTTTAATAATGTTTTTGGTCCCTACATATCTACCAATAACTTCAATTTAACATTTTATATTCATTATGGTCTCCATATATTGGTGACTTGGTTCACCAAGTAATCAAAACAAGATTAAGAAAATTAATCTAGCATGTTAGTGTAAGTAAGAAGAGGACACAAAGTACATAGTTGTGATTGGGTGTTTGAGTATCAAACAAGTACCATAGTACAATGTACTATAGGTAGTGGATACTTGGGAAACAAGGTTAAGGTTGTTTCACATCAAATTTCAGAAGTTAGGACAATGTACTAAGTGCAAAAGGTGTAGGGGACCAAGGAGACAAGTGGAGAAAAACTATAGGTAGTGGATACTTGGGAAACAAGGTTAAGGTTGTTTAGTAAGCGCCGCCTTGCGCCCAAAGGTATCGTTTGCTCCCCTTTGTTGCTGCTCCTTTACACTACTTGAAGCCCTACATTTTTGCTATAAATACATGAGTAATAGGCCCCTTAAGAAGTGCACCAAAGTCTCATTATTAGAGCAACCCTTCTTGCTTAGTTTTCTCCCTCATCTAGCTCCTCTCTTCTTACACATAACCTCCATTGTAATTCCTATCAAGTTTGTATTATCTCCTTTGAACACATATTAAATATATCCTAGGCTAGATGGTGGATGTAGCCACATTGGTGAACCACCATAAAAATCTTGTCCTGTTTATTTAGTTTATTTTGCCATTCATTCACTACTTGCATTATTTTTGTTTCTAAACTTTGACACAACACAAACATTCATTTAAACTTCATTTTGTGATCCTTGAGTGAGGTCTAAGCCTCTCCTTTCAGTTCGCACAAAGAATCTTTCTATTTTGATCATAAATTTTGGACAAAAATAACCTTATTTATCCTCATTTTCATATTTTAATAATGTTTTTGGTCCCCACATATCTACCAATAACTTCAATTTAACATTTTATATTCATTATGGTCTCCATATATTTCCACTAACCTTCTTTCAATATTTTTATACTCACTTTTCTTCTATTAAATTTATTAATTAATAAAATAATATAATCACTATCAAAAAGTAACTATTTATAATTATCATGAACATTCCTTGTGATAACTTCATTAAGCAACTAATGGAGTAACAATTGTTTTAGGAGTAATTGTTATTAATTAATGAATGTATGATAGGGGTATAATTAGGGCTGCACTCGGTCCGGTCTGGTCTGATATGACAGAAAAATCATACCAGAACAGAAATTCCGGTCTGGAAAATTTTCAGACCATACCAGACCAGTCAAGACACCAGACCGTTCTAGAACGGTTTGGTATGGTCTGGTCTACGGTTTCTTCTTTTTTACGTATTTTTTTTAATTGAGAATTTAAGATAATGTATTCATCTATACGTACATAAATATTAATATATATTCCGAAATATTATGTTTCACATATACTCCACCCAAATATCAATATAATATCAACCAAAAAAACTGAAACAAAACTGAAAAATCAAAACACCAAGTTATAAATATTCGAAATACAAAAACTGAACAAAAAAACCCAAAAAAATCAAAAAAATCAACCAACATTCAACAATTGATTATGTGGTGAAAATCAACTGTCAGCCTTGGGAGTTAGGGCTTGCGGACTGCAGGTGGAGAAAAATAGAAAAATACTATAACTTAGCAAGCTCATGGTCCGTGGATGGAGATGGTGATTAGAGAAGCCTATAAAATAAAAAGAGCTATAAATTAGCAAGCAAGAAAGAGTTGAGATAGAGAAGAGTGAAGACTCAAGCAAGAACGAATCAACATACCTGAATCTTGGCACAGAAGGTCGAAGGTCGAAAGCAAGACTGCAAGTGCGCCATTTCAGTTTGCTGAAGCACAGAGAATTTCGCACAAAAAAAACTAAAGAACTGGGGTTTCTAATTTAGATAGGAATTAGGTTTAGTAATTGCTATGTATTATGAACACATACAAATGGAAGATAAGCAAAACAAATGAAACAACCAGAATTATTTATTTCATCATTATTAAAAATACAAAGGGAATAAAGAAATATATATAAAGGTTAGAAAGAGAAAGACATTTTATCTCTCACTAGTCTAACAGAAATATGCATACCCATGAGAAAAATGACATGACGTGGCAAGAGGATATATTATGTCTCTGTATTCTCAACACCCCCCTCAAGCTTGAGGTGGTGTCAACCATGCCAAGCTTGGTCATGAGAGGTTGAAGGTGAGTCGAAGGGATGATCTGGGTGAGGGCATCAGCAAGTTGCTGGGAACTTGGCAAATAATGTAAAGCAATTAACCCTTGCATGATTTTTTCCCTTGTAAAATGGCAATCAATTTCTATATGCTTGGTTCTTTGATGGAAAACTGAATTCTGAGCGATATGTATGGCGGACTCATTGTCACATTCAAGAGTGACAGGTCGAAGATTGTCAACACCAAATTCCTCTAATAAACGAACAAGCCAGGTTTTTTCTGAGGCTACAACGGACATATATAGCACGGTATTCTGCTTCCGATGACGATTTAGAAACAGTATGTTGTTTCTTGGACTTCCAACTGACTGGTGACTGACCGAAAAGAATCATATAACCAGTTACTAACCTTCGAGTGTCTAAGCAGGCGCCCCAATCTGAATCACATTAAGCATGGAAAATCATACTAATATTGTTTTTTCAAAGGATATATGTCTTCTTCAGGAGCAATCAACAAAGAAATGTTTACTCCTTGGTAAACTCATTCATGGGCTTTATCATAAAAGGGATAAAATTGATGATATTGACATCTCCAAGAAGATTCTAGACTATGACCTTGAAACAACACATATTAGAAATTCTACAATTCCTAAAGCTAGTACTGTTATTACTCAAAATAAGATAGATTTTGTTAAACTTTGGCATTTACGCCTTGGACATATTCCTTTTGCAAAAATGAAAATTCTTTATCCAGATATTGATACTAAGACAATTAATAATAGCTTTATCTGTACAATTTGTCCAGCTTCAAGACAAACTCGACTTGTTTTTCATGATAGCTATGTTAAATCTAATAGTCCATTTAATCTTTTACATATTGATGTATGGGGACCCTTTTCTTTCAAGACTCATGATGGATTCAATATTTTTTTAACTATAGTTGATGATTTTACCAAAATGACATGGGTATTCTTAATGAAACATAAGAATGACTCTGTCCACATATTAGAACACTTGCTTAAATATATTCAAAATCATTTCAATACGAATGTCAAGATAATTAGAACTGACAACGCTAAAGAACTTTGTCTCGGTTTTATAGCCAAGCTATACTCTAAGTATGGAATTACACATCAAAAGTGTTGCACTGAGACACCCCAACAAAATGGGGTTGTAGAACGGAAACATCGATACCTTATAGAAACAGCTAGGGCCCTTCTTTTCCAGTCCAATTTACCTAAATCTTTTTGGGGAGAGTGCGTTCTTTGTGCCGCCTACCTGATTAATAGATTGTCCTTGTCTTGTCTTAATAATATTTCTCCATACCAAAAGCTTTTTGGTGACACACCCAAACAAGGAGGAGAAAAAGTAGTTCACTCATAAACCCAAAGAAGGTTCACTACTGAAACCAATCGGTGATAATAAAAGTTACTCCTTGAGTTTATAAAGTGATGCATACTCTTCTTTTTCTCCGATGTGGGACAACTCACATGTGGGTAACACATGGGCACTTCGACACTCCCCTCACACGTGAGTGTCCTTAGAACTTTAGCCCACCAGAAGGGTTACAAACCTATTGGGAATGAACATTCAATTAAAGACCCCTTAACCAGTGGTAAGATTAAATGCCCAGTATAAAGGCCAAACAACAAACCAGACTCTGATACCATGATAGGAATTAGGTTTAGTAATTGCTATGTATTATGAACACATACAAATGGAAGATAAGCAAAACAAATGAAAGAACCAGAATTATTTATTTTATCATTGTAAAAGTTACAAAGGGAACAAAGGAATATATATAAAGGTTAGAAAGAGAAAAACATTTTATCTCTCACTAGTCTAACAGAAATATACATAACACATGAGAAAAATGACATGACGTGGCAAGAGGATATATTATGTCTCTGTATTTTCAACATTAAGCACTATTTATATAAAAGGAGTATTGGTCCAGAGTCAAAAATCTAAATATTAAACTTGGGCCTTTTCATATATTAATGCGGTTTTCGGTTTTCACCAGACCGGAATTTTATTACGGTTTTTTTGTCCGGTCTGGTCTGAAAATTTTAAAATCTAGATTTGCCGGAAACCGTAATTTTTTATAAAAAATCGAATCAGACCATTTAGACTATAGACCAAACCAAATACTTAAATATTAAACTTTTAGTTTTGTTTCTATTTCTTTGAAAAAAAAAAATATATCACAAAAACTATCGCTCAAGCAATTAATTTTTTTTCCTTTTTGGTTTGACAAAGTATGTGATTATTTTTTCAATCAAAGTGAGAAAGAAACTGTGAAAGTGTGAGTGCTATTCCCAGCCACTGATCTCGCTCGAGTATCATTCCATTCTCAGCCCCTCTCCTTCGACTTGTCTCCGGCCAGCCTACAACTACTGTGACCGGCCATCTCCTTCGAAGCTTCGCATGTATGGCTTCTTCCTTCTCCTGCTTCCTTCTTGTTCTATTGTCTTTGTCGTGCGATTTTAGGCTTTTTTTTGTTGTTGTTTGCAACTTAGGGTTTTGATAATGGAGTTTTGATTTGTTGTTAGTAATAGAATTATTTTGGTTCGAAAATTAGGGTAAAATTAGGGCTTTTTTAATTTGTTATTGGTTGAATTCTAACAACAAAATTAGGGCTTTTGGTAATGGAGTGTTGAATTTTTGGTTGAATTGGTTTAGTTAAGTAAATATGTATTAATGCTTGGAAAACACCTTTTGATATAAATGATTTGCACCCTTGTGAAATACCCCGTTTGAATTATTTATTAGTGCTTAAAATGCTTTTTTTGAATTTTATAATGCCAACAATTTGAATGAAAATAAAATTACTATAACATTTATGGACGTTAATGATTAAACGGTAAATTAAACGTTAAAATGGTGAATTAAAAAAACTGGATGCTACAATGCGGAAAAAACGTGCAAAATGATGAATTAAACGAAATTTAACAAGAACTTAACGGAAAATACTACGTCAATTAGATAGTGCATAAACTGGATGCTGCCATGTGAAATTTTCTTAAAAAAGTGTTACCACTTCATGAAAATTGAATGCTACATGTGAAATTTCTTTTTTAAGATTAATCATATTTAGTAATAATTAATATAAATGATCTGTTTATAAAGTATATAAAGTTCTCTTATAAAACAAAACAAAGAGAAAAGTAGAAAAATAAAATGTCTCACAATTTGTTGTGAAATTTAATTTAAGTATATTCACTAATGGAGATTAGTTTTCAAAACATCGATCATTTGATAAATTATATTGGTTATAAGTTCGTTGAAGTTAGTCAATAAATTAATAATAATTTGATAAACTAAACCTAACCATAAAATTCTTGGAGTTTTGACTTGTTTTTAATCAAAAATCATTTTGGGTTTACAACAATTTAGTTAAAAATCGGTTTGGGTTTATAAAAATTCATTAAAAAACGATTCGGGTGAAGCCGCTTTTAGCCAGATCCAATTGTTTATTTTTTTTTTTTTGCATAATTTGGGTCGGTTATGACTCGGTTCAGTCACTATTTGGTTTGAATAATCTCGATCAGTTATACGTCGGTTAAAAAATTGATCATAATTCCGTTAAATTTAAAAATGTATATATATATATATATATAGGTCGGATTACTATTGATTCCAATTATATTTTTCAAGTCGTGTACATTTTAAGAACTCCACTCGAATCCATTGCAAAAAAATGCACTTTGAAACCATATTCACTCCTTTGTTACAGCTTACAAGTATGCATACTTTTTCTGACTTTTTTTTATAACAGCTAGTCTCTTAAGGGTCTGGGTCTGAATGTGGGTCCAAAAAATATTATAAGGGTCCGGGTAGACCTGGATTTGACCCATTTACCCTTTTTATTTTTTTAATTTTTAGTTTTTTTTTATCGAAAGGCATATGTAAGGTTTTATAACTTCTTAATTCTTAATAGGAAAATTTACTTTTAAAAATCTCACCTTTAGGCTGTTCTCTTCTAAAAATCCGACCTTTCGATTATTTTTGAAAAATCCAACCTTTGCCCCCCATTGTCATCTAAAGTCCAAAATGACCGGAAACCTGCATTTTTGAAAAATTACCCATCTTCATCTTCATTTACTTCCCTCCTTCCCTTTGACTTGTACCCATTTTGAGAAATGACCTTTGCCCCCATTAACTTCCCTCCTTCTCTCATTTACTTCCCTCCTTCCATATCATTGTTCTTCAATCTCTCATTTGATGCTCTTTGAAGTTTGATCGTTCTTTAGTGTTTTGGTTGTTCTTTAATTTAAGGGTTTAGTTGTCCTACAAAAATTTGATTGTTTGTAGATTTAATCACATCTGAGTAACCATAGCTATAGATTTACTGTTTTGGTTGTTCTTTAATTTAAGGACAAAAACCCCTTTAATTTAAGGGTTTATTCTTCTAATTTGGTTCTTAATTTACTGTTTTGGTTCTTCTAATTTACTGTTTTGGTTCTTCTAATTTGATGCTCTTTGAAGTTTGATTGTTCTTTACTGTTTTGATTGTTCTTTAATTTGATGCTCTTTGAAGTTTGATTGGTTCTTTGAAGTTGTATTACCAGTATTAGTCAAATTTTGAAGAGCATCAAAATTGCTACTGACATTAAAGAACTTTGAACACAGTAATACCAAATTGTCCTTACTAAGTAACACTGGACCATTTGTGTTCATCACTAACACTGGTAACACTGGTAATATACCTTCTGATTGGTTCTTCTAAGTAAAGAACTTTGATGTTTGTAGATTTAATCACCATTGACTTGTACCCATTTGTAATTTATGCTTATCTTCGCAAGTTTTGGTTGTTCTTTACTGTTTTTTTGATGTTTGTAGATTTAATCCCAAATCCCATATCATAAAGTAAAGAACTTTGATTTGGATGAGGAGAATCCATGGCTTCCATGGTTGAAATGGAAAATGAAGAAGATGAACCCCTTTATAGCAATTTAGGGTTTAGTAATTCTGATTTTCTCTTTTTTTTTAATTGAAAGTTAACCGGTTCTTCAGGTTAACATATGGGTGATGTTCTTTAGATGACAATGGGGGGCAAAGGTCAGATTTTTCAAAAATAATCGAAAGGTCGGATTTTTAGAAGAGAATAGCCCAAAGGTGGGATTTTTAAAAGTAAATTTTCCTTCTTAATTTTACTGTTTGCAAATGCGCCTCTTCCTCCCTTCTCACTCCTTTTAATTTTTCCCCCTTTCTAAGAAATCTAGGGTTTATCAATTTTCCCTCCCTTACATTTCATCAATCTCAGGTATTTAGATTCTTCTCTTTACTTTATTTTTGTTCTTTGTAATCTGATGTGAATTCTACTAACCGACTCCTTCATTTGGTTGAATGCAGCTTGAGATTTCGCCCGATTTCAAGATTTTGGTGTATCTTAGCTGTCCACATATCGGTAGGATTGGATGAGGAAGGAGTAGCGAATCGGTTTTGGTGTTGGAGTTGTTGGAGTTCTTCTTTGTCTTCTACCTTCACTTCTATTTTGCTCGGCTTTCTCCTCTACATTCTCTCTATCTGTTTGTCAGGAAGGCAGTGACAGACGTCAGGCACACAAGCGACAGGGACTGGGGAAGCCGGTGGCTGGTAAGTATATGAGGTTATTCTCCTTTTGATTTTGCCCCGAATAGCCCCACCAATTATTTTAATACTTTTTAAATTTTGTACTTAATTTTAGGGCTTTTTGCTTTGTTATTTGCATTATTCTAATGTTGATTTGCTTGTAAATGATTTGGTTTGTTTTAATGTTGATTTGGTTTGATTTAGGTTTGTGAGTATTACATTCATTCATTCGTTTTTCTCTGATTTATTCATGAATGATTCTATACATTCATACTATGAGAATATGCAGTGGCTAATTCAGTTAGAAAAATGAGGCCAATTTTCTTAATTGTAAAGATGAAATTGATTTTCATTTCCAAATTATGTGCCTGTGTCTGTGGGTGTGGGTGTTAGAAATCAAAATTTGCAGAAATGGTAGTTGAAAAGATGAATACTGATTAGATCATATCCAAATGTGGTTGAATCTTGTTATCTTTTGAAGATTTGATGAAAGGAATTAGTAGTTAGTATGTCAATTTGTCTTATGGAAGGAATGAAGTATGAACAAGGATCATATCCAAATGCATTTACTGCATCTGTTAGGGCTGAATTATATTAGTTGCAATGTGTTTTCGAAAGGGGGTTTTGGAAGGGATGGGTTATGGGTTCCAGTTTTTGTAGTTTAGATCATCATCATCATCATCCTACCCAGTGTGTCCCGTCCATAGAGAATTCCTATAGACAGGGTCTGGGGAGGGAAGGACGGCGGCAACTCATATCCATAAAGGAGAGCACGACCAAAAGGAGTCCCCCGGCTCAAGAAAAGATGAGGAGATAAACCCCATAAAATACTCGCAAGGAATCAGTCGTCTAAAACATGAATAAGACGCCTCCAACTACCCCTGTCCCTAGTCAGGTCCTTAGAGAGATTCAGCTCGTGCATGTCAATTTTAATTTGCTCATCCCATGTTCTCTTAGGCCTTCCCCGACTCCTCTTACCCTCTACTATAATGCTTTCAACCCTCCGAACAGGGGCGTCAAATGTCTTTCGTTGCACATGTCCAAACCATCTCAATCTACTTTCACGCAATTTTCCAGAGATAGAGGTAACCCCTAGTTTGTCTCTAAACTCTTGGTTCCTAATTCGATCCATCAATGTGTGCCCGCACATCCACCTCCACATGCGCATTTCAGTGACTTCCTTTTTATGTTCAAAAATCTTCTTCACAGGCCAACATTCTGCCCCATACAACATAGCAGGTCTGATTGCCATCCTGTAAAATTTTCCCTTTAACTTACTTGGGAACTTCCTATCACAAAGCACCGTGGTCGCTGCCCTCCACTTGAGCCAACCCGCTTGGATACGGTGAGTTACATCTCCGTCAATCTCCCCATCCCTTTGGATGATCGAACCTAAATACTTGTACTTGGTCGTACTTTTAACAACTTCTTTAGATATGACATTGAATTCTTCCCCTTTATTCTGATTTTGATCCCTAGTTCCCTATGCTATTTGGCCAATACAAGTTTGGATGATCTAAGATAACAACTAAGGTATATCATCACAGGCATTCAATAAGGAGTAATATTTGTAAAAGATCCCATATCACCACCACAACAGAACTCAAATTTTTACAATCTTTCCTAGTATTTATCCAGCCACTAAGATTCCATAAAACAAATTGGTGTAAAATAAATTAGAAGTATAAATATTTAAACAAAGTCGAAGTCGGATGTCAAACTGTATCGTAGTCGGAGTCGTAGGGGAAGGAGTCAGAGTAGAGTAATTGTTTATGTAATCCTACTCCAATCTAACTTCCACTCGACGATGTCCAAGTATATAGTCGGATTCGAAGTGATATGAAATTTCATTTATCGCAAGTGTACAATTTACTTGCAACTAAAACACAACAAAGCTTGCTTATTTTGCGCTACTCTAGTGTCACATGGTTAGGGATGACAATTCAGTCCGAATCCGACCCTAGTCCGACTCGATCCGAGGAAAATAATCCGATTCGAGTCCGAGGAATAAGACATCCGACTCTGACTCCGACTTTACGCTCCGAGTCCGAGTTAGAGACGGACCGGAGGTGGACCTTATTAAAAATCCGAGACTCCGACCCGACTCCGACCCTGAAGGACATCCGACTTTGAATTTGACTTTTACACTAATATTTTGTTGCCTTTAAAACTCTAGATGTGACTAATTCAAGCTCGCTCTCTCTTATATTAATTGTAATTTTCGATTTTGAAAAATAACTTGGTATTTTTATTTAGATTAATGAATCAAGATAAGACAAATGAAATCAAGAGAAATAAAATACGCCAAATCAAAATACGAGAAAACTTTGTTAAATTTTAGTAGTATGATTATTTCTGTTGTCAAAATTGAATTCAAATTAAAGTACAAATTTATTTGTTAAATTGTATATGAAAAATATATTTTGTTAATTTTGTATGCTTTAAAATCATTAGTACAATATCACAACGAAACTGTTTGATAATAATCCGACTCTGCATCCGACTCCGTTGGAGATCCGAGAGTCCGAGTCGGGGCAAACTTGGAGTATGCATAATCCGACTCCGAGTGGAGGTGGACTGAAAACAAAAGTCCGACTATTATCCGGACCAAAGTCGGAATATGTGTAATCCGAGCCGAGTCCGACCCATTGCCATCCCTACACATGGTAAAAAGATGAATAAATTGTAGTTAATATCTATAATCTATCTATAAAGAATACTAATGAAGAAACGAGATTGACACGTGTCAAACTCTCCTTCAACGTTTTTCCGTCCATTTACTCTACTTGGCAGCTGATTATTTGGTGAAAATAATTTCCTAAAATACTTGAATTTATTTAAGTGTCCAGAATCAAAATTGGACAACTTTTATTATTTTCTAATAAGATTTCTAGAATATTTTCAAACTGAAATGTACTAGAATGATAATCAGTATCATTTTTATATATGATTTTTCAATATTATTTCCAAAATAATATTTAATATAACAAGATTATTATGTAAATTTGTTAACAGCTGTATAAACATATAATCAATAAATTTATAGAACAATGTAAATTATTGATCTAGCCTTGAGATAATTACAATGACATCATTTTGTAGGAAACCATATAATTTAAACTTTCTGTAACATTGTCTATGGAAACATATATTAAGAATACCGTGAAATCTGTGTAAAATATATAATTACAACAAATCAATAATCGTCAATAATCAATAATCAATGATCATGGGTCGAGTTCTAACATGTATGAGTATCTAATGATCAATATACTTTTTTAGTCCATAATGGTCACATAATTGTTTACATCTTCTCTTTACCTGTCCTAATCATAACCACTTCACTATATCTCTAATGGGATATAATAAATCACTTAATTGTCTAATACCTGCTTGGCAAGATAAGTTAACAATATGAGCACAACAACGTATGTGTAATAATATACCACAAAGGATAAAAACTAAAAGCATGTTATACAAAAGTTCAATGCATTTAATGTTAGCAGTTGCGTTATTGGTACAACAACAAAATATCTTATCTAATAAGTTTCATTCTTTACATATCTCTATTAATCTATATTTCATGTTATCACTAGTATGTCTTTCGGGCTTTAACTCAAAAGCAATTATTATTTTTTGAATAAATCAATTTTAAGACTTAAATATTGGTTTGAAAACTTTGTAAAAAGTAAATGGAAAGAACAAAAAGAACGGAGGGAAGAACAAAAACTGTAACAAGTTTATCGCTAATGACTTCTGCTGCTAACAATTAAACAAAAGAATTAATTGATATAAATTAGAACTAAAAAAAATAAAAAACAAAAATGGGAAAGTGAGGAATTGTGGCCGGTTGTAAGGAGTAAGTGGAGAAGTTTATGTTACTCCTCCCTAAATGCTTAATTAAGGGACAATCATGCTTGGCAATAAAGTGAGGAATTAAGGGTGTTTAATTAGGCTTTGAAATGTCACATGAGGCATTTGTATATCATCAAAATTTCAGAAAATTCATCCATTTCCTCTTTAGTTTTTAGGCCAAAGAACAAAATGAGAGCAAAATGAGAAAAAAAATAGGGAAATTATCATTGGTGCCCCTGAGGTATGCGTTTTTATCAATGGTGTCTAAACTGTTTTTTTCCAATGGCACCCCTGACGTTTAGGGGTAATTACAACTGTGACCTTTTTGAGTTTTTTCCATTAAAAATCCGTTAAGTTTTCGAAATTAACCTAACTAGGGTTAGTTTCTTCTTCTTCTTCACTCCTTCCATGGCTGCCCTTTCTTCAAAACCCAGAAAAACCCTTAATGACCCACAAATCCATTCAATCATAAATACAAGAAATATCCTTTATATTAATGTAATTTGAGTGTTCATTCATTGATTCATTACTCTTTTTTCACTCTTATTATACAACATTACATGATTTCATAGGGCTTTTTATTCCATCATCTCATCTCCCTCTTCAACTTTAGAGGAGTATTACTTTTTTTCTTTCTATCATGAATAAATAAGTTTGCAACCTATTCTTTTAATTCAATTCTTTTCAATCTACAAATCAACCAATACCTAAACTCCCCTTCACTGTAAGTTCTTCTTTCTCTTTTTTCCCCTTATTCTTATTAATGAATAGGAAATACTTTAGCTCATTTCTTTTTCTGGGTTTTCATTCTATCGATTGAAATAATCATCTTTATGTTTCTGTGTTTATTGCAAATGATTTTGATGTGTTTCCTGTTCGTGGGTTTTTAATGTTAGATGTTTTAGTGATTATTAGTAACGAATTTGATGCGTAGCATGAAATAAGATTGAATCTTTTGATGGAGTTTTTCCAAATTTGTCTGAAATTGATGGAGTTTCTCAGAGGTAACATTCATTTATTGGAGGGGGAAGAAATTTTCTGAATGTGCGTTTGTGGATTTGTGGGTCATTAAGGGATTTTTCTAGGTTTTGAAGAAAGGGCAGTGATGGAAGGAGTGAAGAAGAAGAAGAAGAAGAAAAAGAAACTAACCCTAGTTAGGTTAATTTCGAAAACTTAACAGATTTTTAATAGAAAAAATTTTAAAAGGTCACGGTTGTAATTACCACTAAACGTCAGGGGTGCCATTGGAAAAAAAAAGTTTAGACACCATTGATAAAAACGCATACCTCAGGGGCACCAATGATAATTTCCCAAAAAAAATAATTCTTAAGTTGGTTTTTGGGTGATTACTTATGCTAATTCAATCTTTGATTCTTAAAATTGTTAGTTTTTGATTTATAGTTCTTTAACAAATTTTAATTTGTTAAATGAATTTTGTTCATAATATCATTTTATTTATTTTCCATGATTTATAATTCTTTAACAAAATTCAATTTGTTAGAAGAATTATGTTTATACCTTTTATGAGTATAATTTTTATTAATTCATATTTCTTTAATAAAATTCAATTTGTCTGAAGGATCGTGTTTAAACTTTTAGTTGATGAGGATTTTATGAAATCGTAGTTCTAACAATATCTTAAATTGTTAGAGAAATTATGTGTGTACATTTATTTATTTTAGTCATCATAACTTATAATTATTTAGCAAAATTTCAATTTTCTTGAAGAATCATGTTCATGATTTTTAAATTGCATACATAGGAAAAAAAATGATGGTGTTGAGAATATTCTAATTCAATGATTATTTATAATTTTCATTCATGATTTAAGTTGATAATGGAATTTTTTTGTATATGTAGATTTGCATATCTTGTTTTATGAATTTGTTAAAATTTTGGTTGATATCAATATTGTGATTTATAGTGGTAGTATATGTTGATTTGCATGTGTTGTGGATATAATCATTGAATCATGAAAAGAGATTAAAGGGATTTAAGTACTTAAATAAAATAAATAAATAATAATAAAAATTTCTAGACAACAATATTCATTCTCGGGAGTTGTACCTCGAACCTCGGGGTTTGAGTGCGTTTTGTTTGTTGTTTCGCCCGATTGCATTAAAAGTCTTGTAGACACTAAAATTAATTAAAAATAGTAAATGAGTGTTAAAACATATGACATTTGGTACCCAACGTAATTGATACCTTGTGGATGCAGTGGTGAAGTCGGATTTTATGTTTGAATTTTCTAAACTATCCAAAAAGGCCAACAAAGTTGCTAGTTCTTTTTAAAAGTTAGGAAACTATTGAAATTGTGATTTAATCATTTAATATTATGAAGTTTAGTGATGTCTAATGGTATAAAGTGTATTGAATGTGTAAATAAGTATTGATACGTGATTTTTGTATGTTTTATTGTGTGTAGGACCTTCGTCATAAGAGGTTGAGATTTCCATTTGTGAAGTGCTTTGAGTTGACTTATCGTGCTACTAAGGTACACGCTTAGACCATACTTTTGTAGTTGGTTATGTAAAGTAATGTTGTATTCATTCTATGATGTCACTAGTGAAAAAAACTTCATCTGCTGAGCAACAAATGATGCAGTTCTTTTAAAGACGCAACATAAACTAGATTGAAAAATGAGGGAAAAAAATAAGGGTTAAATGCTGTGGTTTTCTTGGAACCGCAACATTTAACCCTTATTTAAAAAAAAATTCCACCTCTCTTATTATTATGCTACTGTATACCTATTAAAAAAACCCGCTTCATTTGTGCATGTTCGTTCTTCTTCTTCAAGCTTTGTTGTTCTTCTTCAAGTATTAACTCACGAAATTTGAGTTTAAAGTTTAAACCCACTAAATTTGTGCTGTTCTAAAACTCCCCCATTGTCTTCAACCTAGTACGCTCGTCTCACGCTATTGTCTTCAACTTAAAATTTCACCATTTTCTTCAAGCTCTTTTTCTTATTCAAGTATTAAACCCTCGAAATTTCAACCTAAATCCACGAAATTTCATCCCACTAAACTCCTTCAAGCTATAATTTAAGGTAATTTTATATTTCAATTTCTTTAATTTCTACATTGAATGTTAGGGCTTAGTTTTTTAAAAATGTTTGTGTAGTAATGTTGTTGTTTTTCCATTGAAGGTTACATAACTTCATTGTAAAGCACACCATTATCCTCTTAATCACAAAGTAATTTTTATTTATATATCATGTTTTATTATATTTTTAAGTAATTTCTTCATTTTATTAATGAATGTAGTTGTTTTTAAGGTTTACATTTATCATAATTTTTGCTAGGGAAATTATCAATGTTACCCCTATGTTATAGCACTTTATCAATGGTATTCCTGTGGTTTTTTTAATTCCAATGGTACCTCTACCTTTTTGAGCTAATTACAAACGTGACACCTTTTTCCCGTTAAGTTGATGTTAAATGTCATTTAAAAGCAAGGGACTTTATCAATGGTACCCCTGTGTTATATCACTTTATCAATGGTAACCCTGTGTTATAGCACTTTTATATGACATTTAACGTCAACTTAACGAAAAAAAAGGTGAACAATGTCACGTTGTAATTAGCTCAAAAAGGTAGGATTACCATTAAACACAGGGGTACCATTGATAAAGTACTAGGGTACCATTGATAATTTTCCTTTTTATTATTAGTTTGTAAATTAGGGTTAATTAGGGTTGTTTATGTTAAATGAATGTCGTTAATATGAATTTTAATTAGCTGTCCAAGTTTGTGAATGTGATTGTGTTTTTATTGTTTTTATATGTGAGTATGAATGTTAATTATGATTATTAGAATAAACATAATTTGGACACAAAAAAAAATTGTGCTATATATATTATTAGGGAAATTAGGGTTAAATCAATGTTTTTAGGGAAATTATCATTGGTGCCCCTGAGGTATGCGTTTTTATCAATGGTGTATAAACTTATTTTTTTATTCCAATGGCACCCCTGAGGTTTAATGGTAATAACAACCGTGACACTTTTGTACTTTTTCCGTTAACTAACCGTTAACTTTGATTTTATTATATATGGAAATTATCATTGGTGCCCCTGAGGTTTAAGGGAAATTATCATTGGTGCCCCTGAGGTATGCGTTTTTATTTCAAACTTAACGGTTAGTTAACGGAAAAAGTACAAAAGTTCACGATTGTTATTACCATTAAACCTCAGGGGTGCCATTGGAATAAAAAAATAAGTTTATACACCATTGATAAAAACGCATACCTCAGGGGCACCAATGATAATTTCCCATGTTTTTATTATATATATATATATATTTTTTAAACAATTTATAGATTATGAAGGTTAATTATTGTAAATTATTGTAAATTGAATGATTATTATTTAATTTAGGGTTAAGTATATATGTCAAAAAATGATTATTAATTTTATTTTGAATTGATCACACTTAGGATGACAAAAGATCGTTCTTGGATTTATGGTAGCATGGAATCGTCAGAATTTGTTGATGGTGTATTAGAATTTTGTAGTATTGCCGTTGAACATCAAATTAGGACAAGGAGTGTTGATTTTTATTGCCCATGTGTCAAGTGTGGTAATGTTTCAAAGGTAAATAGTGTTGATATCCTTAGGGAGCACATACTTCGACGTGGGTTTAGGCTTCAATATCATGTTTGGATTTGGCATGGTGAGGAAGGAGTTTATAAAGAAAAAAGTGTTGTTGAGGATGTCAATGTGGATGTCAATGAGGATGTCAATGAAGATGTAGATCTTGTTGATGGGTATGAGACTGATGAAGAGAAAATCGATGAAGATGTAGATCGTGTTGATGAGATGATGGAGGGTGTTGAGGATTTTGACTTGTTGACAGAGGCTTCTCAAAAGCCTTTGTACCCCGGATGTACAAAATTCACCAAACTAACAGCTGTGTTGACACTTTTCAATATTAAGTCGAAGTTCAATTAGAGTGACACTAGTTTCACAATGTTATTAGAAGTGTTAGGTGAGATGCTTCCAGATGGAAATGAACTTCCAAAGTCGACATATTATGCCAAAAAGCTCATGTGTCCTTTCAGCTTAGAGTACCAGAAGATTCATGCGTGTCCGAATGATTGTGTACTGTATCGGAATGAAAATGAGAACTTAGAAAAGTGTCTTAAGTGTGGGTTATCGCGTTATAAGTGTAAAGGGGCTCGGGATGCTAAAGGGTCCCCGGGTAAGGTATTGTGGTATCTTCCAATAATACCTAGATTCAAGTGGTTAGAAATGAAAACAATAGTCTTATGCTTGACTTTACATGCGAAGTTCCTTTCTTAGCCTTTTTAAGCTTTTATGACACTTACTCGCTTAAAGTCGTTCAAACTTGGTTTGTTTGGCATGAAACTTGTCAAACAATTCTTATGAACATTTAGAATTGAAAACAATAGTCACATACTTGAAATTATTTTTGAAGTTGCATTTTTAAGGCTGTTAAAGCTTTTTTGGCATTTACTCGCTTAAAGTCATTCAAACTTGGTTTTTTTGGCATGATAGTGGGAGCACAACACTATTTGGTATATATTATCGTGTTGAAATGATTAGAAATGAAAACAATAGTCTTATGCTTGACATTACATGCGAAGTTCCTTTCTTAGCCTTTTTAAGCTTTTATGACACTTACTCGCTTAAAGTGGTTCAAATTTGGTTTGTTTGGCTTGAAACTTGACACACAATACTATTTTGTGTATATTATTGTCTGAAATGGTTAGAACTGAACTTATAGTCATATCTTTTCAATTACGTTCGAAATTGCGTTGTTTAGCCTTTTAAAAGCTTTTTTGGCACTTACTCGCTTAAAGTAGTTCAAACTTGGTTTGTTGGCATGAAATTTGACACACAACACTAATTGGTATATATTATTGCATTGAAATGGTAAGAAATAAAAACAATAGTTCTCTGCTTGAAATTACGTGCGTAGTTCCTTTTTTTGACACTTGCTTAGAATCGTTCAAACTTGGTTTGTTTGACATGAAACTTGGCACACATTTGTAATTAACATATTATTGTGTTGAAACCGTTTGAATTGAAAACAATAGTCATATGCTTGAAATTACGTTTGAAGTTGTGTTATAAAGTTTTTGTAGCTTTTTTGGCACTTACTCGCTTAAAGTCGTTCAAACTTGGTTTGTTTGGCATGAAACTTGGCACATAATTCTAATTAATATATGTTATTGTGTTGAAATGATTAGAATTCAAAACAATAGTAATATGCTTGAAATTATGGTTGAAGTTACGGTTATTTAGGTTTTAAAAGCTTTTTACTCGCTAAAAGTCGTTCAAACTATGTTTGTTTGGCTTGAAACTTGACACACAACACTATAACTTGACACACAACACAATTTGATATATATTATTATGTTGTAATGGTTAGAATTGGAAACAATAGTCATATGATTAAAAATTGTGTCCGAAGTTGCGTTTTTTAGCCTTTTAAAAGCTTTTTTGGCACTTACTCGCTTAAAGTAGTTTAAAACTTGTTTGTTTGGCATGAAACTTGACACACAATGCTATTTGATGTATATTATTATTTTGAAATGGTTAGAACTGAAAAAATTGTCATATCTTTGAAATTACGTTCGAAGTTGCGTTTAGCTTTTTTGGCATTTACTCGCTTAAAGTAGTTCAAACTTGGTTTGTTTGACATAAAACTTGATACATAACACTATTTGGTATATATTATTGTCTTGAAATAGTTAGAAATGAAGACAATAATCATATGCTTGAAATTACGTGCGATGTTCTTTTTTTAGCCTTTTTAAAGCATTTTTGGAACTTACTCGCTTAAAGTCGTTCAAACCTGGTTTGTTTGGCATGAAACTTGGCATACAATTATAATTAACATATATTATTGTGTTGAAATGGTTAGAATTGTAAACAATAGTCTTATGCTTGAAATTACGTTTGAATTCATTTTTGGAAAAATTGCCCAGAATAATCCAACTTTTGTCCGATTTTTCTACAATAATCCCAAGTATTGAATAACCATGAATAATTTCATCTATTGATACTTGTTTCCCGTGGCATCCAAGCAGGTTAAGGAACCGGCTGCAGCAGGTAAGATGATTATTGCTTTGCAATCTTCATTTATATCTTCTTCACTGATATTTCCTCCATTAAAATCAGTTTACCAACTTCTCCATTTAAAACCATTATTTCTCTTATTAACCTTGTCCTTCTCCATTAAATACCATGATTTCTCTCATTTACCAGCTTCTTCTCCATTAAAAACCATTATTTCTCTAATTTCCTTCATTGAATTCAGTTTACATGAGCCACCAAAATATTTCAATCTAATTCGTTTTCTTTTAAATACACCACCATACCACCACCTCAATGTAAATGAATCTAAATAACTAGCCTAGTACACAATTTATTTAACAATAAATAAATTAAAATAAATACGTGAAAACAATTATATATGTTAATTCAAAATCATAAATTGAAAAATCAGAAAAAGTAGAAGGAAAAAAAACTTACCCATGTAGCTAGATGAACTGGGCAAACGAAATTCTTCAATATTGATTTTTAAATGTCAAAGCTTCAATCTTCATGCACTAATGGTGGAGTGAGTGCAAATAAAAGTATTCTGCTTTGTTTGGTGATCAATGGCGTTATTGAACAAGAGGAGGGAGATGAAGACTTGGTGGGAGAGCATAAATGTCATTTAATAAAGTAAAAAAACAATTATTTCCGTTCATAACCGGTAACAGGTAAGGTGACAATGCCACGAGAAACAAGTATCATTAGATGGGGTTATTCATGGTTAATCAATACTTGGGATTATTATAGGTAAATCAGCCAAAGGTTGGATTATTCTGAGAAAATTTTCCTTTATTTTTTTAGGTTTTTAAAGCTTTTTTTTCACATGCTCGCTTAAAGTCGTTCAAACTTGGTTCTTTTGGCATGAAACTTGGCACACAACACTATTTGGTATATATTATTGTGTTGTAATGGTTATAGTTGAAAAAAATAGTCATTTGTTTGAAATTACGTCCGAAGTTGTGCCTTTTAGCTTTTTTAAAGCTTTTTGGCAATTCCTCGTTTAAAGTTGTTTAAACTTTGTTTGCTTAGCATGAAATTTGACACACAATATTATTTTGTAGATATTATTGTCTTTGTTTTAAAAAGCCCATGAGAGGGGTGTAAAAATAGGAAGGATAGGAAGGAGTAACTACCGTTGATTGATTAAGATCTAACGATCGAAAAATATTTGTCATAGCAGCAGATCTAGTAACACATATTTATTAAGAAAGCATCACACATTAATTTAGAAACATGTTTATCTAAAGTATCACATAATAATTAAGAAAGCATCACACCCCTATCCTTCCTGTTCTTAAACGCGTGCAAGATGGACCATTGATCTAAGATCTAATGGATGAAATTCCTTCCTATCCTTCCTATTTTCACACCCCTTCTTATTTGATCCTAAACCCATATATATATATATATATATATATATATATATATATACATATATATATTTATTATATTTATATTATATATATATATATAGGTTTAGGATCAAATAAGAAGGGGTGTGAAAATAGAAAGGATAGGAAGGAATTTCATCCATTAGATCTTAGATCAATGGTCCATCTTGCAAACTGTGATGCTTTTAATTATGTGATACTTTCTGATAACATGGTCACTTGAAAGTGTGATGTTTTTAAATTAATGTGTGATGCTTTCTTTATAAATATGTGTTACTAGATGCTGCTATGACAAATGTTTTTCGATCGTTAGATCTTAATCAATCAACGGTAGTTACTCCTTCCTATCCTTCCTATTTTCACACCCCTTCTCATTGGACCCTCCTTATATATATATATATATATATATATATATATATATATATATATATATATATATATATATATATATATATATATATATATATATATATATATATATATATATATATATATACTCTAAATCCTCTAATCTTATCTAAATATCTATATCTAAATCTAAAAAACGCGTAAGGGTTGATAACTGTTCATTATGAACACTGATTTTACTGTTAGAATGCTTTTCCACATTTTTATTGGTTTTTCTTCGCACTTTTGCCTGATCTTCCCTTTTCTCCATTTTTTCGGTTCATCTACCCTCATCCTCCATGGGAAGTGTTCAGGTCAGATTTCAGCCTTGACATGGGAAGTATCTTGCTGCCGTGTCGGAGTCGGTGGTTAATACAATTGATTTTGATACTTGGGAATGTGTTGAGCAATTACAGGTTTTTTTCATTCTCATATTCCACCCGTTTGGTTGCATTTGTTCAGCATTTGTGGCAAAAATTTTCATCATTTTGTTATTTTTGTTCCTTGAAAGTTTCCATTTCCTCCATCCCTTTAAAACTTGCATGATTGCTTTGAGCAAAGATAAGAATTGTTCTCAAATATGAAATTGTTGCTATGTCTTCCTTTGCAGAGAAAACAAGCAGACACGCATCGATTCGATTTCATCTTCAATGGGTTCTTTTTGTGGTAAGGTTTTAATTTCTTTTCTGTTGCTTACTAATTGAAGTTTAAGAGATTTATACTTGTATTTGCTTTAATGGATTCTTGTTTATGTTTACTGGGTTCTTGTTTATTTTTCTATTTGCTTTACTTTTGCTTAAAAGTTTTCAATAATTTGCTTTTCATTTTAGTTTTGATTTCATCTGATTTTCAATTTCATTTAGATTTTACATTAGGTTGCTGTGTGTTTCGTTTAGATTTTACATTGGTTGCTGTGTTATTGTATATTTCGTTTAGATTTGGAAACTTCTTTTCGTTTTTTGTAGTTCATATGTAATAAATTTTGTAGTTCATTATATTAAATTCGTTGTTTAGATTTTACATTAGGTTGTTGTGTTCTTGTTTATTTTGTTTACAATTGGGGATTTCTTTTCGTTTTTTGTAGTTCATAGGTAATAGATTTTGTAGTTCATATGGAATTCATGTAGTAGGTTAATGTGTTTTTTTGTTTTACAATTACAATTTAGTTAGATTTTACATTTGACTGCTTTTCTTTTTTTGTTCAATTTTGTAGATTTCCAATTTCGTTTAGATTTTACATTTGACTGTTTTTCGTTTTTTGTAGTTCATATGTAATAGATTTTGTAGTTCATATGAAATTCATCCATTAGGTTGGTTTTACAATTTAGTTTTTCATGATTTTCAATTTCATTTAGATTTTACATTTAACTGCTTTTCGTTTTTTGTTCAATTTTGTAGATTTTCATTTTGTTTTGCTTTTACATTTTTCTGGTTTTCGTTTTTTGTTAATTTTGTAGTTCATACAAAATTCATCCAGTAGGTTGTGTTTTTTGTTTTACAATTTAATTTTTCATGATTTAGTTTGCTTTTAGTTGTTTACTCATTTAAATGATTAATTGTTTTAATGAGGTTTCAATTCTTTTACTTCTTTTGTTTTTCATTTTACTAAAGTTACATTTAGTTATTTTTTCACCACCCTAGATTATCATTCTTGTTCTTCCTTTTTCTCCACCTTATACCACGCAACTTATTACTCCTTTCTAAAGTAAGATAAATTAAATATTAAGAATGTTATAAAGCACTTTATAACTTAATGTAAGTGAGCACCGTAAACTTATAATTGATCATTTTAAGAGTATAAGTGATTGTTTTAAAAAGATAACTAAACCATTTTAGAATGAATGTGATCACTTCTAAATTAATGTAAGTGATTAAGAACGATTACAAGATCACTTAGAGTTTTAAAGGGATCACTAATAATTTTAAAACTATTTATTTGTAAAAAGTAAGTGATCACTTTAAGGTTGTTAGTGATCACTATAAGAGTGTAAGATATCACTTAAGGTTATCACTAACAATCTTAAAATTGTTTAACTGTAACCTTAAAATTGTTTACTTGTAAGTAGGGGCTTTAGGTTCACTCAAGGCGTCCGACAACTTAGGGCATTAAGAAAACGGGGACATCATACTCATATATTAACAAATTACTAATACTTTTTGCTCCGCCCTTACTTTTTAGCAGTTTGTGATCACTTTAAGATTATAAGTTATTACTTTAAGGTTATAAGTGTTTATTTTAAGGTTGTTATTAATCAATTATGTAGTGATCATTTGAAAATGATCAATGCTCATGGTGAATCTCAAAGATATACATTTCCAAAATTTAATAAGTTATCACTTCAAGATTATGATAGTGATCATTATAAGCACCGCATGTAAGTTATTTCTATAAGGTTATAGTAATCACTTTAAGCTATAAATCATATAATATATATAAACGATCAGAATCAATATTCTAATTGTTAAATAGGCTACCAGTATAAGTTCCTCTTATTGTGAGACGGTTCCATACAAAATGCTCTATTATCTATTAGTTTTGTTATTCTTAAAAATTTTGATTTGATTTTGAATTCAAAATAAAAAGAATATTATTTATTGGTATTTATTCAACATTTATTATAATGTAAGAACCCTCTTTTAAAAAATGTAATTCGAATCCAGTGCATAAATGCACTTCAAAACCATTTTAAAAAACCACAAAATATTGAAAGACATCCTTTCTCAATATATATTTGGTCCATCATGTTCGAATCTTAAGACACACCAAAGCTCCCCCCCCCCTTTTTTTTTACCTTAATTAAATCCCACCAAAAACCAAATTTCAAACATTTTTGAGATTTAATTTTCACCCTTTTGTTATATTCCCTTTAATTCACAAGTCAATATTAATATCTCTAATATTCTTAGCTAAAAATTATATAAAGTTGATGTTAAAATCCTTGCATTGAGGCAAGTTTAACAAAATTCTACATTACTATGTTCTAAATATAAATTAAGAATAAAATACGAATAAAAGTAATAATTGAATAGTAGCCAAATTAAATGAACTATTAGCTTGAATAGGAGGGATTAACTTATATATTACATCTATCCCTCTAATTTTGTAATAATTGTCATTTTGATATGTCTCACTTAATTTATATCATTTTTATTTTTTGTCAATAGCCCATTATTTTCTTTTTTTAATCTCATACACATTATAACCGTCTTTTAAAATCATTTATACAATTCATTTTATCCCTTTATTTATTATCAATTTCTTAAAACCTCATAATTTTTCTTTGCTTCAAATCTATTGAGTATGAGACACAAAGGTACGTATACATATTTTTTTGACTTTTCACAATAAGATGTCAAAGTACACATGTCAAGATATAATACGGCTGTCACTCTCCAAATATCCCCTCCGTCTCATTTAATTTGCAGTATTTTCCATTTTGGTTCGTCCCACTTAATTTGCATCATTTTTATTTTTAGATTATGGACTATCACTTTCTTTTAATCTCATCCATACATTTTTAACTCTCTTTTAATTTCATCCACACAATTCATTATCTCTCTTTATTTAATACCACTTTTTTAATTCTCACCAATTTTCTCTATGCTACTAATTCATCCGAACAGAGGGAGTACATGCTGTACATCCTACTCCGGTAAATTCATCAGCCACATAGAATAAAAAGGTGGACTTTTTGTCCCAGTTCTTGTTTTATTCTTTATAATAAAATAAAAATAAAATTTGAATCTTAATCTCAGCAAAGAGACGTTGCAAACTTTTTGGAATTATTTTGTTTGTCTTAATTTTTTCAAAAAAGTTTTTATTTTGTTTATTTTAAAAAAATTTAGTCCCACCTTTTAAATTTAATCAATGCTTGCTCCCCCATTTAATGCTACACAGACCCCAGAAAAATATAGACGTTGCCCACCATTGATAGGAAAGAGAAAAACAAGAACATTCAGATTTTGGAGAATCCTTCTTACATCCTATCATTGTAAGTTTTTATCACTTTTCTTTTCTTTAATTGAAGTTGCGAATTGTTTTTTATAAATGGTTCGTACTGAAATTATATTTTGTTCGTTAATTTTCTGAATCTGTGGTAGTGGAAGATGGGTTTTTCTTGATAATGTGATTCGGCAACTACTTTAATCATACTTTCAACTTAAAATTTTTAGTATGAAAATTTGTAGTGGCTATTTTAGTTACTAAAATGAGGCCAATTTTGTTACCGTTAGGTTATTTGAATTGTTTACTTGTTGTAATTTTCAATTTGAGTAGTTGATATTATGCCTCTTCACATCATGAAAGTAAAGATGCATTATTTGATTTTCATTTCCAATATGCGCCTGTGTATGTGGGTGTTTAAAATCAAATTTGCTGAAGTGGGTAGTTGAAAAGATTTGATCTTGTTGAATCTTGTTATCTTTTGATGATTTGATCAAAGGCAAGGGCTGGCCTTACATATTTTGAAGCCTTGGGCGAAATAGCGCATTGGGACCTTTTCCTTTGCAATTTATAACCTATATGGACGTTCTACATATATTAATTTTTCTTTATTGACATGGGGCCCTAGGTGACGGCCCCTCTTGTCTCCCTTAGGGTCGGACCTGATCAAAGGAATTGCTATTTAGGAAGGAATATAGTATGATTAGAGATCAAATGAGTGTAAGGGGACTTAATTTACTGCAGTCTTGTAGTTATGTTATGGCTAAATTAGTTGCAATGCAGAATCTAAATTAGTTGCTAAGTCTTTCTTTCCTCGAGTTGTCCTTGTCGAGGAACTTAAGGTGATGCCTGTTATATTCTCTATTAGTCCTGTGTTCATAGCGAATGGGTGAGGAAAGTGGGGGTTCCATTTTTTCTTGTTTAGCTATGACATTTAGGATGAGAAGGTGAAGGAATCGTAGGGATCCATTTTCCTTCCCTTGAAAAGGAAAATGGAAGCTCACTCCTGAACCCTGCTCCCCTACTTCACCTGCACCTTTTACCTTCTTTCCTTCGTCTTAAAACCACTAACTTTTGGTCAATACAAGCTTGATGATGGCCTAAGTTAGCATGTATATCATAAGTGGCATTCAATATTTGTAAAAAAGGTTGTCGAGAAATATGAAGTTTAAATCTTTGTGCTATGACTAGGTTGAAGATTCACCTGCCAGTGGCAAAACATTCAGAAGTGGACCTGTAATTATAAATGTTAAAAGTGTTTCAAGTCGGTAGATAGCAAGAATGGTAGGTGAAAAGCATGGATCAAAGAGTGGGCGTTATGTTGGTGGCTTCTTGCAGCTGTTTGACTGGAATGCAAAGTCTAGGAAGAAGCTATTTTCGAGCAAATCTGATTTTTCAGGTGAAGCTAAATTCTTTTGTGTATGTTTGTCGGTTGTTTTTGCAGATGTGCACATTAATTGTTTGCTTCACTGATTTGTTTTGTTCAACCTGGATAAGTATCTTTTTGTTTCTTGCACAGATGAATCAAAGCAAGGAAGGAGAGGCGAGGAGAGTTTTGCTAGGACAAGAACACTTGTGGTAAGACTTTATTCAATGTTACAATCTGATGAAAGTTTAGCATGAAATGTGACTTTAGATGTTTTGACTGACTACAATATCCCAGGACGATGATGATGAATTCAGAGCGTTTGGTGCAGCATTGAATGTGAGAGGAGGTAGTGATTATAGTTGTGCATCATCTGTCACTGATGAAGATGGATATGGAACAAAAGCTCCCGGGGTTGTCGCTAGGCTCATGGGATTGGATTCATTACCGACATCAAATGCAATGGAGCCGTACGCTACCCCCTTTTTTGATTCTGTCTCTCTCGGAGAGGCTCCATTTAGAGAACGAAATCTTGATTTATATCACGATCCTCAAATCATGCACCCGAGCGACCTATATTACAGAATGGAGGCTACCATTAGGAATAATGATTTGGAAAATAGATCTCTAAAGTTGCCTGGTCGAGGAATTCAGAAGTTTCAAACAGAAATTTTGCCTCCAAAATCAGCTAAAACCATACCTATTACCCATCACAAGCTTTTATCGCCAATCAAGAGCCCCACTTTTGTCCCATCTCAAGATGCAGCTCATATCATGGAAGCCGCTGCAAAAATAATTGAGCCTGGCCCATCAGCACCTCCTCGAGCTAAAATATCATCTGCTGGATCCTCAGTCCCTTTTAAAGTTCGAGAAATAAGAGAGAAACTGGAAGCCGCGCAGAGACCTAACAAGACTTACGAACCATCAGAAAGGCCTGTTGATTCTAATGCTGTCAAGTATCTAAGAGGGCAGCCGATGAACAAGAGTTTAAATGGATCAGTTGAGACAGCATCATCATTTAGGCCATCTCCAAGAAGGGAGGATAATTCTGCCGTAGTAGATAAAGGAAAATCAATATCACTTGCCATCCAAGCTAAGGTCAATGTCCAGAAAAGGGGAGGTTTGACTTCAAGTAGTAGATGTACAGGAGAGTCGGAAGCACAGGATGATAATAAGTCGAAAGCAAATGGTTTGAAGTTCTCAAACAGGAAATCTCCGAACCAAAGCACAAGTTCAGTGTTAAGGCAAAATAACCAGAAACAGAACTGCCCTCCTCTTAAGGACAGAACAGCTCCTAAGGCTTCAGCAGTTACTACAACAGGTAAAAAGGCTGTTTCCGAGAGCACTTTTCATGATCGCAAAAAAGGTTTAACTAGAGAAAATGGGAATTCAAGAACAGGTTCAAGGAGATCTAGCTTGCTAGCGAGGGAAAATGATAATGGGGCTCCTTATGCCGGAGGGAGACACAATCCTAGAAAGAAAAGATCAATTGGTGGAAATCTGAATTCCAACAAGAATCAGGTCACTGAAAACATGATGATAGCTAGCAAACATGAAAAACAAAGCCAATCTTGTGTAGTGGCTGATAAGAAATATAATTGGATTGAAGAAAGCCGAAGGAAAGGAACAGATGTCGTTTCGTTTACTTTTACTGCTCCTATTACCCGGTCTCAGCATGGTTTAGAGACTCCTAGACAGTTTGCAGAAAAAGGCAATAAGGTTTTCTCTGATGATGGAAGCAAAATGTTGTCTAACTCGGATTTGAAATTTTTATCTTCTCCGGGATTTAGTGAAATAACAGGTGATGCTTTGAGTAAACTGCTGGAGCAACTAACCTCTAACTTATCAAATTCCCATTCAAGCCTTGTCGAATCGGGTATGTCTAAAGAACCAGCTCAGGCAACTGTTGTCCCTGGTAGTGCTGAGAGCATCACAGGGGGGAAGACTGATGAAAAATCGTCTCAACAAGACCCAGTAGGGACTGATGTAAATACCGATATAATTGCCAATCAAGCTGAACAATTCAAAAGGAAATTCGCATTTCAGGTACAAATTTTTTATTGACATCTTGAATTCTATTTTAAAGTGACAAACTTTTTTACTTCAAAAATTTATGTTTGCACTGGTAGCCACTTTTAGATGCATAGTCTGAACTCTGAATATGCATGGATCCCGAATAGCTCATATATTTATTCTTAAATGTCAACCATCTTGATTATTTTCTTCACCTAAAAGAAAAAAACTAAATATGGAAGTCTAAGTCTTTAGGTAAAGCAATTAAGCGAGCTACTAATTTTTCTGAAGCAATAAGTTGAAAATCTTCTAATCTGTCTCTGTTTGCTTCGGAAGAGGATGTATTTATATAGGTATCGAGCAAGGCCTAGATCGGTTGGGAGGGTGTTGTAGATCAGAAGTTCCAAGAGTTTATATTGGAGTCACATGAGCAGAAAAACTCGATATGTTAGCAATAAGGAAACATTGAAGTTTCCAGCTATGCAAAGAAGCAGGAAACTTTTTCTGAAGTTTCTGGATATTGCGAACAAAATGATATTTTTCCATATTCCCCAGTATTTGAATTAACCATTGGTCTTTTCATTTTCACCCTTCTTCAAAATGATATTGAGAACAAATGATTTTCGTTTTCCCTCATCAAAGTTTCATGCTATGAAAAATGTTTGTTTTAAAACTAAACTTATCGTTTTTTCGAACTTCTAAATGAGTTATTATTTAGTTTTAGTGTTTTTGAAATCCAAATATTTTTTTGGATTATTTGATGATTTTTGCGTACATGAGCGTATGGCATTATTAATATTTGCTTTCTGAAATTAACAGTATAATTTTTGCTTAGTATTTTGCACTATATTTTGAAAATAAAGGATTTTTGTTTTGCTGAGGGCTTCAAAAACATTTGAGACGGCCCTAGTGTTGTGTTTTGTTTCAGAAAATTGAGGATCTTAAGGGTATTGTTATATTTTACTCCAATACTGTACTTGTTAATATTAAGTAGAATGAGAGTAAAATGAGGATCTCAAGGACACTGTCAATAGAAGGATCTTGGATGGCGTTCAGAATTTTTACTGGTATTTACAAAATGTCTTATATTGAGATCATCGAATAGTATCGCCAAGGTAAGTTTATGTCATCCCTGTGCCTATAAGAGCAAGGTTTGTGATGAACCACACGGCATTCATGATCTATGCAAATAAAATGCATAAGCAACGACAGTTGCAAATTAAGTGGGAAAATGAATTGTCTTATTTTGATTTTTTTAATGTTATTTCTGCATCAGTTTAACAGATTGTATTGCTTAAAGGTAGAAGACCAACTTTTGGCACCATTTTATCAATAAAAGAGTGGCTAATAATCTTTTCCTTGATCAGGCGGGCGAAGCAATGGAAGAAGAATATGATTGTGACAATGCTGAAGCTATAAAATGGAATGATTGTCATTTTCCAAGTCCAATTTCCACTCTAGAACCTTCCGTCTTGACAGAGAGTTGCTTTTCTACAGAAAGTATGCTTAGTAGCATCACAGAAGGTAATAACAGTCTCAGAATATCACTTACATATACTACTATATACTGCTATCTAAAACAATAGATTGGTTGTGGATCTTTTGGGTTGGGGTTATGTGGTTCGCTTAGTCATTTGGTTATGCACAAAATGAGGTGAAGTAGTTTTCGATATGCGTATGGGCCCAAGTGTTACATTCGACTAATTCATAGAAGAATCACATTTGCTGTCGTGTCCTTGTACGTGTCCAAAATCTAATATGGTTGTTAGAGCTAAAATGAAAAGTTCAAGTAACATAGTTTTAAATGAATTTTGTGCAAATCTAGTCCAATGCTGACATTTTATTACAATTTTTCAGAGAGCAAACAGTGTTCATCAGTTCTGGCTCAAGAAGTGATCGAGTTAAGTTCTTCACAGAAGTTACACATTGTGGAAACTGATACTGACACATTAGATTCAGCTTCATCTGTATCATCTCAAGTTACTGTCGAAAGACATTCCTCGAAATCGACTGCGTGGGAATTAGGATATGTGAAAGACATACTCTGCAATGTGGAGCTAATGTTTAAAGATTACGTGGGTGGTCGAACACGAGAAATAGTAAACCCCCACCTCTTTGATCAGATGGAAAGACGCCTAGGTGGGAAAAAAGATGAGTCTAAACTCGAAAGGAAAATGTTGTTTGATTGTGTTGGGGAGTGTTTAGATTTGAAATGCCAGCGATTCGTAGGAGGAGGGTTTGAAATGTGGATGAAAGGCATTGCAACCTTGAAGAGAAAGGATAGATTGGCAGAGGAAGTTTATAAGGAGATCCAGGTATGGAGAAACTTGGGAAATAGTATGGTGGATGAGTTAGTAGATAAGGATATGAGCAGTAAATATGGCAGATGGCTAGACTTTGAAGTGGATGAATTTGCACTTGGAGTAGATATTCAAGACCAGATTTTAAATTCTTTGATTGGGGAAATAGTTTCTGATGTCTTGTCTTGTAAACAATTATTATGATTTTGTCTGTCTGTATCTTTTCCTGTAAGAAAGTTCATTGATTAATGATGTTTTGCAAACTAAATCGGGTCTTGTCCCATCTTAGCATGTACCAATTTCTTTATGAGTAACTTGAATTCGGTCTCTCAGGAGGACGGCTGATAAATTTGAACGTATGAAATCACTTATTAAAATTAGATTTATGACTAGGTTCTTAAATTAAATACAAAGATATTTCAAGAAATTAATTATTGAATTTAAATTATAAAGTATAAATGGCTTAAAAGACAAAGGAATAACTAAATTATAAAATATCATAGTGTATATTGAGACTTAAAAAACCCTTTAAATGCTAATTTTATACTCCCTTCGTTCTTTTTTGTTCTTCTCATTTACTTTTTGTACAGTTTTCATAGCAACTTTTAAGCCTAAATATCTCTAAATACGCATTATAAAAAATATATAATAAAAAAGTATACATTAAGACGAATCTAAGGAGATCTCATATGGATATATTTTATCATCTATAAATTTTTTAAAAATCTTAATTAAATTTCTCTCTCCAAAAATGAAATATTCTAAACAAGAAGAACAAAAAAGAACGGAGGGAGTAAAAGTTTTCAAACATCATGCTTTTTTTGCTTTTAAAAAATGAGATTGCACCTATTTTTATAGAGATGTGTGGATGTAAATTGAGAAAAATAACTCGTGAGAGGCATGGAACGCGTGAGAGAAAACATTACAAATTGAGGTAGTTTTACCTCTGACAATTGACTAGGATAAATCTAATTGAAGGCGCCAAGTCATATCCTACACCTCCAATAGTCTTGCCTGGCCTTAATACACCTCTTATATGTCTTATTGTTTGCCATGATTATTGGTTGTTATTTATATTTCTTTGACTCACGGTTGTTGTTTGTTACTTATTTCTTTGACTTATGTTATTATTATTAGTCTTAATACATATCTTATACGGTTTGTTTGGCATATGATGTATTTTGAACCATTTGTTTTCATTTGCAAGTCTTTTTTCGAGCCATAAATCCCACTATCCTCAACCTTTTTATCCCTTTTGATAAGGGTATGGTAAGTTATATTCGAACCCTCCACAAACCTTGAGCGCATCTTCCATGAAGAAAGTATATTAGGGATGTTTTTGAAGAAAAAGTTTTGACAAATAGAACTTTAGATTGAACAAATAAACTACAAGCTACTCAGCTTATCACCCAACAATTCATAGGTGTTATCTATTATAGATGCATCAAGGTTGGAGGCCTGGAGCAATAACATCTACTAATGAGCAAAAGAGATGTTATACCCACTTCATTTGCTAACTAGAAAAGGCTCTAAAATCACTTTTACAAATATTGACATCACAAATAGATGCAGAGTACACTTGCTAAGCATGAGCAACTACAGTCGGCTGCATTTATACACAGTATTCAATCGAGAAAAAGAGCAATACAAAAGAAGAAACAGCAAGACAAGTTTCTTTCATTAATAGCAACCTTCACAAAAGAAGATCCCGGGCAGTCATGTTTGGTTCCTCGTTATACAGGATATAAAAAAGAGTTACCTGGTTTTCTCAATAGCAATATAATTTACAAATATGATCAACTGATAGCTGTACAAACGATTTGTGGATTTATGTTCTATAAAATAATTTCCTAGATACAGAAGTATCAAACGAAAAAAAATGAAAAGCTCATCGAAGATCGACCACATCAAACCTCAATTTTGGGTTCATATAAACATGTGAGCAGTGTTCATATAATGGGCTACCATCAGATGGTTCTTCATGAGGGTGAAATCCACGCTGTTCACAATTTCGGATCACAGAAACACCACCTGGGTCGGACAGGTGAAATATCCCATGTGGACTGCAGTGATACAAACAAGTCAGAATAAGGGATACACCATAGCTAAAGAGTGTCTTCTAGTGAGTTGAAATCTTGTGCAAGATACCAAGAACATAGTGTCATTAAGAAAAATTACACTTTAGTTAACTCTTGATCTTTCTCGTTCTTTAAATTGTAATTTATGCTGTTTTGACATACAAGAAGCAGTTCAACTGAGCAGATCTACCTTGGAGTTCATAGAGACACGGTGTAAGGTGAGCCTAGGTTTCAATTTCTATAAGTACATTTTCTCACAAGGAAAATAGAACTTGATCATGATTCATGACAAGATGCAAATTGTTGGAGCTTGTAACCTAGGTTGCATAGATTTGCGTAGAGAACTAGAAATTGGATGATCATGGGTAGGGTCTAACTTGAATCTTATTAATCCAGAGTCTGACGAATTTTATTTTTTAGGTTCGGATTGAACCCAGACATGTATGGTTTAAAAAAGACGGACCCTTAGCCAAACCCTTAGGATCTACAAGATCAGAGTTCGAAACACAAATCCAAAATTTTTCTTGCTTCAACATATATTAGTATTATCTTTTATTTTTTTTTATACTGAGAGACGCTATAAAACTAGAAGAGAACAAAATCGTTCCAAGTGGATGCTTCAAACACCTTGAGACCATATCTTCGAATAGTGGAGATATCCAATAAAATGTGACACATAAAATTAGAGGTAGGTGACAACAACGGAGAGCGATTGCTAAGTTATTGTGTAATAAGTATGTGATTGAGGTGGCTAAAGGGTAAGTGTTATCGAACAACCATCATACTAACACTAGATCAAAATGTTGGGCTTTTAAAACAAATAAGAGTAGAAAGATAGGAGTAGTGGAATTGTGAATGCTTCAATGGATGAGTGGGCATGCCTTGAGGGATATAATTTGAATTAAAGATATAATTAAAGCTTTAGGAGTCGCAAATATTGAGGATAAAATGAAAGAGAATTTATTTAAAATGGTTTGGACATGTGCAAATATATTAGCAAACTGGTAAAAAGATAGAAAGTTAAAACTCGAGGCACTTACAACGAGGGCGATGAAGACAGAAGATGACTTGAAGGATAAGAATAGAAATTTATATGAAAAATTAGATTTACAAATTGAGATGATAGAATATCAAAACAAATAGTAAAGAAGGATCCGTGTGGACGACCATGGCTCATATAGCATTATAGCTGACCCCAATGCATTGTTGGGGTGTGCATAAGAATATGATGGATTAGAATGTTTAAGCTTTTATCATAGTAGAAAGATGAGAGTAGCGAAAATGCAAATGCTTTGATGGATAAGTTGGCATAACTTGAGAAATAGAATTGGAAACAAAGTTACAAGAAAAGATTTAGCCGTTTAAGGGTTGCAAATATTCAGGAAAAGATAAAAAAAGGATTGTTTAAGACGATTTGGGCATGTTCAAAGACTAGTATTAGTAAACCAGTAAGGAAAATGGACAGTTGGAGATCAGAACACATAAAGAGGGCAAGGAAAACCGAAAATGACTCTGAGGACAAAAGTGGAAAATGTTATGAAGGATCTCTTACAAATTGAGATGGTAGAAAATCAAAATGAATGGAGAAGAAGAATTCATGTGGACAAACTTTGCAAATTGGTTTATGTAGCCAATCCTAATCTACTGGGATCAAAGCTATGGTATTGTTGTTGAGCTGAGCTTAAGGGTTATACAAAAAATCACTAGTTTGCTTAAAAGTACAAAAGAAAGATGGAACATACCTAGATGAATCTGTAGGTGCCATAACGATTGCAATTGCCTCTGGTAACATGATCTGAAAAAGAAGTTGATGCAAGATTAGTTCATCAATGAATTATAATGGAAAAGTGGCAATAACATCTACAATTATGATGCCTCAAATATATTGCCAAGTACAACCAGGAAACTTAAACAAGCACCAAGATTCAAATCACAAGGGAAAAGATTCACCAAAGCATAATCTACAATAACCCTAAGTCCTGAGGCCAAAGTTCGCTAAGGGTGTGATTGGATAGAGGGAAATAAAGAGAAATAAAGGGAAAGGAAGGTGAAGGATTTGGAGGCATGAAAGATCCTTTGTTTGAATAACAAGAAAAGGAGGGGAAGGATTTGGAGGGATGAAGGATCCTCCGTTTGAGGGAAGGATTTGGAGGGATAACATGGTTAAGTTTTGCTAAGGTTACATCTCTCCGAAAGTGGAAAGATTTGGAGGGAAAATGCTCATTCCCTTCCCTTACCTACCCTCTCTCCTTCATTTCTTTTCTCTCTAAAATTGTTATCCAAATACAAAATGGAAAAGCATAGCATCTCCAGTGATGGCATCTAAAATTTAATTCCAAGTACAACTAGCTACAGCACCATGATTCCAATTGCAGGAAGGAAGATTTGCCAAAGCATAAGCTGAAATCACCCCAAGGCCCAAACTTATTATACAAAGCAAATTGTTATCACCATAGCACATATGTATTACACATTCATATAGTACACGCCTTATAACTTGCTGGTATTTTAGCCAATTATATTTTTTCAGCCATCTAATTGAGAAGTTACACGATTAATCAATCTTAATAATCAAATGATCCAGCAAGACATTAAAATAAACACAAGTCAGAGAAGCAAAAACAATTTTCTTTTACCTGATAAGAGTAATGGGTATGCAAGTCAACTGATGACATAAAGCACGTCTGTGTAGGGTGTGTCTGTGAGCATGAAAATATGAGAAGTAGCGTTAGAATATCTGTGGAGAAGTATTCAAAACTTCAAATAATTTATAGAGAAGGTTTATGTGATAAATCCATATTTACAATAGGAGGGGTAGAATAGTCTTTTAGCGAAGCTTCAAGAAAAGGAATATTATGTAACCAATCTAACAAATGGCAACAAGTTTGTTAGGCTTGTTAGCTATATACAGTATGGTATAATAATGTGATTGGCATGATTATGAATATACTAATACATTCTCCTCTCTAATTCCATTTTCCCCTCTTTTCTATTCCCTGTATCCCCTTCCCTTCCCTATCTAATCCCCTCTATCCTTATTCTTCTTGTTTCTCTCTACCTTTCTTACTCACTGTAGCTACTTGGTTGATCACAGTTTATTGAAGGACAACTGCATAGTTGAGGTATAGAGATTTGACACTCATGCAAAGTACAGTGATTGGAAAATAAGTTAAAAGAATTTAAATATGAAGCACAATAAAATCACTTGACCAGAGTGAGAAACTTAACCCCGACACAAGCAGATAATACAGCAAGAATTAAGGGATAAAAATTATCATAGTAAGTAACAAACCAATTTTCCAGAATATAAAACTCACATGAATCCATCCAAGAGGAAATAGTGATGCTTTGTCTTGAACATCAAATATTTCTTCCTCGTTTAATGTCTGGCACTGTAAAGAGTTAATAGATTTTTTGTTAATTCATGGCATGAGCAATAGCAGTAAAGTCAACAGAGTACTACAGGCAAATGTTTAGTAAGCATTATTCATTATCTAGTACTCTCATTGATGAGATATCTGGTATGCCCAAAGCTAAATCATTGGAAATAATCAGTTCACTCCTTGTCTTCAAGAGCTAATTAAAGTAAAAATACAATTCATAGTGCATGCTTATGTATATTGGTTCAAGTTTCATACTAGGCCGATGCTGGGAAATTTTCCAATAATAATGTTTCCTAACTGTAAGCAAATGCACAAAAAAGCAAATACATAATGGAACCGACACATGCCAATGCAGATAGCATAACACACACACGCATTCACATTTCACACACTAGAAACCATTAGTACACAATATATAAGGACTTTGAAAATCGAAGAAAGAATGAAGACATGGCAGAGGAACTAAGTCAAACACCCTGCAGTTCGGCTACGAATACAGTTTGAAACACATTGAATAAAGAGTTGATCAAGAACTTCTTGATGCAACTGAATAACATAACAAGGACAAAAATATTAGCCAACAACTTCTCCTAGGGAATCTTTAACAAGTTCTACCAATCCAAGAAACCATTCGCTTTTTATCTTCTTTGGACCCCGTCCAGATGAATTTAAAAACAATATAAGAGGGGGTTACACAATATAATCCAACAAACTAGGAAAACACAAAGGTCTATGCTCTACCAAGAAAAACAACTACTTACTGAATCCGAAGTTGACTCCTGCTTTGGGATAATTAAAGTAGTGATGTGAAACACCCGGTTTTTCTGCATCCAGAAGTTTTCAATGCATTCAAGATCAGCATTAAAAGTTTACATTTCTTGTAAAATGAAGAAGACATGCCCAAATCTAAAAAAGCATACCAGTGAACCTGCTAGAACTCCACATGTTTCAAGATTTTTAGTTGTATTTTGTTGTGCTAGTCTTAAGAAATCTTCCATCATTCTTACAGGCTACAACAACGTAATAATCTCATGCTAAGTATTACACAGAAAAAGGGAAGTTTTGAAAGAGAAAGAAGAGCAGAAAAATATGATGTCGGAACCTACAATATGTAAGTGCTGATATGAATTAGGATTCTGTATCCCATCCTCTGAAGGTTTAGCTGGTCCAGGTCTTGGATCAGCAACTCGTGACGGAGAAATAGGACCGTATCCTGGCTGAACTTGAGCTAATACAGGGGGAGGCACTGGCTGCCTTATAATTTCCAGGGGCAAGTCATCTTCATGACATGACCAGCTACCGTCATCTAAAGATAGGACTGCTTCCATTTCTTGCCTTCTACTGTCATCCTTTTGAACTCGAGCTTCATCTTGTATACCTTGGATGAGGCTATCAATGACATAATTGGAAATAATTAGGCATAAAATGTTTCAGGAAAAGGGAAAGAGAACATTCATAAAATTTGTAATGATAAACTGAGATAAGAGAAAAGCATAAATACAAACTATAAATCAATTTGCCTAGAAAGTGGCCAGAAGTTCTAACCATGAATTTTCAGCTGGAGTTAAGTCAGAATAGCTTGGGTATGAAACCTGAACAAAAAAAACAGATTGATGACAAAAGAAAATCATAAATACAAGTATGAAGGAAAAAAACCCAAATAGATGCACCTTAATTTCTGTACTAGGTCCTTGCCACTGATGGCGAAATCCATTTGGACCTAAGAAAGAGTGCCTCGACAATGTTTCCTGGTTTGGAAGCGGCACTGCAAGAGATCTGTTACACAATCATTACAAATATAGGTCAACCTACAAAAAAGAACACGTAATACAAAACAAAGCATCCAGTGCATCTACCGACTAGATGTAAAAATACTAGACAATGTATGAAAATGACAATATATGAAATTATGAACTGAATAACCATCTAATAGGAAAAAGGCAAATAACAGCGGCAACAGCTGCTTGCACATGTAAAGAAACCAAAACTCACTACTATACAAAAAAATCAAGAAAGTATAAACGAAACGCCAAAAATGTTCCTACTACATGAGCCAAAGCTCCTTACAATTAAAAAATACAGCTTTCAAATCCAGAAGAATACAATTAAAACAACACGCCACTCCTGTAATTTTGTCCGAAGGTTGCTACTTTCTTCATTGGTAATAAAATTTTGTCATTGACTTAGACACAAAATAAATAATGCTTGCATGGAGTTTCAAATGTGTTTATAACAAAGTGGTTTCAATAGTAGATTAGTAGATTAGAAAGTCAAACATATGAACAGCTCAAACTTAAGCATGAATTGAAGGAAAGTAGAAGATTTTCTGAAAAATTCTAATAGTAATGTGATGTTTATTTTGGGATGAGGCAGTGGCGAAGCCACATAGTTGTGTATGGGCTCATTTGACCCCACTTTATTCTTCCGGCTCTTAAAAATATATTTGTAATAAATATAAAATTAAATAAGGCTATTGCATTATACCTACTTGACATAGATAGCTAGAAAAAGTATATAAAATTGAAAGTAGTAACAGGTTAGTGACAATTTTCAATCAATAAATTTTAAATAGTAATATGATGTCAAATAGGCTATGACTTTTATTCTGTGGGAAAAATCTATTACTTTTCTAAATTAAATTAAATTTTTGGCATAAATTTTATATTTTATTTGGTCGAACAATAACTAATTGATATTTCTAAACATTATATATTCACCCTATTTAGTTAAGACAATTAGACATATGTTGACAAATAATTGACAAATATAAAAATGGTGTACGTCACTAAATACATAACTTTTCAGTTACTCACATTAACTTTTCTGAACCCACTTCGAATCCGCCACTAGATGAGGGAGTACCATTAATGCAGAAGAAACTTATAACTGGGAACTTTGTTTTGCAATACGCTAAAGCAAACATGCTAGAACAAGAACAAGAATGCAATTCCTGAAAGTTAAGAAAAAGACAAAACAGAAAGTATCTTACAGCTTAGAGAACTTTTTATCAAAAGGCATGGAGGTGGAAGAAGCTTGGAATTCATTGCTCTGTTTCCATGAAGATTGAAGAGCTTTGCTAGTGGGTTGTCGCTGCATTAACAACACAAAAATAAGAACTCGGATAAAGACGGAAAAATGCTAATATTATTGATTCATGAAATCTGAAAGTATGAAATACAAGAGCAAAGACTTTGTAAGCATATGACAACAATGTTGTCCTACTTACTGTTCAGGTACTCACAACTAGAGTGAATTATTAGTATACTTATCAAACGGTTGTGCTGGTGGGTTTTGTTTCAGGTCGTGTCATTTCGGTTTGGGTCAAGATGTCACAATGCCAGAGCCTTAATCTAAACGGGTCAACGTTTATAAAATTCTTATCAAAAAATAGTTTCAAAAACATTTAACAAATATATTGTTTTTTTTATAAAAAAATCTAATTAATGTACCGCCTTCGAGACTTCAATAAAGAAGGTGACCCAAAAGAAAAACATTGACTCAAATTTTATAGTCACAACAAAAATACGATGATGTGGAGATGAAAAAACAGACAAAATTGCGAAAATTTAATCAAACCGGTCTGGCTCGAGTCATGATTAGGTTGATTCAATTTTTTTCACGTAATTTTGGTTCGGGTGATTTTTGGGTTACGGGTCATAATTTCCGCTTTATGACAACATAATTTCCGGTCTGATTTCAAGTCAATTTCAAATCCGATAATATTTTGATATCCTATAAAGCAATACAATGTATTTGTAGGATTATATTTAGTGCGATTAACGAAATATTAACATAATTCCTTCCGTTTTTTCAACTAAAAAGTAATTAAGTAAAGCAATAGCAAACGATAACTTCAATAAAATTATGTAAACCAGTAGCAAACAATAACAATACATGTTTGGATAGCATTTCAAACAAGGAATTAAGAGGATGGAAGAGGAGGAGAAGGCAAGGAAGGGGAGGGGTAAGGGAGATTATTGAGTTTTCCTCCCAAATAATTCCAGAGAATTTGATTATTACAAAATGTAAGGGACTTCTCTCCTCCAACTCTCTCCCTAATATTTCTTTCCCCTGTTTTGATGTCAAAATGAGGGAAATGTCATCCTATAGTCTCTCCCATTCCTATTTCTCCATTTTCTTCCATCTAAACATAGCGTAAAGTTGGACTAGTCATGAGAAAATTAGTAAAGCAATGTTTTAAAAGTTCTAACCATACCAATTGGCCGAACAAAAATGACCTCAACAAAAAAATAGATTGAGGCAAAACCAAACCAACTAAATGTTTTAAAAGTTCTAATTAAAGCTGACCAAACAATATCAGTAAAGCAGAATGATACAGCGATCATCAATCCATTAGCTCCTAAACATGGGTCAGATGTTTCAACATGCATCGGACTCCCGTGAGAGGTTCACAAGAAATAAAGACATATTACAAACCAATATGCAATATTATAAAACAGGGACTTTTACATGCGACAAAAACAAATCAATTTTTTTTACATACTGGATGAGAAATAATTTATACCTGCTTGCTATCGAAACTAGGAGCAGCATAAGCAGAGGGCCAAGTCAAGGATGTTTCTGAGCCATATGAGGCCGTCTCTCTGCCGTTTAATTGATGTTGTTGTGTTTCTGTGTAAGCTCTGTTGTGTTCATTTACTCGGCACTGAAACTCGGGCTTCAATGATTCTAGCTCATCCAACACTGCTAGCAAGTTCTAAGATAAAACAGAAAGCAAATTACACTCAACAACAATATTCACATACAACAGTACGACACTAAAGACCGGTAAAGTGTAAAGGCATTACGAAGCATACCTTTTTATAATGTAATCTTTCTCTAGGATGCAGGGTCTGATAATCCCGATGGAAGGGTATTGTTTCAGATACCAAACTATGAAATGAAAGAGGAGTTTATGGATTTGAAAGTTCTATAAATTTTCTATATAAAATTAGCAGATATATTATACAACAGTTACCTTGAAAACCTAATGAGCATAACATACAAGTCCACTATGTTGTTCTCTTCTCGATATACATCAGCCTGAAAAAAAAAGACGAGAGCCTCATTTCTTGAAAATATACTCGATGCAGTAGCAGGTTTGTAAGAACAATGGTTGTCAACCAAACATTGTTAACATCGTTTTTTAGGAGTAATTTTGCATTGTAATGCGTTTATAGCTACACAAGACAAAGAATTCTCTACTAGCATCGGCAAAACATACAAGCTTTACACCATTCATATTTTGGATTTATTTGGACAAGAATGTAAAAGATAATTTCAACAAAGACGCATTTTTTTAAAAATTAATTTGAAAAATAATGAGTGCATTTGGTCACTAAGTACACAGTTTCAATGGTCTGAAATGGACAAAAGTTTAAGATCGTTGCATATACCATATCAAGTAAAGCAGCTCCGTAATTTGGAATACTAAACAAACAGTTGCATATGGGATGAACTTTGCATATTGGTAATACAAGGAAAACCAAGAGCTATAACCCATCAAAACAAGAATGCTTCAAAAAAGCATTGAAATCACATTCACTTTTAAGTATTCATGCAACTAAACTGGAAACAAAAAGGTAAATCTTCAACTAAAACAGAAATGGGTTAGACCAATCACAAGCGCAATTACACTAACGAAAAGCTTTACCAACGCATTGACCACATAAAATAACAAAGCCCTTTGAACCCCATTGTCACTAGAAAAAGCATAACAAATGACGCTAAAGGATTCACAATTGTGCAATGTGCGCTAATGTGTCGAGGTTCAAATGTTGACATGCAATTAGCAAACAAGTAAACTTAAAGCATGTGAAATACCTTTGCACAGATGCAAAAGTCTTTAAGGATCTATAAGACCTTTAATGTAAAATATCTCCACAAATATGCAAACCTAACACTCTTCCACATGTATAGAGGTAACAACACATCGAAGCCAACCTTAATCCCAATAATATGGGGTGTGCTAAATTAATTAATCTAAAAAACAAATCAATGTATCTCGCTAACAATGATAATACGCTATTCACCCCTATCTAATACTAATCTACAATTACAAAAATCACTTCCAAATCCATTGGTCAATGCATACTCAAATGTAACATAAGTTGCAACTAATTCCCTTTTTGAAAATTTGTGGTTCGCCAAAAATGCCCCAAAGATAGCCTAAAACCAAGCATAATTCGCTTTTTCGATTCACAATTTGTGAGGATATCAGCGAATCATGTGACAATGGCATATTCTCTCATATGTTTTTACAAATCTCAATTTGTTTGTTCTAAGTGTTTACATATTCACCAAGTCTAAACTCTAAACTTGCAATTTATCCTTGCATCCCACCCTGAAACAACTAAATTTTCTATTTAGAACATCCTGCTAATTTTGCTACAACTTTTATAAATTGCCTCCACAAATTTAATTATTTTTTATCCACATATTTCTTCTCTCTAACTTTTACTCCCTCTATTTCATTTACACTGCATCCAATTTTTATTTATGGTTGTCCCTCTTACGTTGCACTATTTCCTCTTTTCGTTATGGTCCCTAAAATTCTCTATTAAAGATTCTCCTTCAAGCAACATTAGGATTAAATTCTCTTTTTATACCACCTAACAAGAACTAAAAAATCATATGCTTGCGCAAAATCTAAAATAGATTCTCCTTCTTCAAATTTTGTTCCGTATCCAAAACCTTCATGGAAACGTTTATGGCTACTTAGAATGAACCCAATATGGCCATTGGATTTAGATCACTTACAACACTTCCATCATACAACTTTATTTAAGTGGGGATGCTTCGCATTTAAAGATGGAAAAATAGGCAAGGGGTGCGAGTACCCTATACTCCATACCAAAACTCACTTAAAATCTTTATATCCACTACCTATAGCGGGTAAAATTTTCCCATAAACTACCCCTTAGTCACCCCATACCTGCCCCAATTCCAGCAACAATAGGATTACAATATGATGTGTCCCTCAAGCCCACCACCTCTCCCCACCAAATTCATGCTAATAACATACTCAACTGGAACAAATGCAATGCGACATGTCCTCCCTACTTACATGACTCCATGGCTCCAACCAAAATTTCTTCTTAAGAGACTCCTTTACTTCCACTTGAAGCACATATGCACCAACAACATTTAAAATTTATCTTCCATATACAAGCTTCACCCTCATAATACCGTCATTAATTATACACACATTTACCACATTATTAGCTCCTTGCAAATAAAAGTGTATCGTTCAACTCACTCACTAAGACTACTATCACATATCTTAATTTGATAACTTTACCTCCATATTATTTATTGTTAGGATTATGGGTGACTTGGTACAACAACTAAAAGTAATTAAGATATGATTAAGCAAATTGATCAAGTATGTTGGCATAGGTAAGAAAAAAATCAAGTACTAGCTTGGGATTGATGGAGGGAGAATCACATTGTACACTTCCATTTGCTCTCATTGGTTGGTTGGTCTGAAGCCTTAAAAATAAAGAATAAGTCATGGCCTTGGAGAGCAAGGATTTTTACATAAGAAAAGTGTAAGAGTGTTGGGGGACCAAATGGGAACCATGGGACGCGTGGAAGAAGCAAGAAAATCATACAGGCCCCTGCTCAGATGAGCAGGCTGCTATGACTGCCTCTGATCAGGTTCTGTCCTTTGCTGCCTCATTTCTGTTTTGTATTATTGCTGCCCCATTTGATGCCCTCATTTCCTCTACATATTCCTACATATCCTAGGTTAAATGTAAGTTAAGATTCTCATTGTATAGCAATCCTTATTGCTTAATTTACTCCCACATTAGCTCCTCTCTTCCTCATTAAACCTCCATTGTAATTCCTTCAAGTTTTGTATTTATCCTTTAAACACATTGATACTATCCTAGCTAGATATGGTGAATGTAGTCTAAGTTGGGTGAATCACCTTATATCTTGTGTCTTTATTTACTTTGTTCATTACTATTATTCATCATATACATGCATATTTGGTTCCTACACTAACAAACAATATGAACACTGCTCAAAGATTGATCTTTGGTAAGGGAAAGTGCCTCTCATTTCATTTATAGATTACAACCAAAATCAACAATGAAATGAATAACTAATTCCTTTCCTAAGTAAAATGGTTAAAACTTGCCAGCAACTTAAATTCAATAAATCACTCATCCTGAATTACTTTTTCTAGAGAACGACAGCGATAAAATCATGAAATTATAATATAACATTAAATCCCTCCAATTGAATTGCAAAATTAAAAATCAATGACTGTTGGCATCTGAACAATGTTGAATTATTGAAGAACACTAACCTGTTTGAGAAGAGTATCAGCGATCCGATAATAATAGCCCAAAGAAAGTCGATTATCGACATCAATTTTCCTTCTAAGTGTGTTCATATTTATCGGCTTCGCAGGTGCCAATGGTCGACGATCCATGATTCCGGCGAGTGTAAATATTTGGCGAAATGCCCAATTACCGATGGAATTCCGGCGAAAAAGGATTGGAAACAAATTAAACTTGTGAAATAATCTAACTTTGGTTCATACTCGATGAGACCAAATTAAGATTCGAACAATTATTGATGGGTTTAGTTGTAGCAGTAAAGATATAAGATACGCAAATGGAGCTCAAAAAAGGTTTTCAACTCGTAGAAATGTGTCGACATTACAGACTGAAATGGGGAGACCAATGTGGTAAAACTAGTCAAGGAGGAGGGTTTACTACGCAATTGCATTTGCATTGTTAGCAATAACCAACTTTTGGTAAAAAAATTTAAAAAAAATAATTTAAAAAGTTTCAATTTTGTTAGGGAGTGGGGAAAATATGATGAGAAGAGTAGTATAATAGATTGATAAATTGATATATTTTCGTATCTCAAGTAATGGAGTATGATTCACATAAATAGATAGGACAATGTGGTTACTAAATTACAATGTAGTTACTATTCATGCATTATTTCCTAGTGTTCATAGGGAAAATCTTCCCACATTTCTATGCATTCATCACTTGTAACACTCTCTCTTGAATGCATTGCATATATATGGAAACTTTTTTGTGACATTTATAGCCTTAAACTGCTTTATTAAAAACCTTTATTAGGAAAAACTCATTGGGATAAAAACCTGATCAAAGGGAAAAAGAGTACAGTGGGCATATTTTTCCCCCTGAAGCTAATATATGTCTCGAAATCGGCACATTTCAATCTTGCGTACCAAATGATCAAATTTCCTTGATGGAAGTGACTTTGTTCAATGGGGTTTTCACAAGATTGAATTTTGGTGACAAGTGTTTTGTTTTGTCTTCCCTGATGTATCCTTCACTAACTTGATTGATACAAGCATCATTATCTTCATAGATTGTAGTTGGTGCCTTAATTGTATCTTTTAACCCACAATCTTCTTGGAGTTGGCCGATTATGGATCTCAACCATAAACACTCTCAACTAGCTTCATATACAGCTATAAGTTCTGCATGATTTGAGGATTTAACTGTTAGTCTGTTTTAATTTGTTGATTTTCAAGATATCGCGGCTCCTGCATATGTAAATACATATCCAGTTTTGTATGTGGGTCAGATAAATATCCTGCATCAGCATATCCATGGTAGGTATGGTATTATTCCTTGACTTGTAAAATAATCCAAGATCTATAGTTCCCTTTAGGTATCGAAATATATGTTTTATCCCATTCAAATGCCTTTTTGTTGGTACATTACTATACGTAGCTAACAAGTTTAAAGAAAACGCTATATCATGTCTTGTATTATTTGCTAAGTACATTAAACCACTAATGGCACTAAAGTATGACACTTTAGGGATAAAATTTCTTCATTTGCTTCTTGTGGGCGAAATGAGTCATCTTTTATGTTTAGTGATCGGACAACCATTGGGTAACTTAGTAGATGAGCCTTGTCCATGTAAAAATGTTTAAAAACTTTCTCAGTATAATTGCTCTGATGGACAAATATTCCATTTTTCAAATGTTCAATTTGTAATCTAAGGCAAAATTTAGTTTTTCCCAAATCTTTCATCTCAAATTTCCTCATCAAATATTTAGCTGTTAATTGAATTTCTCTTATTACAATCAGGTTTAAGTCATCTACATACACAACAATGATTACAAAACTTGATTGAGATCGTTTGATGAATACATATGGACTAATTTGGTTATCTTTGAATTCTTCTTTCATAAGGTTTTCACTCAAACGATTATATGTACCACATTCGCCCAGATTACTTAAATCCATAAAGTGGTCTTTTTAGTTTTATGGAAAATATTTCTCTAGGTACATACTTTATTGGTAAGTTTAGTCCTTAAGGGACCTTCATATAGATGTATGTGTCAAGTGACCCATATAAATGTGCAGTTACGACATCCATGAATCTCATGTGTAGGCTTTGAGAAACTGTTAAACTTACCAAAATTCTGCGTGTGGTTGCATCAACTACTAAGGAATATGTTTCTTCATAATCAATTTATGTCATTTGAGAAAAACCTTGGGCTACAAGTCTTGCCTTGTATCTAACAATTTAATTTTTCTCATTTCTTTTTCTTACAAATACCATTTGGTGCTTACTGGTTTTATGCCTTTTGGAGGTTGTAAATTAGTCCAAAGACTTCTCCTTTTTCTAACGATTTTAACTCTTTCTCAATTGCTTCTTTCCCATCTTAGCCACTTAGGTCATCTTCTGCATTCATTTATTGATATTGACTCAAGATCATTTTCATCGTTTATTATATCAACAACTATGGTATAAGTAAAAGATTCATTTGGAATGATCCTTTTTCGATTCCATTATTTCTTGGAGAAAATATAATTTATTGAGGATTCATTATTTTTATTTTCTTGTTTTTCATTGTCGGAGATTTTATATTGATTTTGTCCTTTATTTTCACTTTCATTTTGAGTATCATTTGGTGCACCTTCCTGTTTTCTCAATCTTATTGGTTTTAAATCTTTTGAATCAAGTGGCCTTTAAGATTTCTTTGCACATAAATTTCCTCACTTTTTGCCTTTTCATCAGGGATTTCTATTCAAGCGGGAGCATTTGCTGTTGGTATATGTGATTTTGTAACTTTCTTATTATCTGTGAACAAGGTCGGCTATTAGGGGAAACACCATGAGCTCCCACTCAAGGCCTCGATTTATGAAGGGTCTCATATATTTTGCTATATGGTTAAAATTAAAATGAGGACTTTTGTGTATTGTGTAGCAAAACTAAATGGATAGGGAGAGTGTTAAAATTTAATGTATTCGCATTCAATCTATTTTTAAAAGATAATTATATAAATTGGCTAATAAATTTGTATTAATCAGCTTGTATTAAATAATTAGGATATACTAGTATAAATTATTCTAGGTGAGCAATATAATCTCTCTTGATAATTTTTAATTTATTACTTTTATTATTAGTTCAATTAAGATAAGTGATAATAGTGGTTTAAAGTTTAAACTTAAAAGGAATGACTATTTAATTTGAATTTACAATTGATAGTTGTTGGTTCCATGAAATATAAAATTTGGCAATGTTTTAATATATTGATAAAAAAATTATTGTACTAATTAAAGTATTGATAAATAAATTTACAATTACCAAAATGTAATAGAACGTAATTTTAGATTTTAGAGGCCCATAATTTATATTTTGCTCAGGGCCTTGAAATGTTGGACACGACCCTATCAGTGAATGCATCGGGTAATTGGTTAGCAACACTTTGTAGATGAACAATTCGTTGTACTTCTTGTTCACATGATTTTGTTCTTCGGTCTAAAATATTCTAAATGTGTTGCTTTCCAAATAAGTTTCATATTCCTTTTCTGTAAATCCAAATTCTCTCACCTTAAGGATGTGAATATTGTCTCATTAAAATGGCAATGAGCAAATCTAACTTGAAATTGCTCACAAGTTAATGTGTTGCGTTTGAAGACTCCCCGCCCTTTTATCAATCCAAAATCGGTGGATGAAGATGATGTATATGTTGGTTATATGTGTGTAGATCACACGAAATGAATACATTTGAATTAAGTGATTCACAAGTTATGAATTATCTTATGCTTTTTTGGCACTTTTTCGCATAAAGCAGCTCAAACTTGGTTTGTTTTGCACGAAACTTGGCACTTATATGGTTAGAATTGAAAATAATAGTCATATGCTTGAAATTACGTGTTAAGTTGCGATTTTAAGGGTTTTTAACCGTTTTTGGCAATTTCGCAAATAAAGTAGCTCAATCTTGGTTTGTCTTGCACGAAACTTGGCACACAAAGCTATTTGGTATATATTATTTTTTAGAAATGGTTAGAATCGAAAATAATAGTCATATGTATGAGATTACGTGTTAAATTGCAATTTTAAGGGTTTTTAAGCGTTTTTCGCACTTTCGCGCATAAAGTAACTCAAACTTGGTTTGTTTTGCACGAAACTTGGCACACAACTCTATTTAGCATATATTATTGTGTTGAAACGGTTAGAATCGAAAATAATAGTCATATGCTTGAAATTACGTGTTAAGTTGCGATTTTAAGGGTTTTTAAGCGTTTTTGACACTTTTGTGCATAAAGTAGCTCAAACATGGTTTGTTTTGCACGAAACTTGGCACACAACTCTATTTGGTATTTATTATTGTGTTGAGATGGTTAGAATCAAAAATAATAGTCACATGCTTGATATTACGTGCTAAGTTTCATTTTTAGCACTAACATATATTTTTTTAATTTCTTAGTGCTTTCAACAAGATAATAAAGTTGATTGCGGCTACTACACTATCAAGTATATGGCTGATCTCATACAAGCCATGAAGAATGTTGGAGTCGGAAAAATTGATGCCGTAATATTTGATACGCTCTTAAATTATAATATTATATATTTACTATTGGTAAAATCTAATTATGTATTATATGAACTTTTTAATTATTTCATATAATATTATAGGTTTTATACACACTCCAAAGGAAACACGCACTTTGTGAGATACGGAAAAGCACGCATAGAAAGACAAAATTGTCGTGTATCTTGGTAATTTATGTTTTTGGTAATTATGTTATTAGTTTAGATTTAGGAATTTTTTATATTCTATATATATATATACACAACTAAATGATATATGTATTTGTTTCTTACGTATTATATATGATGGAGAGTGTATATATGTTAGTTGGTGATTATTGGTGTGTGTGTGTGTGTGTGTCTATATATATATATATATATATATATATATATATAGGTTTAGGATCAAATAAGAAGGGGTGTGAAAATAGGAAGGATAGGAAGGAATTTCATCCATTAGATCTTAGATCAATGGTCCATCTTGCATGCGTTTGAGAGCAGGAAGGATAGGGGTGTGATGCTTTCTTAATGATTATGTGATACTTTCTGTATAAACATGTGTTACTTGAAAGTGTGATGCTTTTTAAATTAATGTGTGATGCTTTCTTCATAAATATGTGTTACTGGATCTGCTGCTTTGACAAATGTGTTTCGACCGTTAGATCTTAATCAATCAACGGTAGTTACTCCTTCCTATCCTTCCTATTTTCACACCCCTTCTTATTGGATCCCTCCCCTATATATATATATATATATATATATATATATATATATATATATAGGGTCAAGTTCTAGTGAGAACCAAGCTTATATGAGAACCGTGAGAACCAAATTCCCTAATAAAAATGTGTTACTTTTTTACAGAAAATGTGTAACTTTTGGACAAAAAAAATGTTACTTTTGTTTTTAAAAAAAGTTGTTACTTTTTCGCATAAAAAATGTTACTTTCAGAAAAAAAAATATATTTTTCAAAAAAGCAAAAATATTAAAAAGTAACACGTTTTTTTTCAAAAAATTACACAATTCAATGTAAAAAGTAACACATTTTATGAGTTTTTTTTCAGATTTTTTTTTCTTCAAGTAATACTTTTATGCTAGCATCATAAATACTAACACCTTTTTGCCTAAAAGTAACACATATTTAGTAAAAAGTAAAAAGTTAGACCTGATGTTCTAACGACCGTAAGCTAGATGAGATCGTGCAGGTCTCTAAAGAGGTAAGTGTTAATGCATTCATGATAGGAAACCCGCCTCCTAAAACTAGCTGACCCAAGTAGTTTCAGTATTCCAGTTACTGTAGGGAATGTGTCAGTAGACCAAGCCTTATGTGATTTAGGTGCAAGCGTAAGTTTGATGCCATATTCTATGTACAAAAGACTCCGAAACGTGAACGAACTAACCCCCACCAGGATGACTTTACAGTTAGCAGACTGTAGTATTGTCTACCCCAAAGGAATTCTGTCTGATGTAGCTTTAAAAATAGGAAAGCTAGTGGTACCCTGCGACTTTATTATCATGGACATCCCCAAGGATGTCAAGACCCTATCATATTAGGACTACCTTGTCTTGCAACCGCTAGCACCCTGATTGACGTAGCGAGGGGTAAACTCGTTATGAGCGTAGGAGAAGAAAATGTTGAATTTGCTATTAGAGATATGCTAAGTGCTCCTGTCCCAAATGAATCTATGTTTTTGATTGATATATATGATGATGTACCTCTGGAGCACTACAAAAAAAGATGCAGCTACCCACGCTTAAAAATATATTTAGGCACGCTTATATGTGAGGCTGATGGATTTAGCCACGCTTAAAAAAGCGAGGTCTGTGCTTGTGTGGGTAAATTTTAGGCACGCTTAATAAGCGTGGCTACAATTACTCATTGTCACGCTTATAATAGTGGCTGGTAGTACCTGTAGCCACGCTTATAGGTGTTGTCAACTATCCTCATTTAATAAGCGAGGCTAAATTATTTCATAGTCAATTGTTTTGCTCTGGTTTTCACACATATAAGCGTGGCTAATGAGTATAATTGACATTTTAAATAATTTTAGCGGTAAATTATTATTATTATTATTATTATTATTATTATTATTATTATTATTATTATTATTATTATTATTATTATTACAATATTGCTAGATAGCTAGCAGTGTTAAAAAACTATACAAATTACAAAACTACCCAATACAAGTACAATCAGTAACATAATTCCAAAGCAGCAGCTACCCACGCAAAGCAGATCAGCAGCAAGCCAATGCAGGCGTACATGAACAGCTTACCCCTTCCAAAGCACCTCCTTCAAATCAGCAATAGGCATCAACAATGTACACCAACTAAATCTGCAGGTCTTACAGGTCTTACATGAAAAAAAAAACAAAAAAAAACAACAAATTTTACCAACATAGGTCCAAGTATCAAAAGGGGATATTAATATCATTACAACAACAATGTACAAAAGAACCTGCATAAGTAATGTAAAACAAACGTCAATGGCTGATCAATTTCAAGTATTATGATGTCACCTCGCCATGGCCAGACAGCAAACAATAGACACAAGAACTTGACTTAAACCAAAAATATGATAAGCACTCAGATAAGAGCAAAGATTATAAAATGATGAACCTAGCATAAGCTTGAACATGATTCAACCTTGGCCCCATTGAAAACGATGTTCACTAAAGCTGATACAAGGAGATGAACAATACTAGATTACCAAAATCATGAAGAAACTAAGGAAAAATGAAACCAATTCAAATACGTTTAACTCAGGCAGTAACTTATTGTCGAATGACATTTTTTTTTTCTTCATCATTTTGACCCGTAGGAGTTCTACACAACAAACATGTTAGTTAAAAACATGCTTCAGGTGAATGAGATGGCATCACATTTTAAGCAAGAACTAATTTTAATATGCCAAAACCACAAAATTTAGTTTCTCCTACACTTTTGAAATTAAAAAATTTACCTTGTGAGGAGGCAAGAAGCAATGTTAAGACCCAACTAGGTCTCAGGATCAAATGAAAACCTGCACTTAAACATCAAACATATGAACATATAACTTTTGTAGCTGTTCAGATGTCAATTAGTCATTGGCTTAATTGTTTGACATTAAATGGAAAGTTGATTCATGTTTCTATTGTCATGCACAATTATACATTACAAGTCAAAATTAATCAGCAGCCTCAAGCACCAAATAGAAGCAACAAGTATTCACAAAACATACAACCAGCAGCATCAAACCAGCTGCCATACAGCAGCAAGAAGAGAGCCCACCAGCACAGAAGCTGCACAGAGATTCTGGTGCACTATGCGTAGGCCACCAACACAGCAGATCAGCAACCACCAAATCAAAACAGAGCAACAACCACCATCAGCATCCACGCACAATCAAAGCAACATAGATTTTCGTTTAATCTGTCTAGGGCAATCAACATATAGATGGAATTTTGTGAAAATTTCGACAAAGTTTTCGTTTGTAATATGAACAACCAAATTTTTTTCAATCCTCCAAATCACATGTACAAGCACAATAAGTTCAAGGTAAGACTTAAAAAAATATAAAAACAGTCAATTAATCTCATCTTCACCTCAATGGTAACAACCCAAAAGATCAATAAGATGCAAAAGCTTATAATAAAACAGAGTCCAAAACTATAAAATCCAAAGTAACAAGATAACAAAATAGGGCATTCATTGGTATGTTAAGTTGTTAATTTTATACGAGTATATTATAATAAAGTATAAATATTTAAATTTTCTGTGATGATTTTAATTATGTAACATTGTAATAGCAAATAGTATCAATAAATGTAAGAGGGTTTCTCTGTTTTTGTTTGCAATTTATACTATTTTTCTTGCTTTTTCTTTATATACCTTCAATTCATCTCTTTGACAATTTATATCTCAACTTTTTCTGGGATTTTCTTGCTTTTTAGACCAAATCAAAAGTGGATTTTTATTCTTTTATTGAACTTTTAATGAAAATCTTTCAACTTTAACTTCAGTTTTAAAGTTTAAGTGTTTTTATCTTCACTTCAATTCAAGGTTTATACCCTTATTTAGGGTGAAATGAAACATGGGTTTTCATCTTCTGTTGAAAGTATCATTTTTAATGAAATGTTTCAAGCTTGATGATTGATAGTTTTGTGATCTCTGTTAATATACTCTATAATATACCTGAAACACGGCAGCCCATAGCCGTAGGGTGGTCTTGGTGGTCTGAAGCAGGTCGGCAGCAGCAGGCCGGTGCAGGTGCAGCCGCAACTGACAGACAATGGTGGGTTTAGTTTTAGGGTATGAAACTTAGGGGAATTGAAAACCGAAACACGCAAAGAAAACAAAGGAAACACGTTCAATTTTTAATTTTTTTTCTAGCCACCTAGGAGCACGTCCTGATGTAAATCCGCCTCTGTACACAATCAAGTTTTCTTGATTACTAATTCAATCCTAATTATTCAAACAATTCAGAATTTCCATAATTTAAGAGTTAGGGTTCAAGGGAAGAGGTAAAGAGCCATTAAATTGCATCCTTAATAACTTCAAGAAAAACAACAATAATAATTTATAATTTAAATTTCTTACCTTAGAGAGATGAAGCTACAAGATAGATTGTGGATTATAAGCCAAATGATTTTAGAGGAAGGAAAATTAAGAAATTAGGGTTCTTAGACTGTGGCCGTCGAGTGGGAAGTTTTCAGAATGAAGAAGAAGGTGAATAGGGTTCCTATAGCGTGTGAATTCTGAATATATCTTCAAACTTTATTTTATTTTTTAAGTTGTCTTTAGCCACGCTTCTTAGTGTGGCTGATTTTGAGGACTTTATATTCTTAGTTGTGTTTTAGCCTCACTTATAAGTGTGGCTGAATTGATTATATATTTTTTAATTCTCCTTTAGCCACCCTTATAAGTGTGGCTGAGTTTATAATATTTTCACATTATTTAATTAACGTGTAGCCACGCTTATAAGTGATACTATTAGTCTCACGCTTAATAAGCGTGCCTAAAATGCAATAAGTGAGACTAATTGCAAAAATGTCCGCCACACTTAAATAAGAGTGCCTAAATAAGAGTAGCTACTTGCAACTTTTTTTGTAGTGGAGTCTACATGGGACCGTGAGGTCGATTCCCTGCAGTCCTTCCTTAAAGGAACTGGGGGAGACAACACCGAGGTACAAGGATGGGAAAGCTCTTTTAAGAGTGAATATGCTGATAATCTGGATCTAGAATGTTATGATGAAGTTTTGCAGGTACATGAGTATAAGCAGGTGATGAAAATAAGTAAGGAGAGTTCCACACCTCCTGATGTAGAACTGAAAACTCTCCCTTATTATTTGAAATATGCTTTCTTAGGTGCTGACTCTACCTATCCTATAATCATCAGTAGTAAGATCAGTGGCATTAAGTTGGACCGTTTGGTCAGTTTAGTCCGTAAATATCGCAAGGCCATTGGTTACACGATCGATGATATCAAGGGGATTAGCCCCTCTGTATGCACCCATAGGATTCACCTTGAATCTGACGCCAGTCCTTCCATCGAAGGACATCGACGTCTTAACCCAAATATGAAAGAAGTTGTTAAGAAGGAAGTCTTAAAGTTGTTAAATGCGGGGATCATCTACCCTATCTCAAATAGTAAGTGGGTATCCCCCGTGCAAAAAGTCCCTAAAAAGGGAGGCATGACTGTCATTCAAAATGATAAGAATGAGCTAATACCGACTAGGACAGTAACTGGATGGCGTATGTGCATAGACTATACAAAATTAAACAAGGCGACCCAAAAAGACCACTATCCCATTCCCTTCATAGACTAGATGCTTGAAAGATTGGCCAACCACTCCCACTTTTGCTATTTAGATGGGTACTCGGGATTTTTCCGAATCCCTGTTCACCCCGATGATAGGGAGAAGACCACGTTTACTTGCCCTTACGGTACCTATGCTTTGGAAAAGGTTAGATCCTATCAAATAGGGTCTAAAATCATAGTGTATACGGACCACGCCGCGCTCAAATTTCTGATGAACAAGAAAGATGCTAAACCTAGGCGCATAAGGTGGATCCTGTTGCTCCAAGAATTTGACCTCGAAATAGTTAACAAAAAGGGAGCAGAGAACTCGGTTGCTGATCATCTATTCGGGCTTGTTTTGGATAAGGTGTCAGGTACGCCTGACATTAATGATTCCTTCCCAGATGATCAACTAATGAGTCTTGCAGATGTTGATCAAACACCATGGTTCGCCGATATAGCGAACTACCTTGCTAGCGGAATATTGCCTACCGGTCTATCTCCTCACTATCGTAAGAAATTCATTCGAGACCTCCGGTACTCCTATTGGGATGACCCACTCTTATTTCGATTTGGCGCGGACGGCATGTTGCGCCGTTACATTCCTGAGTTTGAGGTACGTTCTGTTATTCAGCATTGTCATGACCTACCTTGTGGTGGTCATTCAGCTGCATCTAAGACTTCTTCTAAGATTCTCCAATGTGGTTTTTATTAGCCCACTCTCTTTCGAGATGTCAGGCCTATGTCAAAACATGCGACCGATGCCAACGAGTTGGCAACCTACCTAAGGCTAATGCTATGCCTATGACCCTTATTCTAACTGTTGATATTTTTAATGTATGGGGCATTGATTTTCAGGGTCTCTACCCTTCGTCCTTTGGAAACAAGTATATATTAGTTGTTGTTGACTATGTTTCTAAGTGGGTGGAAGCTATTGCCACCCGGACTAATGATGCGAGAGTTTTGACCAAGTTCTTTAAAATGACCATTTTCCCACGCTTTGGTTGCCCTCGAATAGTTATAAGTGACAAAGGGACCCATTTCATAGAGCACAAGCTTGAGTCACTTCTTAGGAAGTATGGGGTGTTGCACCGTTTTGCTTTACCTTACCACCCCCAAGCTAGTGGCCAAGTAGAGGTGTCTAATAGGGAAATTAAGATTATACTTGAGAAAACTGTTCATAAGTCCCGTAGGAACTGGTCTGATAAGCTCGATGATGCCCTTTGGGCTTATAGCACGGCCTTTAAGACCCCAATAGGGACTACCCCTTTTAGGCTCATCTATGAAAAACATTGTCATATCCCTGTGGAGTTAGAGCATAGGGCCCATTGGGAAATTAAGACCCTTAATTTTGACTTAAAAGCTGCAGGTAGCAAAAGGTTGCTAGACATGAATGAGTTGGATGAAATTCGTTTGGAAGCTTACGAAAATGCCTTGCTCTACAAAGAGAAAACAAAGAAATGGCATGATTAAAAGCTTAATAGACGTGAGTTCAAAGTAGGAAACTTGGTTCTAATTTACAATTCAAGGTTAAAATTTTTCGCTGGAAAATTAAAATCCAAATGGTCTGGACCGTTCAAAGTTACACAAGTTTTTCCTCATGGCCCGATTAAAGTGCAAGGGCTGACCAACACCTTTAAGGTGAGTGGTCACCGCGCTAAACACTACTATGTTGGAGAGCCAATTGAAGGCTCTGAAGTATTATATGTTGAACCCATGTAGATGGGGTGAATCACGTCGAGCTAACGACGTTAAACATAGTGCTTGCGGGAGGCAACCCGTATTTTCCTTAGATTTATATTTTTAACATTTCATTATTTTTGTTCGTTTTAAGGTGTATTTAAGTGTGCAGGAAAAGAGAACGAAAATCATATGAATAGGCGGACAAAAGCTAAGCGACGAGTCGTCACTTAGCATGTGACGCTCGTCGCCTCATTTTAAAAGGGGGTTGAAAACAGGTATAGGGCAAAGTGACGATCGTCGCCCAACAAGCGGCGAGTCGACGCTTACATTCTGGAGCATCAGGATTTGGGCTGAAACAAAGCGACGAGTCGTCGCTCCCTAAGCGACGCTCGTCGCTTCTAAAAAGATCGCATTCAGGGCCCGATAAAATTCAGAAATCCGAAACCCTTATCTTATCAACCCTATCCTTTTCTCTTTAAATACCCACTTCACCTTCCTACCTTATTCATCTCATCCTCCTCTTAACCTACATCACCCTAATCTCTCTCTAAATCTTTCATCATCTTCATCCATCCACCTTAATCACCATCAAGCATTTTCTAAAGCTTCAAAGTTCTAAGCTTCAAGATTCTTTCATCATCCTCATCAAGCTTATAGATTCATCTCAAAGTTTTCATCAATCAAGGGTTTCATAAAGCTTAAGGAGGATTCAAGTGTTCTTCAAGTTTTCAAGTTCCTCTTTTCAAGTACTCTTCAAGGATAAAAGTTCTCAATCTCCTCTCAAGGTTCTTAATTTCTTATCTCAAGGATCTCTCTAACCTCCTCAAGGTATAAAAATTTCTCTTCTTCTTAAATTGTGCTTATGCTTAAATTTAGTTAGTTAATCTCATATTGCTTTCATTGCTGATCTGAATTTGTTAGTTTTCCATTCTTGATCTTAGAGTGTTAAATTGGTAGATTTTTGGTCTAAATTATTAGAGATAAATTGTTGGGTTAATTTTTGTTTGGTGTGATTATCATTGTTTAGACCTTATCTGTGTGCTGGTAAACTTAGTTGTTCATCTTAGAAATTTTTTGCAGATATAGGTTTAGATTATTTTTGGTTGGTCTAAAATTGTGTGTTGGACTCCTGTTTTATGCTAGTAAATTTAGCTGTTAAGATGAATCTTTTTCATTCTAGGTCAAAACGCGTCCGACAGGTCGGTGAAGTGTCGTCTTCACGACCCCACGGCGATGACTCTTCCCGTCCAAGGAGGGAAGTTATCCGTGATGGGTCACCACCACCACCTGCGCCCCCAAGGGCTCAAGGTAGTTCATCGGCACGCACAATGAGATGCGTGTTAACACCATCCCAAACCACCATCTTCACCAAATTAAAATCGCGACCCATGAACATTCAATGCTTTTAATCGAACCTATAGCATGACGTATCCCCAAATTGCCGACGCGTTACGATGGGGTTTTACGGAGGGAGAATACCCAAGCCCCCCTAAGGAGGAAATATGCAGGTTTTGGGCCAACATGTCTTTATGAAAATAATAATAATTTAATAAAAATAATAATAATAATAATAATAATAATAATAATAATAATAATAATAATAATAATAATAATAATAATAATAATAATAATAATAATAATAATAATAATAATAACTTTATGAAACCAAATCAGATAAGATCAAACCAGACCAGATCAGATCACTTCAGACCAGATCAGATCAGATCAGAAAGATTTAGATCAGCTCAGAGTGAATCAGACCAAATCAGATCCAATTAGATCAGATCAGACCTTAGTAAATTCAGATCAGATCCAATCAGATCAGACGAAGAGAACAGGCCCTAACTGTTATACGGTTTTCTTCAAGAATAAAGTATAGATCGGTGCTGGTAACACCTTAAATAATAATATTGATATCATTTGATTGTTGGTCCATATTGTGGCTAAAAAAATGTGATGTAAGGTTTTGAGAAGAATTGGATTTTTGAGAGCGAAAATTGGTGCTGATTACGTGTTAAGGAGTAGGGAGAATATAAGGAGAATAGTAGTATAACAGGTTGATAGACTCGTATATTTTTGTAATTTTCTCTCTTCTATGCTTTAAAGCATGTCTAACATTCCTTCAAGAGAGAGACAACTTGTCTATAATGCTTGACACAAGAAAAACTTCATCTTTTTCAATTTTATGTAATTTTAAATTTGCATGCATTCTTTGCAATTCATGAAAATGATCAATAATAGGACGGTTTTCTACCATCTTATAAGAATTAAAGTTACCTACAAGAAACTTTTTGGAACTTGCATCCTCCTCCATGTATTTGTTCTCCAATGCATCCCATAACTCCTTAGCGGACTCATGGTATTGGTAGATGTCAAAGAGAAAATCTTGCATTCCATTGCGGATACGGCTCCGGCAGATAAAATCATCATTTTCCCACTTACTCCTCTTCCTCGTTTGCTCAAGAGTTTCATCTTTCGACTCCTCCGGTTTAGGGGTACTTATCACGTAAGCCACGCTTAAAGTAGTTAGGAGAAACATTATTTTCTTTTGCCAACGTTGAAAATTGACACCGACAAATACAAATAAAAATAATAATGCATTCAATGATGGGAATTTGTTTTGTAAACTCTTTGATAGTTGTCATCCCGAAGATAATATCACAAAAGATTATTAAAAAATAATAATGCAAATACAAATTACAAGATGGGAATTTGTTTTTATCCCTTTGTTGATGACAAAATGAAATTACAAACAAAACAACTCTAAAAAGACTTGAAGATTGTTTTGTAACGACAACCGTTACCCGGAAGCTTGATACTTGTTGTAGGCGTGAGATAACTTTCCTTTTGTGATATTTCCCCCATAAAGTTACTTGGGTTGATATTGGAAATTCACAATGAGATACAAACAACACAACACACTCTTAGTACTTAGGGTATGTCACTTAACAACAATGTATTTAGAAAGCTATAAGATTTAGAAGCTCTAAATTAGAGTTAATTACTCTCTTGAAAAACACAAACAAATGAGAAATAGAGAATGAGAATTCAGAAATTGCACTCATCACCAAGTCCTAATACTAGAAGAGTATAGCTTAAGGGTCATGACATAATAATCACCATTGATGATCAAATTGAAGACCACACAATCAATACCATTAATCTATGGCATTCATGAGCATTATACTCCATAATATTCCCTTTTAACTCCAGAAATCAAGTGAAATAAGTATAGGAATCCAATGGATTCACTCAAAGAAAATATGAAAAACCTCAACGGTCAAAACAGGACAAAAAGCCGAGTCGGCTTTTGCACCTATGACAAGGAAAGCCAAGTCGGCTTTTTCTTCTGGACAAAACTATGTTTCCAGAACCTAAAGCCGACTCGACTTTAGGCCAAAATTCATGACAGTCGAGTCGGGTTTTACTACTGACTCGGTTTTCCATTTGTTCCTTTTGTCCTTTTCTTTGAACCCTTTTTGGACCTAGTATTTTAATACATATTGTCTCACTACTTTAGTAATATTTGGTGATTATAAACATAGGATTATTAGATACTAAATGTTCAACAAAATTAGGATTTATAGAGAAAAATATTTGTATGATTTCATGGGTTTTGTTTGTTGTTTTGATTATGGTTATAAAATAGGGTATGTTCTTGTAATAGATGTAATAAGAATTGTTTCCCTTATGTGCGATGTTGGTGATGTAATATGAAATGGAATTGTAAGGTATATCTATGGAATGCAATGAAAGGGAATATTACATAAATTTCATAAACATTCAATTGCAAACATTTGTGGTATGTTTTCATATATTCATTGCAAAAGACTTAATTAGCTACAATAATACATATAAATCCATTGCAAAATTAGTAACAACATTTGTCATTAGTTATCATACTTGAATGAGTTCATAATAATTAGAGCAGGAAATAAATAACACTTGCAAACCCAATGTTCTATTTCTTTTTGCTTGTTCTTTACCATCACAAGAACCACGCAAAACAATTGTAGCCTCAAAAGTTCTAGGCTTCTAGCCCCTATTCATGGAATTCATTATCTAGTATGGACTTACTGCTTTGGCCTACATCAGTATTGTTCTTTTTATCCAATAAAAAGATGGTTTGACTTAAAACTACTAATAGAAACTAATAAATTTTGATGGTTTAATGCAAATTCGGAGAGATGGGTAGAGTTGACCCATCATTGTTATGATCTTGGATGATCATTCCTTAGACTTCTCTGAATTGCTCAAGATCAAGAAGTAAGAAATTACAATCATCAAGCAAAACCTTTCGGGTTAGGGTTAGTGTTAGAAGATTAACCAAAATTCCTATATTATAGCATTCTTTTAGCTTTATTTAGTAAGTTCTATTTTTAATATAGTAGTGGCTGTTAGTGGAGTCCTATTATTAAGGGAACCCTAACGGTGTTATTTAGTATAGATATTTGTTAAAGTTGTAACTGTTTTTAATTGAATACAATATCATTATTTTCTAAAACCAAAAAACAGTGTCTGTTATTTTTATCTTGGTATCAAAGCCCCGTCAAAGATTCCGGTGACCGAAAAAGACAAAAAGGGGTATCCTCATTTACCCAATACTTACCTACAATGACAGACACAAACCAACAAATCTTAACCACCACTGAACAACCAGTTACCATGAGCCAATTACTGGAGTTGTTTCAACAACTAAACACCCGGCCCATAGAAAACTCAAACACTTCTTCCTCGGTGACCATCACTGAAAAATTAAACCACAAAAATTATACAAAGTGGTCAAGGCTTATGTATTTGGCTATTAGTGGAAGGGGAAAACTCAAACACATTACTGTAGATCCACCGGCCACTAATGATTCGTCCTTTAGCAAATGGGCCCAAAACGACTCCATCGTAATATCTTGGATTGTCGAAAATATTGATGCTGAATTGGTAAATCAATATCTGGATTATCCGACATCTAAGGATTTATGGCAGGGCATCGAGTCGATGTATAGTAGTGGAAGAGATGGGCTGCAAATTTTTGACCTAACGGTCAAAGCTAATAAAATCTAGCAAAGTCAAGAGCCAATTGAGCACTTTTACAGCAAGTTACAATCAATCTGGAAGGAGATTGATAGACGGATGCCCAATCCGATGAAAGATCCGCAAGATATAACCATATATAATCAAATTATACAACAAAATCGATTATATCAGTTTCTTGTCGGTCTTCACGAGACTTTAGACAAAGATCGTAGAGACTTACTTAATCAAGATCCCCTTCCTACTGTTGAAATGGCCTATGCAGCAATTCGACGAGAAATTGCACGTCGAGATATAATGCAATCATCATCAAACCCTTCATCGGAGATCGAATCATCAGGAATTGGATAAGGTCTTGTAATAAAAGGGCAAGGACAAACAGGCAAACCCTATAATTGAAGAACCGATGACAAATCGCAACTCTAGTGTACTCATTGTGGAGGCACACGCCATACAAAGGAGGGATGCTTCAAGCTTGTTGGATACCCAGAATGGTGGCCGGACTCTCGAAAAAGAGGGACCAGAGGTGAAGCTAAAAACTCCGGTGGTTCAGATCTGAGTCGAAATAATCAAAGAAAATTTGGCAGTGCAGCAGTAGGTGAAGCAAAGAAAGATGAACAATCTAGAGCTCTAGGTGAAGCTTTAATAGCAGTACAAATGGACCAAGGTGATACAAAAAATAAAAATGCATTGGAGGTCTCTCTCTCTCTCCTTCCTCTAACGTCTCATATAATGAGATAGTAGAGCGCTCTCTTTCTGATTTGGGTACTTGGGAATCAAAGAGCCCTCTCTCTCCTAATAATGACAACCCATATAACAACAAAGAAAGGAGGGAGTCCAGCTGTCATTATTATAAAGAGGAGTCTTCTACCCCTTTTAATAATGATGATAGTACTCTTGAACATGTCACAATAAAGGGGAAGAGGGACCCGACTCTTTCAACCAAAAAAAGTAGGGATTTTTTAAATAAAATTATTAATGGGGAGGGGGGCACGACACTACTAACAAAAAAAGGGTTTATTTCTATAAAATTGTTTTAGAAAGCCCACCACCCAAGACCCCACTAACTCCAACACCAAATTATTTAAGTGCTTTGTCCACCTACTCTTCTCATTCTCGTCCTTCTAATTCGGACAACTGGATTTTCGATTGTGGAGCCACTGACACGATATCTAATAAAAAATCTAATTTCATAACCTATACTACTCCCCTGAAAATGTTAATTAGAACAACAAATGGGGACGTTGTCAATGTCGAAGGCGCAGGGGCTGTTCAAATTTCTCATAATTTATCCTTGCAAAATTGCCTTTTTGAACCAAATTTACAAGTTGTTGTCTATTAGTCAAATGACTAAGGAACTTAATTGTACCGTCCTCTTAACCTCTCATTCTTGTATTGTGCAGGATGCTCAGACAGGAAGGATTATTGCCCATGGTACTGAGAGAGATGGTCTCTATCACCTGGATGAGGATATTCTAAAAGGTGACGCAACTCTTGCTCATGGATCCTTAGAAAGTCAGGCATGGACTTGGCATCGTCGGCTAGGGAATCCTTCGATTGGGTATCTCAAACGTCTATTTCCATCATTAGCTACTTTGCAATTAGATTTTAAGTGTAAGCCCTGTATTTTGGCAAAAAGTCACAAACATTCATATCCTATTAGTTTTAATAAAACCGATAAACCTTTTGTGCTTTTTCATTCTGATGTCTGGGGTCCTGTTCCTGAATGTTCTTCTCATAATTTCTCTTATTATGTTTTATTTATTGGTGATTGTACTAGAATGTGTTGGGTCTTCTTTCTTAAACACAAATCTGAAGTATTCGATACTTTTGTCAATTGTTACTCAATTTCAAACTAAACCTCAAGTTCTTCGATCTGATAATGGTACAGAATATGTTAATGCTAAAATGAAGTCTTTTTTTCGACAAACGGCCTTATACATCAAATAACTTGCCCTTATATAACCAAACAAAATGGCGTTGCTGAACGGAAAAATCGCACTTTGCTTGAGATGACTAGGGCGGTGATGCTAGAATCCTCTGTACCCGTTTATTTGTGGCTTGAAGCCATTGCTAGGGCTACTTATTTGACTAATAGGTTGCCCACTAAGACACTTCAGTATCAAACACCTCTTGATTCACTTGAAGCACATACACTTGTACCCTCTCTCCATTTTCTTCCTCCTCGTGTCTTTGGGTGTACAGTTTATGTCCATTTACCTAAACACTCTTGCCATAAGTTAGCACCTCGAGCACTCAAGTGTTTATTTGTGGGGTATGGGGTTCATCAGAAAGGATATCGTTGCTTTGACCCTGTCCAAAAACGAGTGTATACCACTATGGACTGTGAGTTTGTTGAAACCGAGTACTTTTATAACCACCTTCGATGTCAGGGGGAGAGTCCAGTAGACAATCTAAGTTGGTTAACAAGTCCGTTAATGACTAATTCTGACGATCCTCCAGAGCAAGTGGGCACTACAACCGAATGTCCTATTGTCCAGGGTCCTGATCTTCTTCTTACTACTTCTGAGCAAGTGTATGAACATCCTAAGCAACGTTTACCCGAGATTCCTGAGTCTGAGCTTTCTAATCCTACTCCCGAGGTGCGTAATCAGTGTGAGAATTTGTTTGAAACTAACAATGAAATACAGGAAGAAGAGTTAGAAGTTCCAGTGGAACAGGGCACTAGTACCAAGTATCAGCTACCCCCTCGGAGCACAAAGGGAATTCCACCAAAGAGAGCATGAGGATCACAAATCTAGATATCCAATAAAGCATCCTGGTACTGATAATCTCTCCTTAAGAGCTAAGGCCTTCAATACTTCTCTATATTCCAGCAAGATTCCAAACTCGGTTGAACAAGATCTTAAAGATAAGCATTAGAAGAAAGCTATGGATGAGCAGATCAAAGCTCTTCAAAAAAATAATACATGGGAAAAGTGCAGACTACCATCAGGAAAGACTGCTATGGGATGTAGATGGGTATATACAATCAAATATAGAGCAGATGGGACAATTGAAAGATACAAGGCTCGACTCGTAGCAAAAGGGTATACTCAGACATATGGAGTCGACTATTCAGAAACTTTTTCCTCGGTAGCAAAAATTGATACTATAAGGGTATTGTTCTCGGTCGCAGCTAATAAAGATTGGCCTCTCCATCAGTTCGATGTTAAAAATGCATTTTTACATGGTGATCTCACTGAGGAAGTCTACATAGAAGCTCCACCCGGTTTTTCTCAACATTTTTTGAAAGGAGAAGGCTGCAGGTTAAAGAAAGCTTTATATGGCCTAAAGCAAGCTCCTAGAGCTTGGTTTGGAAAATTTACATTAGCTATGAAAAAATTTGGCTACAAACAAAGTAACTCCGATCACACTCTCTTTCTGAGACGTCGAGGTAAATTAATTACCTGTCTTATCATTTATGTGGATGATATGATCATTACTGGAGATGACAAAGAAGAAATTAGTAATTTCAGAAGGAAGTTGTTCCAGGAATTTGAAATGAAGGATCTTGGAGACCTTAAATACTTCTTGGGAATAGAGGTACTTCGATCAAAGTTAGGTATTTTTATCTCCCAAAACAGAGACTGGGATGTTAGACTGTAAGCCCCTTGAGACTCCTATGATGGTAAATCACGGGTTGCAGATTAGTAAGGATGACACTCTTGTGGATCGGAGGAGGTATCAGAGATTGGTTGGAAACCTCATTTACCTTTCTCACACACGTCCAAACATCTCGTATGCGGTAGGAGTGGTTAGTAGATTCATGCATAAGCCTCAAGAGCAGCATATGGAGGCAGTTTATAGAATACTAAGATACTTTAAGGGTACTCTAGGAAGAGGGGTAGTGTTTTGTAAAAATGGGCATTTGGATCTTCGAGTCTACACAGACGCAGATTGGGCAGGAGATCGTGACAGCAGGAAGTCTACCTCAGGATATTTTTCCTTGGTAGGAGGGAATCTTGTAACCTGGAAAAGTAAGAAGCAAAAGGTTGTTGCAATGTCCAGTGCTGAGGCTGAGTTTAGAGGCATTGCGAAAGGCATCACTGAGGCTTTATGGTTACGAAAACTTCTAACTGAACTTGGTTTTCCTCCAGAAAGGAGTTGTGAGATTTATTGTGATAATGATGCAGCTATTAGTATCTCAGAAAATCCGGTTCAACATGATCGAACTAAACATGTTGAAGTAGACAGACATTTTATCAAGAATAATTTGGAGGCAAAGATAATTAGTCTACCAAATGTGCGATCAGAGGACCAGTTAGCTGATATTCTGACTAAAGCGGTTGGGGTTCTTCCATTTGAAGATACTTTGTGCAAGTTGGGTGTTAGAGATCCTACCATCCAACTTGAGGGGGAGTGTTGGAAGATTAACCGAAATTCCTATATTATAGCATTATTATAGCTTTATTTGGTAAGTTCTATTTTTAATATAGTAGTGGCTGTTAGTGGAGTCCTATTATTAAGGGAACCCTAACGGTGTTATTTAGTATAAATATATGTTAAAGTTGTAACTGTTTTTAATTTAATACAATATCATTATTTCTAAAACCAAAAGCAGTGTCTGTTATTTTTATCTGTTAGGGATTGGAGTGTCTCTAATGACTGTTTTTGAACACCGAATATCCAGTTTTGTAATACTTCGATCCAAATCTGGAATTCTATCCACCTTTCAAAATCGGATAAATTACCCGTTCACACATTCGCTTATTCGGATTGGATATATTTGAACACCCCTACAATATATATAAACCCAAATTGAATTTGACCTTATCTAAAACAGAATTTGACTTGGTGAGTATCCACCTGAGTTTAGCCGCACTCGGTCCCAATGGGATCCTTAAATTAATTAACAGATAAAATTAAAACCCGATAAAACTCAAATCAGATATAATCCGACCCATAAAAGGCTAACGAGTGATATAGTGTTTTTCTATTGTATGTTGTTGTAGTCGTACTTGTATAGGAAGCTAGCAAACGTGGAGTTAACTACATAGCTTGTTTGCAGGTAGTTCAGGACGGTTTCAAAGGTGAATAAAATATAATGACGGTAGAAGTAATGGTTTGCCATACATGTTTGTAGAATAATTTAATTTGGTTACACGCACGTAGCTAAGGACAGTTCAGCCAATGAATTTTATAAAGTGAATTGGATACTATAAAAAGATCAAGAAATCAAATATGAAATTGCACCAATTACATTTTTGTTAGCTCATTATTAAACAATGGCCTCTACCTCTCGTTTCTTCATAGCTTCCATTGTTATTGTTGTTGCTGCATTTTTGTGCAGTGCTGTTGCAGAACCAGAATTGGTTGACAGTGACATTGGTGGCCCTGACTTCACACCACCACAAGACGACATCAAAGTCGAAGAAGTCTTACCGGAACGCGAAGATTCTAAGATTAAAAGGATTCAAGGCATGATCTTTTGTAAATCGAACGGCAAACTGACTGGGTTGGAAGGTACGTTATTGTCATTTGTTAGGAATCAACTCAATTAAAATGTTAAGTTGCTAGTTGAAACCCTATAATATGTTATATACTTTAACACTATCCCTTACACGAAAACTCTTTAGCTAAAAACTAAGTTGTTAAAATCGGGATTATACTTGAAATCATTCAAACCTGTAGAATTCAATAAGTAGAATCGAATTGTAGGATCGTAAGATTCTCCAGTTATAATTATTAATGTCAAAAGTTGAAGTTTATTAATTTTAGTTTCATTAACTACATTTTTAAGATTAAAATAGAAGAATATTTAAAAATTAGTTCAAATCTTCAAACCAATGAAGATTTTTTTTAAATTATGATAATAAATCGTTAAGTAGTAAGAAAAATGAATAAAGATGGTACATAACAAAAAAATTTAATAAAAATTAAGAATGAATTTGTAGAATTGAATCTTTAAATCGTAGGATCATAAAATCGTGTTATGATTCCACCTCTACAACTTTTATTTTAATTAGAATCGTAAGATTCTAACAATCTACGATTCTATCGATGATTCGAATTGCTTGCTTGTTTTTGGATTGTAAATTCGTAGAATAGTAGATCAAAAGCTTAAGCTGATGGTTGATTGAGATTTCAACCCATGAACTCACACGAGAGCTCTTTAGGCTAGAAGTGTGGATGCGTTATATCCCCTCTTTATACATGACGGTGAATATTATTCTACTTTAAACGAGGATTGGTTGAGATTTCAAACCATGAACTCTTGTCACGCTGGCTTTGATACCATGTCAAGGAACCAACTCAAACAAAGGGTTGAGGTGTTATATACTCTAACACACAATCACACGACAATAATCTATTGAGCTAGAAGTGTATATGCAACACAGACCTGACTCCTCATGCTTAACGGTAAATATTCAACATATACTATATGCAGGTGCAAATGTAAAGGTGTCTTGCATTACTCCGGGAATAACAGATGAGACATTGCCAGTATTTTCAGTGGTATCAGGACCAACAGATAAAAAAGGTTATTACATGTTTGATCTACAAAGGAATATACCCCCACGCTACAACATTAAAGATGACTGTAAGGTGTACATTGGCTCAGCTGGAACTAAAAACAATGATTGTGACTCTCCAACCAATGACAGTCAGGGCTTAGAGGGTGCCTCGCTTAACACACCATCTAGGGATCTTGATCCCAACACTTCTCTGTTTTCTGTAGGTGGTTTTTCTTTTGAACCAAAACGTGACTAATTTGTGAAATCATCATCAACTTATCCCTCTTTCCTCCATTTGCATTAATTCTTTTTTTTTTTGTTTGATGATTGATTGTATTATTAAATTTATTTTTTATGTTTGTGATTTGAGCCATGAGATGTACTTGCATTCCTTTTTTTTTTGGAATTGTTTGATATAATTATTGGTTATTCCTCCATTTGCATTAATTTCTGTGCCATTTGGTTATTCGAGTTTTTTTATAACTTCATTCTACATGAGCTATGGGCATGTGCAAAATGTTTGATTTGGTTTCAATCAAATAATAACATGAAACAAAGCAAGATTTGAGATCTTCCCTAACAAAGACTTTACTGTAGGTCGGGTTCTATTATTGTTAACTTTTAAATACGGAAAATTAAAACTTTTCAAGACTCAATTACTGACATGAAATAAAACAAGTAATTATCGGACAAAATAATATACTTTTAGAGCACGAACCCCTAGCAAAATAAATGTACTCCCTCCGTTTTCATTTGTTCTTCCCATTTGGAATCCGGGAAGAAACCAATATAAACTATAATTACAAAATAGATACTATGAGAGTTGAGTAAAATAATATAAAAAATAAAGGTTCTATTGATTAAAGTGTAAGTGTAATAATATCATTAAATTTCATTAAAGTAAATGCATTGGGAATTAACATGTAAATTAATTTTTATAGATTAGAGTGTAAGTGTAATAATTTCCTTGAATTCTATTGGTTACTAAAATAGAAAGATTCTAAATGAGAAGAACTTTTAAAAATTTCCAAATGGGAAAAGTGAGAAGATTATATGAAAACAGAGGGAAGTATATACATAAATGTGAGACAAGAATAACAAACGAAGTTTCCCTAATGTATTCCACCAACAATGTCTTGTAAGACCTTGTATGCTAGTACAGTGTGATTTTACTTACCTATAAATATATAATTAAAAACAATTATATTAAACCCTCTATAAAATTTAAGTTTTTCTTAATTTGCAGTTTAAAAATAATTATTAAAAGTATTTTTTGTCCAAAACTAAATAGATTAAGCCAAATAAAATTTTACTTACACCTTAAAACTTAAAAAGATAACATATATAAATGATAATAAGTAATTCCAAGTACATTAATGCATATTTGTAGGATCACACGATCCTACGATCCAATTCTACCGATTTCAATCTTAGCCCCTCAACGATCCCACGTAGAATCCCGATCCTAATAACCTTGGTTGTTGGTAGTTGCAGGTGTATAATTGTAACAATTACATGTTTAGATGTTTGATCAGTTACAAATATATTTTGTAGGGTAAAATTAATGGTTATCGACATATACAATAGCTATTTGAATATAACCTGTTACTTTTATTTTATACGTTACAAGTTGTAATATCCTAAACTACATGTATCATTAAATACTGGTCCCAAAAACAACTAATTTATTGATCAATGATAAAATTTTTGTTAATTAGTATTACAACCTCATTAAACAACTAACAACCACTTAAATTGTTATGCCAAATACGCTCATAATTTTTTCATTTTTTAGAAAAGGCCATTTGCAATTTCAAGTATATGATGAACATAATTTGGTCTAAACCGTAAACTATATTGGTCAAAATTATAGTTTTAGTGATTGATTTGGTCTACAGACTAAACAGTTTGGTTCAATTTTTTAAACAAATTATGATTTTCGTTTTGGTCCTATACTCTCTTTTTAGATTTTAGAATAAACAAAATCGAAAACCGTACTATGATTGAAAATCGTGTTTTTATTTTTGAAAATAGGTTGCTGCTTTTTTTTTTTTTTGAAGAACAAAATAGGTTGTTGTTTAGATATTTTAAAATGTAGTTTTTTTATGGAGTAATATATAGTTGAATTATGTTGATACATTTAACTAATTACGAATTATTATAATTAGTGATTTTTGATGTGGAACATTTGCATAACAAATACTATACTATAATTTAAAAAAAACATTTCAAATTAAATAAACTGTAAATCAGACTAGACTAGACTAGACTAGACTATTATAAAACGATTTAATCTGATTCGATTTGGAGTCTGGATGTTAAAAAAATCCAGTTTGATCTGGATAATTTTAATTTTCAAACTGGCTTTTTTTTAATAACAGACCAGATCAAATTGAATCGTGTGAGGTCTTAGTTATGTGTTGCACAAACCAAGGCACACTCTATTGATGGTCATCCAGCATTCTGGCTCATCCAAACAGTTCAGTTATCGCCTGATCCCTTCACAACACTTTAACCAATTCCTTGAGACTCCACGCCGACGAAAGCAAAATCATTATCATAATTCTAAAATAATCAAAGATGACTGCCGCCATCAACATAATGGCGTCATACCATAACGATTAAAGATAATTTCCTATGTTTCTCAAAAAAAAAAAAAAGATAAATTCCTATGTAATATTGTAATCTCTTCTTAATGAATTCCCCGTTCTATTTAAATCATCTTACTTTATTCATAAAATTCATCATAATTTATTAGAAGGAAAAGGCCAATTTGCAGTTGCTAAAAAGGATACAGTTATTTGAAACACAAACCAAGGCAAACTATTCATCATAATTCATAATCCCACATTCTGGCTTTTCCTAACAGCTAAGTTATCGCCCAAGTACTTTCACGGCCAGGGTTTAATCGGTATTAAATAGTGACAATATTGATGAAAATTGAGTGTAATCTAATTGGGAAAATCTCTTAACAAGTTATGTTCATCTTTATTCTATTTAAATCATCTTACTTTTTTCATAAAATTAATTCCGAAACATTGCCATTTGGAAGGATGGTAATAGGTGGTAATAAAAAATTAGAAAAAAGTGTCAAAAAGTACCTAATAAAAATTTTTTTCCAAAAAATACCTAATAAAAATTTATGTTTACAAAAGAGTACCAACTAACGGCTGGTGTTAACTTTTCCGTTATCTTTTTTTGCCCATTTTTAAGAAATACCTAATAAAAATTTTCTTTTCAAAAAAGTAACAAGAACACAATATAATTATTCAATACAAACACAACATAATATATAACTCTAACAGCATCATCCATGAAAAGTTCACACATCATCCAATACAAACACAACATAAGAACATCATCCAACGCAAACCTCGAGCAAGTAACGGTTGGTGTTAAGTTGACCGTTTATTAAAAAAAATTATTAGGTGAATTTTGACTCTTTTTCCTTATTATTATTATTATTATTATTATTATTGTTATTATTATTGTTATTATTAGTATTATTATTAATATTATTATTATTATTATTATTATTATTATTATTATTATTAATATTAATATTAATATTATTATTACTATTATTATTATTATTATTATTATTATTATTATTATTATTGTGTTTGTATTGAATGATGTGTGAACTTTTTTTTGGATTATGTTCTTAGAGTTATATATTATGTTATTTTTGTATTAGATGATTATGTTGTGTTTTTGGTACTCTTTTGAAAATAAAATTTTTATTAGGTACTTTTTAAAGATGGGCAAAAAAAGATAACGGAAAACTTAACCCCAACCGTTAGTCGGTACTCTTTTGAAAAGAAAATTTTTTGTTAGGTACTTTTTGGAAAAAAAAATTTATTAGGTACTTTTTTGAAATTTTTTTTTTATTAGGTACTTTTTGACACTTTTCCCAAAAAATTATGAACCAGAAACTATTTAATGACGAACTTTTTTTTATCAGAAAAATGATAAAATATAGGAAAAATTACCTAGAATAATCTTAACTATTCACGATTTTCCTACAAGAATCCCACCTATTGATTAACCATGAATAATTCCAACTTTGAGGGGCATTTTCCTAGAGTAAACCCGGTGACCGGATGACTTGCTATAGCAAGTTTAATTTTTTTAAAAAAAAGATAAATTAAAATAAAATGTCGAAAAAAATGTTAAAAAAATATTTATAAAAAATTTATGATTTTTTTTATTATTTCGAATTTTTTATGTAAATTTTTAAAAATATTTTCTAATTTTAAATTAATATTTAATTTATTTTTTTGGTGAATTACCTACTATACCAGGTTATCGAGTTACCCTAGTTTATTCTAGGAAAATACCCCTCAAAGTTGGGATTATTCATGGTTAATCAATAGGTAGAATTATTGTAGGAAAATCATAAATAGTTTGGATTATTTTAGGTAATTTTTCCTAAAATATATTTCACATAGATTATTTCGATTACAAATGAAACGGGTCAGCTAGGGCTCTAGTATACTTTACAAACATCAAAAGTTGAGTTATTACATGTATGGCTATGAATACAATGGTGTCATGCCATAACCATATAAAGTATTTTTGTTACACCAATAAATCAGTAATACAACCGCAATTTGCAAATTTGCAACTCTTGTTAGTTTTCTTTACCCATAAGCTACCACTCATCAATTTTAAAATTTCCCACCTTTAGTTTGTCATTTTCCCCCAATACTCGTGTATAAATACCCTGTTGTTCTCTTGAAGTGATCATAAGCTCAAAGTAACCATATCACAAGAAACGCAACAACAAATAAAAAGAAACCCCAAACATCAAAAGCCATAAATGGATTTGAAGAAGTGCATATTGCTTGTGTCCTTAGCCTTAGCAATGGTGATCGGCCTCTCTGAGGGGTTCGATTTCAACGAGAAGGACCTAGAATCCGAAAACAGTTTATGGGACCTCTATGAACGGTGGCGTAGCCATCATACGGTCTCGAGAAGCCTAGATGAGAAGCAAAAAAGGTTCAATGTTTTTAAGGAGAATGTAAAGCATGTCCATCAAGTTAATAAGATGGATAAGCCTTACAAGCTTAAGTTGAACCAGTTTGCTGACATGACAAACTTAGAGTTCCGTAACCACTATGCCGGGTCAAAGACTCGCCATCACCGGATGTTCAATGGCAAGAAGACGAGTGAAAGTTTCATGTATGCAAATGCCGATAATATCCCTCCTTCCGTTGATTGGAGGAAGAAGGGTGCTGTTACTCCGATCAAGAACCAAGGCCAGTGCGGTATGAATAAGATTATTTTTAGTTACAGTCGGTCTCTTGAGAGACCGTCTCTTTGAAAGACATCTCTCATGCCCAGCCTCATTAGAGCTTAATTACTAAAAGATGATAATGAGCTGACCAAATTAAAGATGGTTTTTCAAAGGAACCATCTCTCACAAGAATTTGTGTTTTAGCTATATGTAAGAAAATGTTTTAATTGTGCATTTTTACAGGAAGTTGCTGGGCATTTTCGACGGTCGGATCAGTCGAAGGTATAAACCAAATAAAAACAGGGAAGTTGGTGTCATTGTCCGAACAAGAGCTTGTCGACTGTGATACCTCACAAAACCAAGGATGCAATGGTGGTCTGATGGATTTGGCGTTCGACTTTATTAAGCAAAAAGGCGGTCTTACCACTGAAGAAAACTACCCTTACCGAGCTGAAGATGGAAGATGCGACAAATTAAAGGTATAAGATGCTCACTTTATAACTTATGAAGTCGAATTATTTATCATAAAATGCATGATTAATGCTAAATAATGTCAATGTAGATGAACAATCCAAAGGTATCTATAGATGGGCATGAAGATGTGCCTGAGAATAATGAAGGCGCTTTGCTTAAAGCTGTTGCCAACCAACCTGTGTCCGTGGCCATTGATGCTGGTGGTGATGATTTGCAATTCTATTCCGAGGTTAAATTAATTGCTACTCTTCTTGTTTTGACGCTACTATATGAGCTTACGCATTAAAGTGAATTAAACAAGATTCCACTTGATTATATTTTTCTTATAATTAAAAATTAAGCAATATTATTGACGAGTAATCGTTACTAACTTACTATGCAAGTTTAGCAACTACTAATTTGAACAAGTAACTTTTATGAAAAATATGTTACATTTAAAGGTGTACAAAACAGATCCGACGACCCGAAATTTTTAGACTTTATAACCGAACCCGATTTGACCCGACTTCAAAAAATGATTTACAATTACGTAAAAAACAATATGGACACGGAAACCGATTTCAAACCGACCCGAAACAACTAAATCAACCCGATAACCCGAATGAACAACCTCTAGTTACATTTGATCTCAAGTAGAAGCCACTTAATAGTGTTAGGGATAATAAAACGTTTTTATTGTATTTGAAATCTATTTTGTACATTAATGACACCATTATTTTCTAAAAAACAGGGAGTGTTTGATGGAAAATGTGGAACAGAATTAGATCATGGTGTTGTGGTAGTAGGCTATGGATCAACAGTTGATGGAACCAAATACTGGATAGTGAAGAACTCATGGGGAGAAGGCTGGGGAGAGAAAGGTTATATAAGGATGAAGCGCGACATCTCCGACAAAGAAGGACTGTGTGGAATTGCAATGGAACCTTCATATCCTATCAAGAACTCTTCCAACAATCCTAATGAGTTCTCCACCAAGGATGAACTTTAAACTAAGTTTACAAACTCATGGATGTTAGCTTTCTAGATCTCATCCATATGAACACATTTACTTCAAGCTTTAGTTTAATCAGATGTTACAAAACTTTTACATTCCGATTGTTCGAAACAATTAAATAACCTGCTTTTCAAGCAGGTAAGTTATAGTTTGCAGCGATGAAATAAAATGCTTTATGTCAAAAAAAGGAGAGTTTTACAGAAATATGCTTTAACTGGTAAAGACTATGAACTTTCAGATATGAATTTCACTGTAAATGTATTGTATTATACAGCTCAACAAAAAATTCCGTATTTCGTCATAACATCTTAGTATGATACATGTTAGCTAGATTCAAATCTCAAATTGACGGTACGCCTAACAGCAGAAGTTGGACACGAACCAAAGAAAAATGCGGAATCTTAATACTTACGCTGGTTTTACAGTAATAACAACAGTTGCCCTATGATTGAGAAAGCAATGCCAGACAGTATAGAGATTGTAGCTTTGTGTTCCATGCTTCCGTTACCATAATCAGCGTCGATATGTTCTGTTACATCGAAGTTACCTACGAAATAGACGCGAGAGATTACTTACATGTGCAGAAAAAGATACAGTTTAAAGCGTACAATGGAATAGCTCGCTAAAAACTATCCTGGTACGGGGCGTAGATAGGTTCAGCCTGATTTTGTGCGTTAATATGTCTGTCTAAATAATAAAATTTAATCTAGTTAATCAGCTGAATAGACTAAGCAAAAGATTAATACCTCTTTCATCGCCATTGCCACAACCAGCAACAATTGTGTCCCTGATATCCTGAGTGGTGGCCTTGTTAAAGAAAAAAAAGTGCTCCATAATCCCATCTACGCAGTCTAGTACAAGGTTCGTTTCTTCGAGGCATGGCCCACTGCAGAACTCATCTACCTGATCGTGGGATACATGGAGCTCTCCGCTCACAGTCAGCCTGCAAGAATCATCACATTGGCTGTACAGCTGCAATATGAAAAAACTAAGATTACAACTAAGGTGATTCGGAGCTAGCAAATTGACTTCGACGAACCAAACAAGGCGGAATAGTGTTAAGATTTTCCTACCCCCGTTTATATTAAGGCAGGGCCTTTACCCTTAAAAGCACACAAATACAAGCACCAGCCCATTTGATTCATTTGCTAGAGTTGAGAAAATCCCACTTAACACAAAATGACCGATGACAATAACCATAATATGAGTACCATAGATGTCAATGTATAATGGTTCGGAATCCAAAGATTTATGCGGACTTACATGTTTTCCATGGAAGCATGTCAAGGCTCCATCAACAATATGAGTGGGATCAGTGTTGGCTCCTGCATATCCCCCACCCCCTTCATGACCATGGTCTTCACCAGGATACTCGCCGACAGCTCCAACACCAGGTTCATAATCAACATCTTCCTCCGCTGAACGTGTTTGAAAATTTTGTAAATACAATGCAATATTCAATCAAAACAAAATAAACATAATTTGGAGATAGGTTCATATTACCGGAGATGATATTAAACATGAGAGTACATACTATCACAGTCATCATAAGATATAGTCTAGTTTTAGCACAGTTTGCCATTGTTTAATTTTACTACTATGAGGGATACAAGCACACCGCATACTCATATTCGAAACAGGGCAGTATATAATAGCAGTAATCTCAAAAATCTATATTTTTTTCTACAAGTCATACCCTTTTCTCAGGAGAAAGAACAGTTCAAAAACGTGCAGATCAACCAACTTGGAAAGTATTGACCTAATGGAAGGTGTTCCTTCTATGGGACTTCAAGATTTCAGCCATAGGTCTTAACTATCCCAGAAAATCAAGGGTAAGAGGAATAGGTCTCAACTAAGAGAGGCCAGTTGGAGGGGAAGTCACCAACTTTTTTCTAGATTTATGCAGCATAGTTGGAAATCAATCCAAAAGTTATGATTTCTTCTCACACAAGTTATCTTCAAAATATGGGCAACTCTGGTCCAATAAAATCTTTATAATTCAGGAAATAAAAATTCTTAAGAGTGTAAAGTTTCCACTTCTTGTTGACCCTCCTGCTAGCAACAGAGGAGGACCTAAGGAAGTATAAAATGAGAACACATTCATTTTTGTAACGATAAACATACAAAAAATCATCCGTTTATGAAAAAAAATAAAAGATAGCATATCTTGAATAATTATCTTTGCTAGCAATGATTAATCACATCGACTTATTCCGATTCATGAAGCCAACCTTAAATTGTTGGGAAATAAGGCTTTGGCAATATTGTTCATTCAACAAAATGAGAAAAGTTATAACTGTATTTTTATTTACTTTTTTTCATAATAATCATCAACAAAAACATCATTAGTCATCGAGATCCTATCTTAAATAATTACCTGAGATCAACCTTCTTTAGGGGCCTCAAAAATTAAGAGGCATTATCAGCTCTAAGAGCGTGTAAGGTGCCTGACCGGCGACTGCACAAAATGCCTAAAATATAGGCCTCTCAAATATTAGTTTACATAAGTTTTTCTTTAATTTAATTACTAGCTTGAATGTAGACCATAAATTCTCAAACTGAGTAACTTTACTAGCTTGAACATTTTGAAGCCCAGCCGCAAATGTTATAATAAAGTGAATTTCACTTGCTTCCGTGGGAACACCATCTTCCTCACTCCCTTAAATCTTGAGGAAGTGATTTATGATATATTTTATCATCTCTTTTAAGTTCAGATAAAGCGTCTTCGCGTCTCAACTATCTTGCATGAAGATAATATCTTCATCACAGTAAGATCCAGCCAAATCACAACAAAACGATACAGGCTTAAGCAAAGTGATAGTTTGAAAGGTCATACCTCTGATGCACCCTGCCAAATCAAAATACACAGCATAATCTTTGTGGCCAAAAGGACCTTCCTGTGTGGAACAGCTTGAACACCACAATGGAGCTTGATGATTGAAGTCAAGACTTACAAAACTGAGACAGACTTGACTTCTATACCCAACTCTTTGCATTTACTCACAATATGCAGGGCTTCTTTAAACAGGCCAAACTTTACAAGGGTGTCAATAAATAAATTACACGTATGTGAATTCAGAACACGCCCATTAACTTCCATTGACAAGAAAATGTCCATCACATCGTGAGATTTACCAGTGTCACACAATGACTTAATAAGGGCATCAAAAGTGATGTTATCAGGAGTCAGCTGTAATGAAAGCATGGAAACAAACAGATCCTTTGCCTTCTCAGTCTTATTCATTTTGCAAAAGCTTTGAATCAAAGCATTGAATGAATATGCATCTGGGCTAATTCCTTCAGCTTGCATATTTCTAAATAGTGACATAGACCTAGAAGTATCCCCAACCATGCACAAAGCACGAATCAAAATGTTGTAAGTGACATTATTAGGATTAACACCCCACTCCTTCATTTCTGCAAAACAATCAAACGCATCCTCAATCTTGTTTGCCCGGCAGAGACCATCAATCATTGAACAAAAAGTGTAAATATCAGGTTTCAACCCATGTTGCAGGAGCATCACCAATAATTCGCAAGCCTGGCTTATTTTTCCGGATTTGAAACACCCATCAAGTAATGTATTAAAAGTAGCAAGGTTAGGTCTAATGCCTTTTTCTTGCATTCCTAGGAACATATCTAGAGCCTCTTCAGTCATTCTAGCTTTCAGTAAACAATCAATAACCATATTGTATGAGTTCACGTTCGATACTAACCCAGCTTGGAATATCTTTAGCAAATATCGGCTCCCTTCTCTATGATTTCCTTCTTGCAAAAGAGTCCCAATAAGGGCAAGATAAGAATCAAATGATAGATTTAAACCTAGTTCTGAAAAAGTATTCACTATTTCACAGGTCTCATGAACATTCAGTTTCTTAATTATACAAGTTATCGCGATATTAAAAACAGAAGTATCAGGCAGATAGCCTCTCCCCCTAAATTTTCTCAAAAATGAAACAGCCTCTTCGGCCATAGACTCATTCGACAGGCAGTAAAGTATAGTATCGCAAGCTACTTTCGGTAAAACTAAGGTTCTCTCTACAAATCCAGATAACAAGTCAAACGCCTTATTCGGCCCAAGACAACGAAACACCCCATGAACCAATGACCTATATGTTGCATCACTAGGAACCACTTTCCTAACCCTCATTGTCTCCAAAAGTCTTAAGGCATCATCCACTCTATTGGCATTACAGTATCCATCAATTAGTATTGTATATGTAAAGACATTTGGCATATAACCCATATTTGTCATCTGTTTTACCAAACGGAGTGCCTCATCAACCACTCCAGCCTTGCAAACCCCATGAATAAGGATATTATAGGTAAACCTATCAGGTTTACAGCCATCAGCAGGCATTTGCTGGAACTTCAAATAAGCCAAGTCCAGCGAATTCGACTTGATCAAAGCGTCAAGCACAGCATTATACAACCTAGTTGTAGGATTAAGACCCAAAAATGAAATTTGTCCAAAAATATCAACACAATACTTTGCTAAGCCTAATCTACCCCAACTACCAATCAAAATGCATACAAAGTCCTCAGTAATTTTATACCCAGAAGTTCTAATATCCTCAACCAATTCAGCAGACAACAAAACTGGACCTTTTCTATGTAAATTATTAGCCAAAACGTCCCGAATTCGTTGATTCTTCTCAAATAATGGAGTAGTGTTCAAAACCCAAATGTAAAATCTTATCAAATATAATGGGTTTTCTTGATTTTGCAAAATGCTAACTACAGATTGAGGGGTCAAATTCAACCTCCCAGCCTTTAACTCGTGGTTAAGCAACAAATGCCAGTCTTTTCTCAACAAAATTTGAGAAAGTGTTTTGTGATCAATCAATTTATTGTAAAATTCGTGTCGAGGATGATAATTTAAGGTGGAATTGTTGAAATGAAGATTGGATGGTGACTTACCTCTCAACTTTTGAGATTGACGAGTAATTGATGTAGGATTTGAATGGTTTTGTTGTGTAAAGGGTTTTAGCTGATTAGAACGAGTTTTATAGGCATGAGAAGCCCTGGATGATAAAGTTGAAAAGCCTTTCATATCTCTTCATGACCGAGCAGAAGCAGAAGCAGAAGCAGAAGCAGAAGCGGATACAAGAACCAGAGATTCAGTAAAATCAGATATGCGGCTTCTTCGACATGATTGGCGGTTGCCTTTAGTTCTTGAAAGACTTGAGTAGTCGAGGGTTTAGCACGGTGAAGGGCCGAGGAAGCTATGGGTTTAGCCTTATTAGGATTTAGGAGTTAGGAGTAGAAGTGTTCAACGGGGCGGGTCGACCCAACGGGTCAAAGGTCGAACACATTTTAATGGGTCTTTAGCGGGGCGCGTCAATAACTGGGCGAGTCATTAGCGGGTCTTGGTGTAAAGGGTCGGGTCGGATAATTATAAGAATTAATTGCGAAAAAAAATTTGCTACTTTTTTTTTTATTTTTTAAATGATATTATTATAAAAATAAGTGGATCGACCCAACCGGTCATAAAATATAATAAAAAAATTATTTTAATTAACTTTTAAAAAATGGGTCAAAGTGGGTTGGAGTTAAACCCGCCCCGTTTAACTTTTGACACGACTCGCCCCGACCCGGCCCATTTAAATCTTGACCCTCCCCGACCCGACCCGTTGAACACCTCTAGTTAGGAGTAAGGATGGCAACGGGTCAACTTTAGACCGGTCTTAGTGGACTCAGATTTAAATTTGTTTTTTCAGCAGATTTTGGGTAAGACCGTTTTAGAATAAGACACGGCCCAATATGGAGTCCATCAGCTTTTTCCATTTCTCTGGGCATTTTTCAATTTTATTCTTAAAGGTATCAATTTTGACCTTAAAGATATCAATTTCAACGTAAAGTGGTACTTAAATATATCAATTAAAGTAAAATGTTCAATTTGAACCTATAAGTGATCAATTTTAAGGTTACAGTGATCAATTTCTACCTAATATAATTGACAGTGATACGTATTGAATTGTATGTTGTTATGTAGTTCAATTATTTTGTTTATAATGCATGTTTGGTAATAATTGACCGTGATAAGTAATGAATTGTATGTTGTTATGTAGTTCAAGATATGTTTAAGTACTACTTTACGTTGAAATTAATATCTTTAAGGTCAAAATTGATACCTTTAAGGTCCAAATTGAAAAATGCCCAGAAAATGAAAAAAACCAAAAAACTTGAAATTTGGCGGCTGTGTGTAGTACATGCGCCTAAGAATGGGTCGGCCCAGTTGTAGTCTTAGAATAAGACGGTTTTACGCAAGTTTTTGTGTTGTTTTTTTAGAAAGAGTTATCCTATAAGGATAATTACGACGTTCGTTTTTTAGAAAAAAATCGTTATGATAGGTAAAAATAACGTCAAATATCTTTTATTTTTATTTTGTTAAATTATGTATTTTAATTTTAATTTTTTAAAAAACGAAGACCAATGATGATTATTACAACATTTATGGGCGTTAATGAATTAAAACTTTATTATGCCAACAATTTGAATGAAAACAAAATATTACAACATTTATGGGCGTTACTGAATTAAACGTTAAAATGGTGAAATAAATGTTCAAATGGTGAATTAAATAAAAACTGGATGCTACCACGTGGAAAAACTTACAAAATGATGAATTAAACGGAATTTAACAGGAACTTAACGGAAAATGCTACGGCAATAGTGCATAAACTGGATGGTACCATATTGGATTTTCTTAAAAAAGTGCTACAACTGGCATTTCATTAAAGTTGGATACTACCATGTGAAATCTCCCTTTATTTTTTAAAAAAACGAGTATAGATTCGGGTCTTTGATATGTGGGTTCAATCAGTCAAGACTTAGATCCGGTTTTATTTATCCTACGGATCTTGTAGCGATAGAGTTTAGAATTTAATTAATGATAATGATATATATATGAAACTATTAATTAAGATCATTGTTATTAAAATCACGTATCTGATCTACGGTTTTACGATCCAAAAACAAGCGAGCGATTCAAATTGTAGGTAGAGTTGGTAGAATCTTATGATTCTAATTAAAATAAGGAAAAATTATAAGAAACTACCTAATTTATACACCTTTTTTTAAAAAAACTACCTTATATAAAAAATTTTGCAAAATACTACCTTATATAATACAATTCTTTGCAAAACACTACCTTTTACTAATTTTCGTCAGTTGACTGTTAACATTAACATTGACCTGCACAAAAAACTACCTTATATAATACAATTTTTTGCAAAACACTACCTTATATAATACAATTCTTTGCAAAACACTACCTTATATAATACAATTTTGTGTAGGTCAACGTTAATGTTATCAGTCAACTGACGAAACTAAGTAAAAGGTAGTGTTTTGCAAAGAATTGTATTATATAAGGTAGTTTTTTGCAAAAATTTCTATATAAGGTAGTTTTTTAAATAAAGGTATATAGATTAGGTAGTTTCTTATAATTTTTCCTTAAAATAAAATTTGTAGAGTAGAATCATAACATGATTCTACGATCCAACGACTTAGCGATTCGATTCTACAAATTTATTTGTAATTTAAAAATTTTCTCAGTACCACCTTTAATTAATTTTTCTTATGATTTAACGATCCATCATCATAATTTTTGAAAAATTAATTTCTTCATCAGTATGATTTAAACTAGTTATTAAATATTTTTCTATTTCATAAATAAAAATGAATGAAACTTTAATAACTTTTGAGATGAATAATCATGACTGGATAGCAAATTTAAGTTTCTTGTAGAATCATACGATCCTACGATTCGATTCTACAAGTTTGCACGATTCCAACTAGAATCTCGATTTTAAAAACTTTGATTAAAATCTAAAATACATCCAACTATAATACAAACTATAAATATCCTTAAAATATCAATCGGGTTCAACAAAGTTTCTTACTAAACAAAAGTTTTTTCGTAACATAAAGTAGCATTCAAAACAACGGTACTTAATTAACAAAGTAAATTAGCAGACCATAATTAATGTTTTTTTAATTTCATAGAAAAAAGTTTTTTTTATAATATAAACAAACATCCAATTTTGTGATTATTAGTATGTGAGTTTTTGTTTTAGACAAATTAACCCTATGTAATTATGGCATTCACCCATGTGTAAAAGCATTAAATGTCTTTCACTCTCAACACTCCACTTGAATGTATTTTGAACTATGTATTCGATTGTCATATTATAAATTTAAATAAACTTAGCTAGAAAAAAAGTGCAACAATATTAGAATATATCTCTTTTATATAAAATTCAGAGGGATAAAAACCTAAATAAAAGGAAAGAGTGTTGTGCATATAATTCTCCACCTGATTTCAACATATATCTCAGAGATGACACATTTGAATTTTGTGCACGGGTTGCTCGCACTTCTTTAAAGGAAGAGATTATGTGAACAACTTTCAAGCGATGTTGTCATCATGAATCGTATTGGAGACTTGTAATTGTGCTCATCTCACATCCTTTATGAATATGAGTAAATACTTATTATAACAATATACATTTTATACTTGAATCATACAGGACGACCAATTTTGCATTATTTGATGATGTTGTGGATCTCCAAGATATTGTGGTACCTCCGAAAGTATATACATATCTATTTTGTGATTTCGCTTTATAACTATCCAGTATCCGCATATCCGACAAATGTGGAATCTAGCTTTGATTGATAAAAACAATCAAGATCTTTAGTTCGTTGTAATCAGGGGCGAAGCCAGAAATTTATAATAGGGGGCCAATAATAATACAATAGTTAAAAATATATTAAATTAAGTAAAAGTTCTTACATGAAAATAGTTAATTGAATCTCACTCTGCGATTTCGTTAGCGTAAAATTATCAATAATAGAACATGTGCAGAAAATATCAACAATTCCCTTTCTATAGATATTACTAAAACATCCCATATAAAATCATCTTCTATTTGTTTCCTAAGCTTAGTCTTAACAATGTTCATTGGGGAAAATACACTCACATGTTGCTGTAGAAACGAGAATAGTGAGAACAAGTCAGATCAATCTATCAACAGATGGAAACTTTTTTGATTTTTCTGTTTCAGTTAATTTTTGACATAATAATGCAGAGGTGGAGGGCTTTTCAAACTGCATATGCTGACAAACATCAAAGTCGAAATGTTGCAATTCTTACCGAAGCTGAAGTTTTTCTTGATCGGAGAAATCTTCAGTATAGTATTTGTTTGCCAAATTGCATAATCAATATTAAAAGACTTGAAAGAAGCTTTGAGTTTTTTTTTTTTTTTTTTTGGTATAAAAGCTTTGAGTTTTATAAACGCACCAAAAATCAGAAAATTAATTATATTTTCATCAAATCTATGATCGAGTTTTTGCAGTAGAGCATTTGTTGCCGCAAATTTATGAATACAAATAGTACAAAGCAATAGTCTTGAAAATAATACACAAACTTCCCAATTACAAATTAAAATACAATTAAAACACAAAGCAATAGTCTTGAAAATAATACACTTTTATTGATTATATTTGCACGTTCTAAATAATACTCCCTCCTATTCATCTTAAGTGTCTCATTTACTTTATGCACTCTATCCAATGCACTTATTTGATCCTTAATATATCGAGTTATATATAATTAAAAATTATAAAAGGTTGATATTAATAATCTTTACATCAAAACGAATCAAATAAGATCCAACATGACTATGTTTTAACTTATAGATTAATAATAAAATGCAATGTAAGAGTAACAGATGAATAATGTCCCAAAAGTAAATGGGACACCTAAGGTGAATCGGAGGGAGTATATTGTAAAAGCATAAGGGGGGCCAGACCAAAATTACAAAAAACACAAAATCTAAGTTGGGGAATCGAGCCTCCCCCGGCCCCTCCCCTAGCTTCGCCCCTGGTTGTAAGTAATGTGACAATTGTTTAATCCCTTTTCAATGTTTCGTTATCATTGAATATTGTTTTAGCAAATAAATTAATAAAGTAATATCAAGTCTTATATAATTGGTTATATAATTAAAACACCAATTGAATGATAATAAGGGTGATGGAATACTCTAGAAGGGGGGGTTGAATAGAGTATGACAATTTTTTGCTAGTAACAAGCCAGGGTCTTGACAAGGCAAGTCGTGACCTTGAAACTTAAAAATAGAAGTTGTTTTGTCAATTAGCTAGTTTCGGACTTGTTTCGAACAAATACTAAATAGAATGTAAAGGTGCAAGAATAAAGAATACAAAGATGAAAGATGTATAGAGTTCAGTCCTTTAAAGGACTTAATCGAGATTTTCCCTAGCTTTTAGGATTTTGGTAAATAGTTTTTGTTCACTTCCACCTAGAGTTCTTGATACAAGCCTTAGAAAGTCATACTTATCTTTTAAAACCTCTTAGTAACCACAATGCTACCAAACTAGAACCTCTAATCCTAATAAACTAAAGATATTTATTTTATACCTTTTCTTCCTTATAATGAATCGAATTATTGCAACTTAAGAATAAAAATCATACAATTCTATAATTTTGCTGTTAAATGACAAAGCTCACAGCCATTTGCCAAATACAGCAGGATTATGGGTTCTTCAATAGTAAAGCAATTTATTTCTAAAAATACATTAATTTTAAAAAAAACATAGCTTTCAGAAATTATTTTACATTAATACAATAGTTATAACATCTCACATTAAAATACTGGAACGGAAAAATAATAAACCTTCCAAAAATATTTTAGTAATTAAATATTATTGTTTTCCTTTATTGTTGTATTTACATACAAATTCAATAGCTGTAAGAAAATATTGTACATCACAAATAAGAACAATAAGAAAAACAATTAATTTTCTATAATAACACAACACATAATCGCAATACTTCCTTTTGTGCTAAATACAATATATTTTTAAAAGTTACTTCTACATTTCAAATATGCAATTGCACAATAATTTAAAAGTAACATTTCAAATAAAAAAAATTAATTCTACAATACTCCGTGCGATGCACGGGTTTTAAACTAGTACTCTTATAAAATACTAGACAACCTAATAAACTTTAACTTGAATGTAGTGCTTAAGAGTAATTCTTGATATAGGATTTGTTTCTGCGTAGAAATCGAGTTAAATCTCCCTGACTGGAAGGTGACCACTTGAAGTATGTCTACGACTGTTTGAAATGTCCGAGTATGAACTTACGAAAGATTACCTACAAAACGAACAGAGTTACTTGTCCGGGGGCTGCTTCCCGGAAAGCCCCTCCGACGCTCACGTCAATGGTCGATTTAAGAGTAAATAGTGAAGACTAAAAGTAGTAATTTGGAGAGAGAGAAAGCATACCATTTAAGGTTTGAATTAGAGTATTTATAATGCTGAATAGGTCTGATGAGACAACCCCAGGGGCATTTTAGTAATTTCACCTTTGAGGTGGGTTTTAGCTAAGATGTTTGATTGAATCTGTTGGGCCCTTTGACTTGGCCCATAATTATTGGGGCTAGTTGACCCAATAATAGGATTCTTTATATGTTATGACAAAGATTATGTGTATTTTAAATCATTTTACATTTTAAGGATTTTGTGTTTTAATGCTTACTTATATCATCCTTATTGCTTACTCATAGTATACTTAATGCCTAATTGATCTGACATAATGTCAACTTACGTAAACTTAATGCTAGCTTACAACACACTTATTGTCTATTTACATCAGACTTAATGCATACTTACATTAGATTTAATTCCAACTTACAACACACTTAATGCCTAGTTACATCAGACTTAATGCCAACTTAAATTACAGTTGATACCTACTTATATCATCTTAATGTAAATTTATATTATATTTACGTTTCATACTTAATACCTACTTATATCGTATCTAATACCAACTTATAACACACTTTATTGCCTACTTGCATCAAACTTAATGTCAATTTACATCATGCTTAATGTCAATTTACATCAGACTTAATGCCTATTTACATCAAATTACATCATCGTTAACGTCAACTTAAAACACACTTAATATCTAATTACATTAGACTTAATGCCAACTTACAATGTACTAATACATCTTGTATTCTCATCATCATGTTCAACGTCATTGTGTTCTTCTTCCTCTCCTCAACAACAACTGGGGGTTTTATTTCAATTACTTTTTATTAAAAATAATTTCAAAAGTCAAAATAATAATTGAGGGTTTAATTTCAAAAAAATCAAGAACCAAATATTAGTCTTTCTTCATCCTTCACAAAAAATATCGCAATATTTGAGACAATTGTGGTGAAAATCGAATTCTTCCATGAAAGCATCCATGGTGTTTCTTCTGATAATATTATAAAAAAGGATGTTTATTGAAGTTTATTGATAATATGAAACTTTTATTTTTAAATATTAACGCAATAATTACATGGGTGGTATTCAAGAGGAGAGATTACTGATGTTCATTGGAATATGAAAAGTGTCTGGATAAAGGAGCTATGCTGGCTGCTGAGTTTAATGTATTGAGTTTTTCTTTTTTTTTAACATTATTAATAAAATCAACATTAAGGGCTTGGGCTTGAGGATCGTCTCTCAAAGAGATGGTCTATCAAGAGACAAGCTGCCATATAAATCATTTTTCCCCAACTTCTCTATACCCCCTTTCAATCAACATTATTCTTCCACCCCACCACCACCACTACCACTACCTCCATTAAAGCGCCTCCTTTAATAACAACCCCATCAAAAGTCCATCTCCACTCATAAATCTTCAAATTCAATGATGTTGATGGAAGTTATCATGTCAAGAGAGACTATGAAATGGGAAAAAGGAAATTGAAAGAAATTGTACATTGAGAATAAGAGAACAATTTACACAATCATTCTTCAAAAGAATGTACTTCTTCTGGGTTTTTTTTATTTGCACCCAAGGACAATTTTACACAACCAATGCACTAATTCAATCGTTAATATCTATAATTATACACATCGAAAAGTTTAGAAATTGTAAATCAATAAAATTCATATCGTGACGATTCTAACAAAATCTCACATGACTATATTATAACTTATAGATTAACGACAATATGAAAATTAAGTGACATTGATAAATAGTGTCGAATTGTCCTTGAATGCAACTAGATAAAAACGGAGAAAGTATATATAAACAAAATTAATGAGAAGTTCCAAAATCAAACACATCCCTATTTTCCTTGAACGGAAAATCAATTAAACCTAAAACCATTAAGGTTGCGTTTGGGAATAAGTATTTCATTTGGAATTGTAGATTTCAATTATGAATTCATTAAAGAAGAATTTGAGAATCACAAGCTTAGGGAAGGGATTCTCAAATACTTATCTTTAACCATTTTTTAAAACATTGGTGAATTTGACTCAAATTCAAATTTGAAAATCTTTTACTTGCCAAACACTAAATTTGAGTCAAATCCACATTTTCAAATGAAATCAACATTCCCAAACATAACATAAAAGAATCCCAAACGGATAACAAGTTCGCGAATAAACTACCAAGAAGAAAATGGGTTGCAAACAAATCACCACAAAAGTGTAAGGAATTAGAAAATGTAGAAATTTGAGAAGATGGGGGTTTCAAATGGGTTGCAAACAAAACAACATTTTCAATGAACTTGAAAATTCTAACTTGTTTCGAATTAGGGAAATCTAAGCTAGAAATCGGATGAAAATCCCAAAAAAGTTGAAAATTCATCGTCTCTCTTGACATGATAACCTCCACCACCACCATTAAATTTAAAGATTTGTACTTAGAGAAGAGGCTTTTAATGGGGTTGTTATTAAAGGAGGAGCTTTGAGGTGGTGGTGGTGGTGATGGTAGTGTTGGGGTGGGGTATAATGGTAATTGGGAAGGAGTATATAGAGGTTGGGGAAGAAGGTTTAGTTGAGGGTAATTGGCTAAATTAGGTTAAATTAATCAAATTAATTGATAGTCAAAGGTCATTTAGCATGGTCAACGGTCAATTAATAAGACATCCGTTGAAGTGATAGCATCGATGTCGTGTTTGGTCATTTGGAGGTTGTTGCTTGTAAAAAAATCCTCAACGTTGTTTATTCTAAAATGACTAAATTTTAAGGCTGTAGTTGGTAAATAATCCTTATTTTATATAACTTACAATATTTATTTAGTCAAACATATTTTATAAAATAAGATAAAATGTAAAAATTGGGTATGATTTATAAGTGTCATGGTTTCGAGTGTCAAAGGACACTAATCCTCCGTTACTTCTTAGTTGGATACATAATGAAGGTATGTGTCATTTGCCTACCCAACATTACTTTTTTTTTTTTTTGAGGTAAACCCAACATTACTCTTTTGTTAGAAGAGAAGATCAATTGATAAATCCTTTCATCATAAATGCTCACAAACACAAACTCATCATCATCATTTGAAGTAGCTGTATTGATGTCGTGTTTGGTAAATTAAAGACTGTTAGTTGTAAAAAAAAAATTCAAAATTATTTATATTTTAAAATAACTAAACTTAAAGGCTGTAATTGGTAAATAATCTTTAAAATATTATTAATCGAATGAACTTAACTCGAATAGTGGTTGCTTCATCTCCTTACATCGGCTTACCATATAGTAAAAAAATAATAAATAAATAACAATAATATAACCACCAAAGTGGACTAATTAAGTCATAAATATAACTCAAAAAAAAATTAAGTCATAAATACATCTTCATTCTTCAATAATTCCCTCCCTCATTACCAAAATTCTTCTCATGGCTACCACTCAAACCATCTCCTCAGTTGCACTAGTAGTAGGAGTAACCGGCATGGCGGGCCTTAACATAGCTCAAACTCTTAAAAGCCCCGAAACCCAAGGAGGCCCGTGGATTGTCTATGGAGCAGCCCGTAGATCCAAGCCCACTTGGTTTCCTTCCTCAGCCGTTGATCACTACATCAACTTCGATGCTTCCAATTACGACGATACAAAAGCCACTCTCTCTCCTCTTACCTCAATAATCACCCACGTTTTCTGGGCTGCACTCTACGTGGGCCGGGATGAAAAAGATAATATCGCTGTTAACTCAGCCATGTTATCTAATGTCCTTAAAGTTCTCACATCTGACCCGACCCGGCCCATTACGCTTCGCCATGTAACCCTTCAAACAGGCACTGCACAATACATGGGTCCAGTTCATTTTATGGCTCCTGCAGAAGCAACCTTGTATAATGGGCCTCCGTTTAGTGAGGATATGCCCCGTTTACCATATCCGAATTTTTACTATAATCTTGAAGACGTGGTAAAATCGTACGGATCAAAATTCACTTACACAATACATCGTCCATCAATCATCATAGGTATACGTTATTTATTAGATCAGTTCATATTGTACAAGAGCGTCTATGAGTTTATATAATTAGTTTATTTCTCTAAATAATGATCACATTCATTAATTACCATGAGACGTCACATTCGAGAATTTGTGTTATTAAATAAGTTATTTTATAAAAAATATTTAAAAAAGATAATCTCATGGTTGAGCATCGCTGCCAATTTATCATTTTAAAATAATAAGTAATTATTTTTGCACACTAAATATACATGAGTCAGTCCAATAAAAATAAACTTATCATAAAAATTGTCTTATTTTAAAATTTATGCTTTATAATTATTAAAGATAACTATATAAGGGGCCCTTATTATTCTAATAATTTTATTTATTTTACTGTGCATAGGTGCATCATCAAGGAGTGTGTACAATTCGGTTTTAACATTAGCGGTTTATGCTGAAATATGTAAGTACACAAACGCACCGTTTCGGTACCCAGGGAATAAGTACACTTGGGAACATTTTTGCGACATGAGTGATACGAGGATAGTAGCTGACCAACATATTTGGGGTGCAACCACTGAGAAGGCCAAAAACCAGGCGTTTAATTGTACAAACGGCGACGTTTTTAGTTGGAACAAGATGTGGATGGTTTTATGTGAGGAATTGAAGGTTGAATTTGAGCCGTTTGATGATGATGATGATCAAGAAAAGTTGTTTGATCTAGTGGAGGAGATGAAAGATAAAGGGCAATTATGGGATGAGATAGTGGAAAATAAAGGGTTGATTAAGACACGCATGGAGGAAATAAGTTGTTTTGGTGCATTTCAAAATGTGGTGAGGTTTAATTTTCAAATGGTAAGTAGTATGAATAAAAGTAAAGACTTTGGGTTTTTGGGATATGTTGATAGCTTTAAAAGTGTGAGATTTTGGATTGGTAGGCTTAGGGAGTTGAATATTATACCTTAAATGTATATTATTACCGTTTGGAATTAATTTTCACATATTTGGAATGAATTTTAATTAACAACTACTCCCTCCGATCGTATTTGTTCTTTTACTTTGGAAGTATGAGAGAAAAAATGATTAAATAATAGTGTGAAATAATGATTATATTGGAAGTATGAGAGAGAAAATAATTAAATAGTAGTGTGAAGTAAAGAAAATGAGGTTTTGAGGGGTAAAAGTAAGATGAAAACTTTCCAAAAATATAAAGTATTCTAAAGTGAAATTTTTTTTGAAACTACCCGTTATAGTAATGTGGAAGAACTTAAAAGAACGGAGGGAGTATTTGCTCTATCTTTAGCATATTGTCTCTTTTTAACATCTTTTCAAAATGTACTGATTTGAAGCTGGATCACTTATATGATTATTAACACTTTTTAATTTTTCTAATTTGAGGCTTGAGATGTACAATAAATATTATTTAAAAAAAATTTTTTTAAAAAAATTGTACGATTAAAAAGTCATAATAAAAGTATAGAAAATATGCAAATATGAATAGAATAGAGATGTAGTTGTTATAATATAATATTTGTTGCAACAAGTCTTTTATGAAACCTTATTATTAGTGAGACATGACTCATATAATTTGACTATGTATGTAATGGATCATTTTAAAGTTGAACTGATCCTTTAAGTTTGTAGCGATCAACTTAAGGATATAAAAGTAGGATGACAGTTTAGTCAAAACTCGCCCCTGACCTGACCCGATGAATTTTATTCGATTTAAGTCCGAGAAAAATAATATTCAACCACGAATTCAATTATATTGTCCGAGTTTGATTCAAAGAAGGATCGGAGTTGGACCTCATAAAAAACCCGATATCTCGACCCGACTCCGACTTTCATTCGAATCCGACTCGGCCCAAACTGATACCCGACTCCGAATTGAATATAATTATAATACTCAATGTTTTAAACTCAATGTTTTTTCTTGTTTCATAATTGAAGTATTAAAAAAGCAATCACGTGAATTATATTCAAGGCTGTTATAAGTGTAAATTTAACTCAAATCAATTCACAAGGTTGTTATAAGCGTAAATTTAACTCAAATCGAAAACAACTTTTAAAATCGAATCGTAAAATCATATGAGAACCACATTTATGCTTAGAGAAAGGACCGAAAAAGAATGGTCCTTTACAAAAGGAAAGAACATAACAACAAAGGGAAAACTGAAAAGGGTTGTACTTGTAGCCAGCAGCTGTTATCTAACATTCTAATAACAAATATGCTTAGCCTAGGATAATTAAGGTTAAATAAAACAGATAACTAGGAATAACAATTAAATTAAAATTCAACTCAACTCGAGAAAAAAGATCCGATTTGAATAAGAGGAAAAAAATTTAACGTTGAATTTGACAATATAATCCAAAAAATTAGGTATCATCTTGAATCTGATTCTGATCGTACACTAAATTCGATTTGACCTTGACATCCGACTTTGACTCGTACTTTATTTCAATGTTTATGGGTATACTTTATATAAAAAAAATTATATTTTAAGATTGATAGAGAGTTAGAGACATATTGATGTGCTTATGTAATGCCAAATCTTCTACTTAAAAGATTTTACAAAGTCTAACCATTTGATTAGAGAGTAGGCAATAGACTTATAGTTTGATTAACTTTGATCTATCAAGTATTACATATTAATAACATAAACTAAATCTATCTAGCATATAATAAATAAATGTTTAATCCGAGACGATTTAAACATTATACTTCCTCTATTTTGTAATACTTGCTACATCATGATTATTGGTATTAGTAATTGTCTATGTGTTAATTCAAACAAGATTCCACTTGACGGCATTTTCCTTACACATTAGACTCAATATATAAATAAGTTTGAACGATAAATGTAACACCCCCTATTTTTACAATAATAAAAAATAATAAATACAATAAGACGTAAATAATATCTTATAGCAGCGGAAAATAAATACGGGGTGTCCGCCACACTTAGAAAGTGTAAGGTGTCAAAACAAATATTTAAAACTAATATAGTTTTAAGGAAAAATAAATATTATAACACTAATTATATAAAATACACTTAGGACGTGTGATCTACATCTCCCAACCCTCATGCACAAAACATGTCAAACAACTTGTCATTACCCGTGTAAAGCAAAAACACAAAACATGAGCCACAACTCAGTGAATATTTACTTTAACGTGTCAAACTAGTTATTCTTGAAAACATTTGACTTTAAAATAATATATTTTTGTTATTTTTGAAATTCACAAAAATCGTAAAGTACTTATATATTTTGTATAAATTAAAATACACTCGCATAGTATAAAACACTTGCTTTGTCACATTAAAAAAGATACTCATATAGTATAAAACACTTGAATTGTTGTAAACTATTTATTTTGTTATTTTCGAAATTCACAAAAATCGTAAAGTATTTATACAATGTCACAAAAATAACACATCCCCTTTCATGGATTCCTCTCAAAAGACCGATCTACCAGACATCTTAGGGAGGTAATTTGCTCTTGGCAATATAAACATATGTCACGTTTAGGTGCACCAAGGGTTGACCTACCCTACAGAGTCCGAGGCAAAACAATTTTTTTATATTAATGTATACAGCTTTTCAAATCATACCGCAAGGTATAAAAAAAAAACACCACTGTCCACCGTAAGAAAAACGCTTTGCCACATAACAAAATGAGTTACTAAAAGATCAATTGTATTTATTAAATAATAAAAATAGTTAAAGTAATATATTTGAGATCAAAAGAAGTAGTAAATTATTGTAAACTGATTAGCACCATTTCGAAACCGGTACACAAATCAAAATGCCACTTAGAAAGAATAAAATTAAATGATAAGTAAAAAGAAAATTCTAATAATTAAAAGAATCAACTACCAATGGAAGGCTCTTATTTTTCATAGTAAGGTTCTAAAATATAAAAATGAATAAAGAGAATTAATGACAAAAGGATTTGTGGCTAAAAACCTATGTTGTATTATTTAGTATTTGCAAAACTTCATCAACCTCAAGATTTTTATCTGGAAAAACTTGCACATTATTGTCGGCAATAGTCTTAAAACTTATCAATATTTTCAAGAATTAAAGATATAAAATTATTAGACATAACTACTCACATTATATAAGAACGAGACCAGACGGGAAAAGAGAATGTAATAAGCTTCCAGATAAACATCAACTTGACGTCGAGACCGACCATCGCTATTGTATCTACTGATTATTATTTCATTATGATGTATACTAACTTTTCATGAGATGAGTATTTATAGGAGGAGAAGGGGAAGATGATAGATTTAGCCATTGATGAGGGAAGACGAATCTGCAAGGTTGAGCTTAAATGGCTGCCAAATGAAACATTCAACCGTTTTGTCCGTTTCATACTACTACTTATATCAAGAGCTTCAATTTATTATTATTATTATTATTATTATTATTGGCAAATAAAAAGATTTTTCATTCACCAGAAAAACCCAATAATACACCCAATAAAAAGCTTTGTCCATTTTGTCCGTTTCATACTACTACTTATTTATTATTATTATTATTATTATTATTATTATTATTGTTCCCAAAAAAACGTCAACTGATAATATTGGAATTGACCATAAATAAGTTTGCATTTATTATACTATATCAATAATCGGTCATATAATAACATACATTTAATGCATAACAATATACATTTTACTGTAAATAATAGTACATATTATTACTTATAAACACATTAATTAAATTTACAACATATTGGTTTCTAACATCAAAATAATATGACTTTTAGTAATCTAATTAAAGTGTTTATTTTGTCCATTTAAAAGCTAATTATATAAAGAACAATTATCAATGTTATAAATTTTAATTATAATATGACCATTCACATTATCATTGGTTACATGCTAATTTAATAACTATACTTGACATGAAATTTAGGTCTAGGCTTATTCAATATCAATTTTCATAAGGTATTATCATTTAACGTACACATATAACAAACATAAAAATAAAATAAAAATAATAAATAGATAAAATTAATCGTTAAATAACGGGGTATCACAATAAATAAGTGGTAAGATGATTTTTCCTTATTTAAAATTGAAAATTGAAACTATTCAAAAGTTGGGATTATTATAGGAAAATCAATAAAATGTTGATTATTCTAGATAATTTTTCCTTATTTAAATTATATAATCACCTACTTTTACAATAATTTGTAGTCATGTGTAAATTAACATACAAAATGAAATTAAATAACTAATTATAATAATAGAACAAATTATATCATCACTTCCTCAATAGATACAAAATGTCTCAAGCATCCTTCTAAGTACATGGTAAAAGTAGTACTCCCTCCGTTCCCTATTGATATTCCCATAGGGAATGTTCACGGGAATTAAGAAAAGTGAAATATTTTAGATAGTGGAGATATTGTTTTATTGAATAATAAATTTGATGGAGGAAAGGTGGGGACCACAAATATTAAAAAAATATTTAAAGAAAGTTAGTGGAAAAAATATGGGGACCACAACTAATTAAAAATGTTTTTATGAAGTTAGTGGAAAACATGTGGGGACCATAAGGAATATAAAAATGTTAAAATGAAGTTAGTGGAAGATATGTGGGCCCATTATCATTATTAAAATATTAAAATGAGGATGGGTGAGGTTACTTTTGTCCAAAATTTGTGATATAAATGGAAAGATTCCTTATGGGAACAACAATTAAAACACCCCAAAATAAAAAGTGGGAACTTCTTTAAGGAACGGAGGGAGTACAATTTTGTGACAAATAATATTATTGTCTTAATATTCCTTAATTAATAATGTACTATACTTCTTCTGTTATGACATATTTGCATTATTAACACTATATATTGTTTACGGTGACTAATGTGAAGAAAAAATATTATAATCAAAGTTAGATATTCTTTGATTCGTTTAAATATAAATTATCAAATTGACAAATGAAATTATATTTCTTCCGGTTCCACTATAATTACTACTTTTGACTTTTTAGGCAATTTAATGTGGTATTTCGGTCATTTATATATTGAACTATAAATACCTAACAATGATAAAAATTTAATATTATGAAAGTAGGCGATTAAACGATTCAAACAAGATTTTACTTGACTATATTTTTTCTTACACATTAGCCGCCATATATATAAAATAAGCTAGCTTAAACGATAAATAGTGTCAAAAACTGTTATATGGTGAGTACTTCAGAACGAAGATAATATAAAATGTTTAATAAGACAAATATATAATAAAACAAATCAAATAAATACAACCTCTGTTATTTAATAATAGCTATCCTTCACTTAAAACAATCCTCATACTTCCTCTGTTCCAATTTACTTGCAACATTTGCTTTTTCACGCAATGAATTAATTCAATCCTTAATATCTCTAATTATGAATAATAAAAATTATAAAAATTTAATTTTAATAATCTTTGCAATGGGATGAATCAAACAAGATCTCCCTAGATTATATTTTAACTAGGGCTGGTAAAAGTTGACCAGATCCGCTAATCCGACATGAACCTAACCCGAAATAAGTGGGTTTGGGTTGAGACTTTTGACCCAATTAATTAAATGGGTCGACCCGACCTGATCTGTTTATTTAATGGGTTAGGTTCAGGTCAAAATTATAAACCTGAAAAAAATCTGTTTAACCCATTTATTTAAATGTATTAATTTCGAGTTAAATCAATAAGTACAAGCTAAACTTAATTCATTTAATATGTTCTTATTTTTCGTAGTAAATATACAAAATAAACAACAAAAAAACATAAAGTTAAAATTAAAGCTTAAACAATTAGATTTAATCAACGTTAAAAACCTTAAAACGAAAACAAAAAAATTATAAACGGGTTAAGTGGGTCGAAATCAAGTCAACCTGATCTGTTGCAGGTCGGGTCAAGGTTGTGATTTTCGACCCAATTAACTAAATGGGTTGAGTTTGGGTCAAGGGTTTTAATTATGACCTGTTTATATATGATCCGAACCCGACCCCGACCTAACCTGATCTATTTGACAGGCCTAATTTTAACCTATATATTAAAAACTAATTACATATTAAAACTTATCAATAAATAGTAACAATTTTACCAATGTTGCAACTAATTTGAAACGGAGCAAGTATAAAGTATAATTATCATTCAATAACATAGATATTTCCTTCATTTCGAAATACTCACTACATTTCGTTTTGTGCACTATTCATCGTTCAAGCTTATTTTACATATTGAGACTAATGTGTAAGATATAGTCAAGTGAGATCTTGTTTGAATCGTCTAATCGCATACTTTCATAATATTAAATTTTTATAATTTTTAGATGAGTGTAGTTTAATATATTAATGATTAAAATTATGCATTGAATTGCGTAAAAAAGTGAAATGTAGCAAGTATTATGAAACGGAGGAAGTATTATATTACTCCCTCCTATTTATAGAGAATGAAACATTTGGTTTTTGCACAAAAATCAAGGATGGGTGGAGGACCACATAAAAGTGGATAGCAAATTCTCTTTGGGTAAAAGGGTAAATAAAAATAACAAAAAATAAAATTTGACATTTTCTGTGAATTGATCAAATATAAAAATGTCTCATTCTTTATAAACAGCGGAGAGTACTGGAGTACTACTTTATGATCACTTCCTCGAAAGAAACAAATGTCTAAAGCATCTTTCTATGCACATGTTAAAAGTAGTCCAACTTTGACAAATAATGAGTATTATACTCTTAACATTCAAAATCAATACAAACTCTTTTGTGTAGCCTTCAAGTCTTCAACATTATAAAAGCTTACCTTCTCTACAATCTAGCAAGTCAATCAATTATCCCACAAAACAACCCCAAAACACATGGAATCACAAACCAAACTTTTTCAAAATATCCCCATAAACAACCCAAATGATGATCATCTTCCTCCCATTGCAGTACTAATGGTCCCACTTCCAGCCCAAAGCCATCTAAACCAACTTCTCCACCTCTCTCAAATCATCACCTCTCATGGAATCCCAGTTCATTTTGCTAGTTCACCCATCCACAATACCCAAGCTAAACACCGTCTCCATGGGTGGGACCCACAAAGCTTAAACAAAATCCATTTCCATGATTTCGAACTTCCTCCATTAATGTCCCCTCTACCTTCTACCAACCATGGCTATTCTATCCCTTTTCCTCCCCATTTTTACCCTCTTTTTAAAGCTGCTACCCATTTTCGTGAACCCGTTCGTAATCTCTTACAAAATCTCTCAACCATGTTCAAAAGAATTGTTGTGATTCATGATATCATAATTGCTTCTGTTGTTCAAGATGTTAAAAACATCCCAAATGCTGAATCTTATAGTGTAATACCCATTTCAGCTTTTACTCTGTTTCTTGATTTCTGGGAAACTATGGATCAAAAACCATTTGATCTAAATAAATCTGATATCCCCAAATGTATCCCCTCGAAACAAGGGTGTACAACCCCTGAAATTGATGAATACGTCGCAACCCAATTCGAGTTTTTAGGGTTGGAATCTGGAAGAATCTACAACACATCTAGGGTAATTGAAGGTAGATACGTAGAATTAATGGAAAAATTAACCCCAAATGATGAAATCAAACACTTTGCTTTAGGTCCATTCAATCCTGTTAGATTAGATCAAATCGACTCTAAAATCGACACAAATAGACACCCATGTTTGAAATGGCTGGATGAACAAGAGAATGATTCGGTCATATACATATCTTTTGGATCATCAACATCACTGAAAGATGAACAGATCAGAGAATTGGCAATTGGGTTGGAGAAAAGCGAGCAGAAATTTTTATGGGTGTTAAGAAACTGTGATACAGTTGATGTTTTCACAAACTCTGATCAATCAAAATCTCCAGAATTACCAGAAGAATATGAAGAAAGGATGAAAAACAGAGGGATAATCGTAAGAGAATGGGCTCCTCAATTAGAAATATTAGGTCATCCGTCGGTTGGCGGGTTTATGAGTCATTGTGGATGGAATTCGTGCATCGAGAGTATTAGTATGGGGGTAGGCATTGTAGCTTGGCCTATGCATTCGGATCAGCCCAGAAATGCGGTTTTGATTACAGAAATATTGAGGATTGGTACATTGGTTAGGGATTGGGATCAGCGTGAGGAGTTGGTAACATCGTGTATGATTGAGAAGGCTGTTAAAGTGTTGATGGATACTGAAGAAGGAGAGATGATGAGGAAGAGAGCTGTGGAATTGGGTAATGATGTTAGAACATCGGTTGATGAAGGTGGTGTGACTTATTCTGAAATGAACTCTTTTATTCATCATATAACTAGATGATCTTTGTGGAGTATAATTATTACTCGTTACACCCCTTTTTATTGTCCACTTTCTACTGAACATGCAAATTAAGAAAAATGGTAGTGAGGTATTTTAAGTGATTATAATAATTGTAAATGTAGTAGTTGAGGTATTTAAATTTACTTTACAATTGACTAAATCGTATATGCAAGATTTTATTGATATTTTGAAATATTACAAATCCTTGAAATAATTATCTCTTTAAAATTGTAAATATGTCAAAGTATTTTGGTTAAATATTCTATATACAATTATGAAGTTCCATAAACATTAAGTTACTATTTGAATTATGATATATTTAATATTATATATATAATTGTAAACTTTTTAATAAAATTAAATTCATTTCGAAATAATAACCTATGACTAGTATTCAACCCATAACGAAACACAGTCTTAAAATAAGTATGTACACATTCAATTAAAATCCGCAACCAATTAATACATCTAAGCTTAAAACCTTTAACTTTAATTAGATCACTTAAGTTAGGCATAAACCCAATATTAATAAATTAAACATAAAAAACTAAAACATAATTATATACTTAATTAAAATAATTAATAATAATATTAATTTAATAACGATATTAATCGGGAACATACAATTATCAAATGACAATCATACAAAAGAAAATTAGTTGGGTGCACATACATGCAACGACAACTGGAAATTGAAAACACATATATTGCTAATTAAGCATAATAATATAATAATTATAATAATTATAGTAATAAAGTGAATTAAATAAGATATGGTAAGTCTTAATTCACTTTTATAAATCTCAATCCGTAGATAAAACAAATTAAGGTAACCAGCAGTTGTTGCGGTCATTTTGGAGACAACATTGACCAAACTCGTCATTGTTTATTAGAATTTGGTCGCAAAATTGGCCTTCGCAACAATCTTCAATAAGGTATGATGAATTATTAACTGCATTGATGAATGGAATTCTGCATACATTTCCTTTGGTTAAGCACTTCCCTACTTCCGCACGCTTCAATTCTTTAGAATCTACCATTAAGGTTCTTTCGGGAGGTAATTCATTCGTATTATTCATAATTTGATCACCAACGGCTATTGTTTCTTCCTTCACGTTATTTAAATCTTTTATTGTATCTTCTAGTTTCGGTTCTGCAATTTTTAAGACATTACAACAAATAAATAAAATTCTCTTGTCTTTTCTTTGTTGGTTGTTTAATATTGATAATTAACAAAAATACTTATATCTGAAGTTTACCTGATTGAATTGTTGGTTTAGAACGGCAATTATCTCCAATACATGCTTTATTAATATCAGAACCTATAACTTTTTAGAGCATTACACCAAAGAAAAGGTTAATTATGTTTTAAATGTGCAATGCAAACATTAATGACAATAGTGTGAAATATATGAACACCATTGCAAAAATATTAAGGGATATTTTATATGGTGGCAACATATTTTTATAAATGTCACTGGTAGCAAATCTTAAAAAATTGTATAGAATTATATTATAATGTTGTACTTAAAGCTACAATAACATTGATGGGTTAAAAACGTTTATTGGTCGTTAAGTTGTGAAATATCTTAGGAATATTCTATATGCTAGCAACATATATTTATGAATCCCTATCTATTCAACGATTTTACGATCTTACGATCCAAAATTAGGCGATCGATCCAGATCGTAGGTAGAATCTTAATGTGGTAAAATCGTGCGATCCTACTTCGATCCAGAACTTAGGTGATCATAACACGATTCTACGATCTGATTCTACATGGGTAGTTTCAATCATAAAAATTCTCATATAATATGAATTTTACCTACGTATAAATATATATTTAAAATAATTATATCAATACCTTTATATTTAAAATAATCACGAATTTCACCTACGTATAAATATATAGAATATCCCAAATATTAAAGTAAAATTAGTAAAAGATATATAGAGACTATAAACATTAATAATAATAAAATTAGAATGAATAAGGTTGATTATGCCAAATTGTGTGATGCAAACATAAAAATTCTTTAGGGGAACAACAAAAAAAAATGACACAAAATGACAAATGTGAACCTCATTAAGGCAAAAGGAGTACAAAGTATTAATTAAATATATTTAATTTAGCATTCCCTTTATTTTTGTCTTTTTAACTTTATCTGTCGGATGTTTTGAGGCCTCTTCTTTCTCGTATGCACATAAAGAGTGAGACGATGAAACCCATTCTAAAAGGTGGGTCTCGTTCCACACTGATGCACATAAGAAGGGTGAGTTTCTTATCTTGGTGTGTATTTGGTTTTTTATGGTAAATAATAGAACAATTGATTTGCGAAAAACAAATGTCACATATCATATCAATGTATACTTTTAAAAAATAACTTTGAGAAACACATAATTTCAATTATTGAACTCCTTTAACCAATGTTAAAGATAAAACAAAAAAAATGGAGGGAGTAAACATATATATTAATCATGAAAAGTACAGTTATTTATCAATTTAATTTCTTTTTTTTTCAAAAAATACACGTATAGTAGGTGATAAGTCTACGTAGTATATTTTTGGCAAATATTCTTTAAAGTTTAGATTATTCATGGTTAATAATTGTAGAAAAATCGAACAAATGTTGGATTATTCTGATTATTTTTCCATTAACAAATAATTAATTTCATGTATATTTATATATCTAGTGATAATAAAAAGTGCAAAATTAAACTCATTTAACCATTTAGGTTTGTTCAAAAAAAAAAACCCATTTAGGTGAAGAAAAGTAAAAATTATTTACCTTTTGCCCATCCCGTTAAGCATGATGCGTCATCGCTGTCTACGCACTCTAGAGATTGTAGAAAAATATTAATATTAATCAAAATAAGAAATTCTTTTTTAACCAAATTAAAGAAATTAGCGATGAAAATTTAAACATATTTTAGGAAAACAACAAATAAAACGATCTAAACAAGAAATGTGAAAAACTTAAAAGAATGGAAGAAGTACACAATATATTTATCAATTTAATTTCATTTTTTTTAAAAAATAACTGTATAGTAGGTGACCAGTCACCATAGTATACTTTTGGAAAATATTACTGAAAAATTCGGATCATTCATTGTTAATCAATAGTTGACTTGAATTATTTTGAGTAATTTTTCCAATAACAAATATTAAATTTGACGTATATTTTATATATATTTAGTAGAAAAAAAAGTTAAAAATTGAACTCATTTAAGCATTATAGTGAAAAAAGTAATAATTATTCAAGTTTGGGCTGACCAATTTGTAAATTTTTGTAAAAAAACTGATTAGTGATTTTGTAAGTTAAAAGATAGATATGAGTTGGGCTCTTGAGAGACGTCTATACTATAGACGGTCTCTCAAGAGAGTACCTGATTTGGGTATGCATGATGCAGCGTCGTTGTCGTTTAAGCATTCATGAGAAACCATAAACCGGCTACTAATACACTCAAATGCAATGAGGAACAAGAGAGTACCAAACGTGACTTTCTTCATTATTGTTGATGCCATTTTCTAATTAAGAAGATTCTTGTATGTTTAGCAATCTAATCACTTTTAATTCACTTTTATAAGCTTCCTATTTATAATTTATAATAATAATAATTATAAATCAAATGAATCATTATCACACGTTACAATTAAATTTAATGGATCATACAAAGTAGTGCTAATCCCCTTTTTTTTTTTTTTTTTTTTTTTTTTTTTAATAATACCTGATTCATTAATAAAGAGTCATACGACATCTACATCAGAAATAAAAATTAACAAGTACATAACAACTTTAACCAAAGATAATTCAAAGTTTACAAAACTACGATCGTTGTATATGAGATCTGACAATTCTGAACATCCTCTTCTACATCGCTGTTTGAGACAGCCTTCTATGAGGGGGTCTTTCGATCTATTGTAGTCTTGAGATAGAATTGAATTTGATGTAGTTGATAGTAATTGCAATTTTGGTGTCTTCTGCATTATTGCATGAATCTCTACGCACAAATCAATTACAAGCCAAACTTCATAACTCCAAAGTCTCACGAAGAGAGAGATCAAAACCCAATATATGGGTAGAATAAACCCAATAGATGGGTAGAACAATTCTCCTACAAAGAGAGGACAAATACTTATTATAATCATATTCTAAACGCTTAAAACGGACAAGTTTAAGGGATTACCATCAACCAAAAGGTTGATGATAGCTCCAAACCAAAAATGAAAGTTAGGTTTTTTTTTAGAAAGAGAAGAGAGAAAATGAGAGGGAAAAGTTGTAAACTTTAATTTTTCAATGGAGTAATAATTTTTTTAGTGCTAATCCTCTTAATTACTTACTTCTTCCATAATGTTCATCACGTCTTTCGCTTAGCTCTCTTATCATAATTAATCTTTCTATAAGTTATATCATAAATTTTGGAATAAAATAACCTTGTCTATTTTCATTTTAATATTCAGAAGGTCTCCTAAGAGACCGTCTATGGCATATATGACACTCTCAGCAGCCCAGCCCAAAGGAAATTTCCGTTGTTATTTTTGGAAAGTGTAAAAATGGGCTGGCCCATTACACCCTTTTATACTATATAGACTGTTTATAGCAAGAAATTGTGTTTAATATTTTAATAATGTTTATGGTCCCTAATTTTTTAAAAATGTTTTTTTATTTATTGTAGTCTCTATGTTTTTTCCACTAACTTCGTTTAATATTTACATTAAAATAATATATCCACTATTTAAAATATTCTATTTTTCAATTCTCGTGAACATTTTTTATTGAGATTATATTTTTCTTGGACTAACTCGATTGTACAGTTTTAGTCTTAAATTGATTACGTATATTTTTACAGTAATCACTTAATTATAATCTATCAATTATAAGCTTAAATTGCTCGTTTTTTATGATTTTGATTAAAGTGACCCAAATACACTTTCAGGTTTTGGCAAAGCAAAAGTTTTTATTCAAAATTTGATCAAAACGTATTATTATTAATAGATATTAACATTATCTAAACATATAAAATTGTATTTCCAAAAAAAAAACATATAAAATTATGAGAAGAAAATATTACTTCACAAAATTATGAGAAGTATCTCTTTATTAGTCTGTCTGACTAGTGGCATAATCCAGCGAATTAGGAGTTGATTGCATGTTTAAAACTTTGAAACTAAGTCTTCACAAAATTTTTGAATATCTAATACTCCCTCCTATTTATAGATAATGAGACATTTTATTTTTGACACTATTCTTACTCTTAATTTGTAATTTATTCTTAATTTATAAATTGGAACACAGTCAAGTGAGATTTTGTTTGATTCGTTTCAATGTAAAGATAGTTATTAACATCCACTTTTTATAATATTTCGTTATATAAGCATTGAATAAGTGCATTGGATAGTGAGAAAAAAAACATATCTCCTATTATCTATGAATAGGAGTGAGTATAAAACTAACTCAAATATTTAGTGACAGCAACGTGGACGTTGCAAGGCTTATTATAAAAACGTATCGAAATCTTTTAAGCTATTTCCATGCTTATGTTCGCATCAATTTCAAACAAATATAAAATCTATTCAATGTGATCATGGGGGTGAATATGATAATAAGCCACTTCATCAATTTTGTTTAAAACATGGCATTGTTTTTCGGTTTTTTTGCCCTGACACTTCATCACAAAATGGGAAATCCAAACGTAAAATCCGTACGATCAATAATATCATAAGAACTATGCTTTGCCATGCCTCTCTTCCTCCCTCTTTCTGGCCACATGCTTTATGTACTGCCACTTATTTAATCAATATTTTGCCATCCAAACTTAGCTTCTTGGCAATTTAACTCCCACTCACGTTCTTTTTCAAATAGCTCCTCTCTACTCACACCTTCGTGTTTTTGGATGTTTATGTTTTCCATTAATTTCCTTTTCTAAAATCAATAAACTTCAATCTCGTTCCACACCTTGTGTTTTCTTAGGGTATCCTTCATCTCATCGTGGGAATAAGTGTTATGACCTCTCATCTCATAAAATCATCTTATCTCGTCATGTTATTTTTTATGAATCCACATTTCCATTCTCCAAATCATACACTCCTTCCCATGACTCATATGAGTTTTTAGAGTGTGACTTACCTCCCTCCCTTCTTCATCACTTGATCTCCCAGCCTGGTACTCACAATTCCTCTTCCCAGGCCCATGACCTCATTTGCACTCCTTTGGTATCTTGTCAAGCTTTTCTTGTCATCCACTCTTCTCCTTCCCCGGTTCCTAAGGACCCCATTAGTGCCCTTCGTGACCCGAACTGAAAACATGCCATGCAAGAAGAATTTGATGCTTTGATTGAAAATCATACTTGGGATCTTGTTCCTCGTCCCACTAATGTCAATATTATTCGCTCTCTACGAATTTTTCGGCATAAAACTCACTCGGATGGTTCTTTTGAGAGGTATATGGCTTGCTTATTTGGGGATGGCAAATCCCAACGGGATGGTATTGACTATGATAAGACTTTTAGCCTAGTTGTCAAACCCGCATCTATTCGCGTTGTTTTAAGTATTGCTCTTGCTAAATATTGGTCTATTTATCAGCTTGACGTAAAAAATGCTTTTTTACATGGTCATTTAAATGAAACAGTCTACATGCATCAACCATTGGGTTTTCGTAGTACTACACATCCTGATTATGTTTGTCGTCTTTGTAAATCTCTTTATGGGCTTAAGCAGGCTCCTCGGGCCTGGTATCAGCGGTTTTCTGCCTATGTGACCCCCATTGGGTTCAAAAATAACATTTCCGGTAGTTCTCTCTTCATTTACTGTCATGGCTCTGAAAGTGCTTACTTATTGTTGTATGTGGATGACATCATTCTCATCACCTCTTCTAATGCTCTTTGTCTCTCAATTATAGATAAGCTGAGTTCTGAATTTGTAATGAAAGACCTTGGCTCTCTCAGTTATTTTTTAGGTATTGCTATTACATCCAACAATAACGGTCTTTTTCTATCACAGACTAAATATGCTTTTGATATTCTTGACCGTGCTGGTATGACTGATTGCAAGCCTGCACCTACTCCTGTTGCTACTACTACCAAGCTCAGTGCCACATTTGGTGATCCTTATGATAATCCCACTTTATATCGATGTTTAGCCGAGGCTCTTCAATATCTCACATTCACTCGTCCTGACATCTCTTATGCGGTTCAACAAATTTGCCTATTCAAGCATGATCCCAGGATCGAACATATGTCTGCTCTGCTTCACATCCTACGGTCTCTCAAAGGTATTATCCACTTTGGTCTTCAATTGCACCGTTCTTCTATTTCCTCTCTTCTCTCGTATACTGATGCTGATTGGGGTGGATGTCCTGACACTTGTCGCTCTACCTCGGGTTACTGTGTTTTTCTCGGTGATAATCTTATTTCTTGGTCAGCCAAACGACGCCAGTATTTAGTCATGGAGAATTTTACGTTGCTAGAGTGACTAGCTGGAAAGGATTGCAAATTTTAATATGTGATAAGGATGATGAATTATGTCATAGGACAAAAAATATTATATTAAAAGAGGTATTTCAAAACCTATAAGTTATTATTTTAAATGAGCTTTTTTATATAATCAACTTTTTTTATCAGTTACTTAATCATTTATTAAATAATTATGTTATAAAAAGTTTATACATATTATTGCATTTAATTTTAATTGTTGTAGTTTCATAGTAACAATATGCAATTGCACAATAATTTAAAAGTTATATTTCACATTAAAAAAATCCATTCTACAAAACTCCGCGCGATGCACGGGTTTTATACTAGTTCTCTATGAATAGGATGGAATATTATTGGAAGAAACAAAATCAGAAACGTACAACTCTAAAATTTTCTTTTATTCTTTTTAATTTTGTTTTGTGAAAAATAAAATTGGCTAACAGTTGTCACAACCCGATTCATCCGAAACGGGTACCCGGATAAATCGGGTCGGGCTACGGGCCTTTAAAATAGATATCCGACTAACCGAGTACCTGTTTATGAACACCCCTACTTGAGATGCGCCTTTTGAACTTTATAATGCCAAGAATTTGAATGAAAACAAAATTATTACAACATTTGTGGGGGTTAATGAATTAAAAAAATGGTGAATTAAATATTTAAGAACCAAAATTGGATGCTGTCATGTGGAAAAAATTACTAAATGATGAATTAAAAGAAATTTGACAAGTACTTAACGAAAAATGTTACGTAAATTAGATAGTGCATAAACTAGATGCTACCATTTGAAATTTTCTTAAAAAATGTTATCACTGGCATTTCATTAAAATAGGATACTACCATGTGAAATCTCCCTAAAAATTAACAAATAAAATATTGATTATTTTTTAAATTAAGTTGCTAATTGTTGTTTAATGAATGGTGAAAATTAGAAAATGTAAGAGAAAGTACCACTACAAAAAAGTATATATTCGCGACCAACTAAAAAGTCGCCTAATAGTAGGCAAAATACAATTAAAACACAAATTTGCCAATTACAAATAAAACAAAAATTACCCAATTATAAATTATTCAATTTCGGTATAGTATTTAGGCTATTATTTATGAACACAAACAATAATTTTAACCTAGGGTTATAATTTAGAATTACAAATTACAAAGTAATAACCTTGAGAATTATAGATTACAAACCCAAAATTCCAATAAAACATAAATGAATATAAAATGAATGAGGAATAAATAAGAAATAATTTACCTTTGACAAATTTCTTGAGCAATAATTCAAATTTTGGCTTAGAGAAATAATTCAACTTTTGTTTAGTATAATTTCTTGAGCAATAAGAAATAATTTTCCAATTTTTTCCAATAATGAAGCTAGAAAAATTAGAGTTAATTAAGTTTCAAAAAATAAATGGAATTTTAAAAGTGGTAGAATTTAGATTAATTTTATTGGGTAAATCAACCAAAAATATTAGAAGCTTCTAGGCGCTAGGCATATAGGCTACAACAATACCAAGGCGGCTGATCTAATGGCTTGAAAAAAATAGTTGCTCTATGGATTCACCTTACACACCTGATACTGAAAAAATGATATCCTACCACCTTATACACCATGGAAAAACTACACGAAATAGGGGCACCATACAAGAGCATCACCAACATCATCATACTAGAAATTAAAATTACAATACACAAAAGAAAAGAGAACACCCTAAACTATGATGTGCCCCCTGTTAAAAACCTCCTCTTAGAAGCAAGCTTGAATATAGTTTGCGGGCAAGTTATGCCAACATGGATTTTGAGAGCATGAAGGAACAAATAAAATAAAGTCAGGAGCTTCATTCTCGAATTTAATCTTATTTCTCTCAAACCACAGGGACCATATCACACAACCCAAAATGAGGTTCCAAAGCATAAGTGGGGCCAGACCAAAATTACAAAAAACACAAAATCTAAGTTGGGGAATTGGGCCTCCCCCGGCCTCTCCCCTAGCTTCGCCCTGGTTGTAAGTAATGTGACAATTGTTTAATCCCTTTTCAATGTTTCGTTATCATTGAATATTGTTTTAGCAAATAAATTAATAAAGTAATTAATATCAAGTCTGGGACCTAATCGATTTTTTCCCTAGCTCTTAGGATTTGGGTAAATAGTTTTTATTCACTTCCACCTAAAGTTCTTGATACAAGCCTTAGGAAGTCATACTTATCTTTTAAAAACTCTTGGTAACCATAATGCTGCCAAACTAGACCCTCTAATCCTAGTAAACTAAAGATATTTATTTTCTACTTTTTCTTCCTTACAATGAATCGAATTATTGCAACTTAAGAATAAAAATACTCTTATAAAATACTAGACAACCTAATAAAGGTTAACTTGAATGTAGTGCTTAAGAGTAATTTTTGATATAGGATTCTTTAAAGACTTGAAAGACTTGTATATGTTAAAGATTATGTGTATTTTAAATCCTTTTACATTTTAAGGATTTTGTGTTTTAATGATTACTCATAATATACTTAATGCCTAATTGATCTGACATAATGCCAACTTACATCAAACTAAATGCCAGCTTACAACACACTTATTTCCTATTTACATCAGACTTAATGCACACGTACATTAGATTTAATTCCAACTTACAACACACTTAATTCTTACTTACATCAGACTTAATGCCTACTTATATCATCTTAATGTAAATTTATATTATATTTACGTTTCATACTTAATACCTACTTATATCGTATCTAATACCAACTTATAACACACTTTATTGCCTACTTACATCAAACTTAATATCAATTTACATCATGCTTAATTTCAATTTACATCAGGCTTAATGCCCATTTACATCAAATTACATCATATCAACATAAAACACACTTAATATCTAATTATAGAGGTTGATGAAGGCGGTGTTAGTTATTCTGAAATGTAGTCTTTTATTCATCATATAACTAGATGATCTTTGTGGAGTATTATTTATTATATCCCAATATAGCCATATATTGACTTAGTTCATGTATTTGTTAGAAAATAAATCATAAGTAATTTCATATCGAATAATTAGAGACGTTGATTAACATATATGCTTGATGGTATACTTTTTCTAATATTAATTGGTTTTAGGATGAAAGCTCATCGGGATTGTTCAACCAACTCTTCTCTAATGGGTATTTTGTTGTGTAGTAGTATAATAATAAATTTATGAGATAAATTCTGTTTTTTACCATACAATGTGTTATAGTTGTAATATAATACAAAAGATTGTTTATAAGTGATTAAAAATCCAATCGTTAACACCCTATTCTTGGTACTATAGCATACTCTTGGTAGCATACTCTTCTGATTTAGCCACGCGTAATAAGCGTGGATAATATTTTTCTACACAATAAATAAACTTATTTAAACATAAAAAATTATTTTAGCCTTAAATATGAGCGTGGAAATTGACATTTTTAAGTGTGTAAAGATGCAATCTTTTTTATAGTGTATATGATTTTTTTTACATTTAAGAGTTAAACCGATGGTCCGACCTACCCAAAGTTGAATCGTTAGGAACAACCTCATGAATCGTCAAGGAACCGTTTGGAATCGTCTTGAACCATATAATAAACCTCATTTTTTACCTTCAATTTGTACATAATATTTATTGACTATTCCTTGGTTTTCGTGCATTTCCATTGCGTTTGGTTGGTGTTACGTCCTTTTTTAAGGTAGCATGTTTGTTGCTCGTTTTTGTAGAATGGTCATCTATGTTCGAGCTTTAAAGCATGCTAGCTTGGAGGAGACATGGATCAAAGTCGAGGAAGAAATGAGGCCAAAAGATGGAGAAAAGTCCAAACCCAGCAAAGCAAGATACATCATTTATGAAAAGTCAACTTAAGTGCGGATGGAGGTTAACTCACTCAGATTTTGGTGGATATCTTGATGGAAGACAAAAATAACTTCGAATCGACTGGTCACACGTGTAATACCCCGGTCCAATGTACCGCCGGTGACTACTCATGGACACGGTAGACTGGCCCCAAAGACCAACACAAGTGTTTCCATCGCACTTTGGCCTTAGTCGTGCAAACCCGGGAACTTTCCAGGAGGTCACCCATCCTAAGATTGCTCCCCACTAAGCACGCTTAACTGTGGAGTTCTTAGAAAATGGGCTCCCATGAAAAGAGAGATGCACCTTTTTGATATGAGTAGTCTCTTAATCCCTTTTCAAGCTAATTCTGGGGTATTACAACACGTCGATTTGAAGTACTAACGAAGGAGATAGAACGTTTCCAAAATGGCATGCCAAAAGAGAAGGAGATTGACCGATCGATTCATATAGACCGACCAATCGATCTAATTAAGGTGGTGTTCCAGTATGTTTGTGAAATTTACATTTGAGATCGAATCATCGACCCAAGTGGATCGACCGATCGTGAAGTACATCCAAAATCTACACGCATGCCAAGTACAACAACCAAGCAGTAGCAAAAACAAGCCAATGAGATTCAAACCCGCCACCTACTGCATGCGTGCAGAAGCACATAACAACTGAGATGCCTTGCATTTGTGATACACCTTCCCGCGAATTATATGACAAAATTCCCTTTACTTAAAGAAAAATAGTTAAAATGCAAATCAATTAGTGATCATTATTACTTTGTGACTTTTACTTGTTTGACCCGAAATTAAAAATATAAAGTTCTATCAATTTTCATCTAATACGATGAAAATTAGTTAAATAAACATTGACCATTGATTATTAACTCTAAATATATAAAATCATGTATTTATAAAACTTAATTTATTAAAATATCTATGACTTTATTAGATTAACTAATAAGATCATTGAATATAAGTATATAATACTTCTATGTTAAAAGTTGGTTCAGGTTTAAAGTAATTCAATCAAAAATTTTGTTCGGGTTAAGTCAGTTTTAGCCAGATCGAGTTCGGTTTCGATCATGATTCAAGTCGGATATGACTTGGGTCGGTCTTTTTAGGTTCGGGTAATCTCGGTTAATAGTTATGAGTCGGTTACAAAAATCGGTTACAGTTCGGGTTCAACTTTCCTTTTTTCAGTTGTCGGCCGATTCGGGTACAACATCGGATCAGGTCTTTCGGTTCGATAAAACTAAAAAAATAACACATTTTCGGGTCGATTTACTTTCGGTTTCGATTCGGGTTTCGGGTCGGGTCACTTTTGAACAGCTCTATCCATAGCCATGTTTATCAAACTTGTATTTTTTTTTTGGATCATTCCCCAACAACAGCCACTAAGTTTCGTCAATTTCAATTAAACAACCTCAAACTTCGTTTTTCCCCAACAACAGCCACCAACTTACAAAATGTGACATCGACACAGCCAATCCACTAAATTACCGGTAAAAACCCATTTTTTTACCTTTGACCAACCGTTGACCCATATCTCAACCATGTTTAGAACCCTAGTTAATACTTTTAACCATAGTTTCCTCTTTCTTCATCACTAATCAAGCATTATTTCCATTTCCACTCCTAATCCCATAATTTCCTCCTTCTTCATCACTAATCAACCTTGCATCGAATTCCCGGCACATTTTCCTCAATTTCCACTCTTAATCCCATAATTGCCTCCTTTAGATTTGATTTCCATAAGGGTTTGGGTAATTGATTTGGGTAATTTTGAAGCTCTGAAATTTTCACCAAAAAAAAACAACAATGAATTTGGCAAGTAAAATGGCTCAAAAGCATTTGAAAGAACTACTAAAAGAAGATCAAGAACCCTCCTTCATGTTCCTGCTAAAACTACTGCTCTTCTCCTTGATGCTGCTATTCGGATCCAAAAACACAAATCCAAACCCAAAACCCAGATTAAGAATTCGGGTTTTGGGTTATTTGGGTCCATGTTAAAACGATTGAATCTTCGAAATCGAACCCAGAAACTCAAATCGAATGAAATTAAAACAGAGAATGAAAATATAGAAAGAATGAAAACCTAAGTAAAGAGAAAGAATGAAGAACTTACCATCAATGGAGGATGTAGTTGATGAAGGTTGGGTTTGGGCATTAACTAGAGGTAGAGGGATTATTTTTTAAAGGATCATGGACTAACAACAGCCACCAAGTTTCCTCAATTTCAAATAAACAGCCTCAATTAAAGTCAACGGTCATAAGGCTTGGTCAAAGGTAAGAAATGGGTTATAACCGGTAATTTAGGGTGGTTGGCTATATCGATGTCACATTTTGTAAGTTGGTGGCTGTTGTTGGGGAAAAACGAAGTTTGAGGCTGTTTAATTGAAATTGAGGAAACTTAAAGGTTGTTGTTGGGGAATGATCCTTTTTTTTTGAAGAACACCTGCGGAACTATAATTGTATTTCCGTTAACTCAAAACTTCTTCTTCATCATCTTCCTCATTACTCTTAAGTGTTCTTCTTCTTCATTTATTCGTCTTCTTCTCCAAATGTGTGCACCTTCTGATGCTAACACCCACAACTCAAACTTTCTAGAATATATAGTCAAATTATTGACACTATTTTTGAATTCCCGAAAGTTATTCATCCACATTTGTGAACAAAGTACAGCCTCATCTTCCTTCATTAAGCTTAAAGGATCATCTAGATCATGCATTTTTCGATTATGAGAAAATGCAGAAAATACCCAAATCAGGGATAATGGTGATTTCAAGGTTGTTAGATGCATTAGGAAATTTGTAAAAAAAAATTATTTCTATAAACCAGTGGAAAAGCCAACAAGGAAAGGGACTCAAAAAATCAATTCCACCGGTATTCAAGACATCTTCATGTTTTTCAATTTTTAATGACAACTTCCCAATCTTAATTGCGAATAAAAAAGTTAATCAAAAAAACTTAGAATGAAAAAACTTTAGGAACACATATTCTTGTATGAGAGAGTCTCATTGTGACATGTCTCACACTTGGATTAAATAGCCCAATAATAGAAACTTTTAGCTCATAAGCTTTTTTTAGAGATCATCTCACTGTGAGACGGTCGCCTACAAAACCAACTGTTATTTTTCATTTTGGTTATAATTCTTGGATAGTCCATATCTTTTTAAACCTTATATATATATATATATATATATATATATATATATATATATATATATAAAGGAGGATCCAATGAAAAAGGTTTTGAAAATGAAAAGGTAAGAAAAACTCTACAGATTGAGTTAAAAATATATAATTGTAAAAGTAACTATGTTGCACAGAAAAATAATAATGGCATAAATTTTTAAAATGTTCTTACTTTATAATACTTCTCATCCTTCTTATTTGATCCTACATCAAAACATATACATACAAAAATATAATATATATATATATATATATATATATATATATATATATATATATATATATATATATATATATATATATATATGAATATAACACAAAATTAATGAAAAGTGAATGTTTTCTAATGGATACCATGTCGAAAAAACTTTAAAAAGTGCTATCACTCATATTTAGCCAAATAAATGTTACCGTGTAGAATTTCTCATAAATAAAAACACAAACTTGGGGATGTTTAGTGACAACTCATCTAAACTTTAAATAAAGTCAATTATAAAATCAAATGCACCCTTAAGTAACATTGAAAGTCAACCTCCACCATAGAATATCTGGAGTCCAGCCTATTTTTTCAAACCCTTGCCCTTCTTCTTTGATCGGGTAACAGTAATCCACCCATCATCCACCTCCATAGACTGGGGAGCAACTTCTTGATTTGGAAAATTATCTATCATCATCATGTTTGGACTTTCGTCTTCACCAAGATCGTCAACGTCCTCATGATCATCAACCACCTTGATAGGCTACAACATAGAACTCGTTTTCAAATTTTATTATTCATTTTGACGTAAATTCATATAATTTATGTTATTCATCATATCATAAGTTAAACAAAATTGTTTAAACTCTTGTTATATTACCTGAATTTGATTGGGTACTGCTGATTCCCTAAGCTTTTGAATTGATTGGTAATTACCTGCTAAGCACTCTTCATACATTTCCATAAGTAGTTCGGCTACCTAAAATAAGCCAGCAAAACATTGATGAAAAATAAAAATCATACAATGATAAAAAGTTTGAATGACAAGTTTAAATGACAGAGGACCACCTCTTCAACAATAGTACGGCATGGAGCTATGCCTAGAGAATTAAGGTTCTCTATAAGCAAATCCTCCAAATCGTCAACGTAAAGAGTTGCTGAGACACAAAAGTAGATTTACATCAAAGAGGAACCCTAACAGTAAACAATATTATGACATAACATGCAGCAAGAACTGACCATAAACCTTATTTTTAAAATAAACTCCACAAGAAATTAGTATTTTAACCGCCAATATATATATATATATATATATATATATATATATATATATATATATATATATATATATATATATATATATATATATATATATTACTACGTCCTCTTTTTTAAGAAATTAGTATATAAAGTAAAATTAGTATATTTTTAAGAAATTGGTAATAAATGAAGAGAGAGATTGAATTGTGTGGATGAAATTAAAAGAGAGTTAAAATGTGTGGATGAGATTTAAAAAAAGTGGTGGGCCATTGTCCAAAAATACAAATGATGCAAATTAAGTGGAACAGACCAAGATAGAAAATGATCCAAAATGGGACGGAGGGAATATATGGAGAGGATCAGCTAAAAACAACTAAAGTGGTGAAAACTGAAAATCAGACTGAGATATACAGTCGCAAAAGGTGTACATACTATCTTATAAAGTGTACATAATTTTGTGAAAGAAAAAGTTCATGATATTTACAAAAATGTCATCCGTATATGTATACCAATTAAGCATATATATGTATACCTTTTAGAAAATGTGAACAATTGATCTAACAAGAGAATGTGACACTTAATATATAAAGGTAGTACATATTATTTTCATAGCACATTGGTGTTGTTTTATAACATATTCTAAATAGTTTTATTACTAGAGAAATTAAATTGACCAATGTGAACAATTTTTTCAAATAATAATGATGTATTATAATTTTAGCATAATCACCGTTCAATTTGTCGGTACGTCATAGAATAAAAACAAGGCCGCATCACATCGCATCGACCGCATTGTAAAGATTTTGAAAATAAACGAATCGATTTTTCCCGCTTTATAAAGGTGTAAAAAAATAGCGTTTTGGGCCGTATCAAGGGATATCTTATGGTTTCAACTGATATTTAGGCGATATGATAACCGCATCACTCTTGTTACCGCATCAACATTCCGTTACCGCATTTACACTATGCGATACGTAAAACATTTTTCTAAAAAATATGGAAGCGTTTTTGTTTTTCAATTGTAACATTGTAGACTTGTGCATGTTGAGCCATCCAAACCTTGTGTCTCTCTCAAAGGCACCGCGATCTAAGGACAATCTTCGATTGGGCGAGCCAAAGTTTGGGACTTACATAGTACAAAGATAAGAAGCAAGGCTAATGGGAATGTTGGTGTTTTGGAGTAAAGCCAATAAGAGTTAGGGGGTGTTTGGTATACAAAGTGGAAAGGGAATGGAAGGGTACCCTTGTTTTCGTTACCAATACACAAAAGTATAGAAACCAAACAGTTAATTGTTACAAATAGGGCTAATTGTTACCAATACACAAAGTGGAAAGGGAAAGGGGATGAAAGGTAAAAAAATAGGAGTAATTGTTACCCTAAATAACAGTAAGTTATAAATTTTTCAAAGCAAACACAAATTACGGAAACAGTTAATTGTTTTCGTTACCAATCACAAAAGTATAGAAACCAAACAGTACTTAAGAGTATATGTTTACGGTAAATAATTATGCTCTTTGATTTCATCTTGAACATAAAATATATTTAGAAAGTTCGACTTTTATAGTTACCCAATATATTATAGCATGTAGTCAGTAGTACTACAGCATTGATTCTTGCGCAATTTTACATGCAGCGAAGTACATTTGTGTAGATGATTGTTAAGCTAAAATATAAATTCCTCACCTCTAGTTAAAAATTATATTCTTAATTACTATTTTATGTTGCATCTTTTTATAAAGAACATGAGATAAAAAGTCGATTGATAGTGTCGGTGTCCACCTTATCAATCCTTTGTATTCTTTCCATGACCTATGCAAAATTGGATGACACATGACCTAGAAGTTAATTTCAAACATTCATTCATCATTATAAAAATGAAATTAATCATAAATTATTGAGCTTAACTATTGTAAAACACCTATATGCTAAAACTATATAATAAGTATAATAATCATTTATAAGCTGAAATTATTCATAAATTTTCTGAAGGTTCAATTGATTTCGTTCTATGTTATAGTAGTTTCGAAATTTTATTTCGGTTAAATTCGCCTTCGGCTTAGGGTAGGTTCAACTAAAAATTTTAAAACATAGATATTTTAAAGTTTGGATAACTTATGTTTCAGATCGGATATTTGGGTCGACTGACCCCATGTAATAAAATCACATGCCAAAAAATTATAATGATGCCACTAAAACTAAATGACAAATACCACCAAAAAATACCTTTTCTTTTTTTGGTTGGCTGCATGAAGAAATTAAAAACCTTAGACTCAAATTCGACTGCAAGTTCACGAGAATAAGGTCCTCCAAATCCAAAATTCACTGCATCTTGAATCTCTACCCAACGTGAAAATACAATTGATATCCCTTCTTGTAATTGAAGAACGGCATCATTAGTAAGCCTTGATCTCTTCGACACTTCCATAATGTTCAACACCTAAAGAGCGTCTTGATAAGCCACCCTATAGCAAAGTCTAACCAAATTACTAAACAATGATTGACCGTGACAATTCGTCACATAATCTCACCGTTGACCACTCGTGTGGACAGGGGAAACCCATGGGCTCGAGCCTACAAACCCACGGGTCCAGAGCGTTGACTTGCACATACAATTGGTGAGGTTCATTATTTCCCAAAACCATATAGTAGTTGGAAAAGTAGCTCACTAATTATACATGCAAGTCAATAATCCACTATTTTATCGATGTGGGATCTTGTCTCACATGTGAAGTATTTCCAAGAAACAAAGTCTTTTAAAATACCAAGCATAATGTTTTCACTTCAAAATCATTAAACCCTAACAAAATCGAAGAACTTGAAAATCAATAAACCCTAGATATAAATCAGTAAACCCTAGAAGTAAATGGAAAAACTTAATAGCTTAAACTTAGAAAAAATTGTTAGTAAATACCTTTAAAATTTGTATTTTGTCAAAAAAGTACCTAAAACAAATATTTTTGTCAAGAACTACCTAAAAAATTAATTTATTTGTCAAATAGTACATTTTCACGTTTCCGTTAACTCTAACGTTAGTAAGAAATATAATACTCATATGGCTATTAAAACCTTGAACAAAAGAACACTTGAACCAAAAGAACGTTGAACATTTCATTTTTTCTACTTCTATCACATTTTTTTCATTCCTTTTCGATTAAAACATAGTGCAAAAACAAGGCCGCGATGTATTGGAAAGGCCACGTTGGAAAGGTTTTTAGAGAAATTGTTCCGATTTTTCCCGCGTTGGAAAGGTGTAAAATAAGTGCATTTTAGAACTGTTCAAGGGAAATCTTATTTTTTTTACCCATATTTGGCGATACGACAACCCGTTACCGTATTACCGTTTTGTTACCTCAATCGGGATCGATCCCGCGTTTTTGCACTATGGATTAAAAGCCCCAAATATTTTACCTTTTGATTCTTCCTCAGTAGCTTCTTTTAAATTAGATGAAAAATTAATCTTGCAACTCATTCTGCTGACAAGAGTTTATCCCCAATTCAATTTTGCCTATTAAAAACGCTAAGTTGCGATTCATTAAGCAACTCAGTAATATTATTTGGGGTGTCGAATGATAGGTTTTTCATTTAATATGAATTTTTCGATATTTTAATGAAAATTTACTGAGCTACGGCTGGTCATGTTCATGTACATTACTCCTACTTACAGAAATTTGACGGCAGTAGTCAATAGGTATTTGATGATAAATAAATCATTTTTTTTGGTACTTTTTGACAAAAATATTTGTTATAGGTACTTTTTGACAAAACGTTAAATTTTATAAGTATTAGTTGACAATTTTTCCTTAAACTTAAGCGAAAAACGAAAATTAATAAACCCTGGAAGTAAATCATTAAATTAACACAAACATAAAAGAGATTAAACTAACGAAAATCAATAACCCTAACGAAAAAAAAAACAAAAAAAAAACGATACAAATCGCAAAAGTTAATAGAGATTAAACGAAAATCAATGAACAAACCTTGATGAGTAGCAAGATCTAAAACTCAAGGTTGAAGATGAAGAAATTTAAAGAAGAAGAAGAAGGGTTAGCGAGAGAATGGCGGAATCAGAATGAAAGAAGGATAGTAAAATAAAAGTGAAATGAAAGAGGAAGAGGACGGCGGGTAATGGGGAACTAAAACTTTGGGATTGAATTTAGGCCCATCAAGGGTTGAGTTCGGGTTCGAGTAATATATAAACAGTTCTAAGAACCCTTGATCCAGACCCAATCCATTTAGTTAATTGGGTCGAAAATCACAACCTTGATCTGACATGGAATAGATCAGGTTAACCTGATAATTAGCCACTTAACCCGTTTATAATTTTTTTTGTTTTCGTTTTAAGGTTTTTAACATTATTTAAATCTAATTTATTTAGGCTTTAATTTTAATTTTATGATTTTTGTCATTTATTTTGTATTTACTATGAAAAACAAGAAAATATTAAATGAATTAAGTTTTAGCTTAAACTTATTGATTTAACTCGAAATTTAAACATTTAATTAAATTGATTATACATGTTTTTTTCAGGTTTAAAATTTTGACCTGAAACCCATTAAATAAACAGATCAGGTCGAGTCGACCCATTTAAATAATTGGGTCAAAAGTCTCAACCCATACCCACTTATTTTGGGTTAGTTTCAGGTCGGGTTAGCATGTCGAGTCAACTTTTAGCAATCCTAATTGAATTTAGATTTATGGTTAGCGACTTACGTGTCAGTGTGTGAAATACTGAAATGTCAATATGGGCCTAGGCTGCCCTCCTATTTCTAATTATTCGGTGTTCGGTGTTCGGTTTTTTATTCGATTTTAACTAAAACTTATACACAAATTTTTAGTGTAGACACTCTATAGTCTATACTATAGACGGATACATTTGGGCCGGCCCATTTGTTTAACTTTGGTTTTTATTAATAAAAGGATTTTTTGTGTATTACAGCCTCAAAGTTTTCTCGTTTTATGAATTACAGCCGCAGAGTTTTTTTTTTATGAATTACATCCACCAACTTTTGATTTTTCCTCAATTACATCCAAGTGACCGGTTGACACCGTTGACCAGCTTATTTTACCTTTGACTTCCCATTTTTCTGATTTTTCCTTTTTTTTTTGAGTTTTTTTTCTTTTTCCTTTTTTTTGAGTTTTCTTTTTTCTTTTTCCTTTTTTTAATATAATTCCTTCATCCTCTTCACATCTTCATCCTCTTCCTCCTTCTTCTCCATCATCTTCATCCTCTTCATCCCTAATAAACTTCAAACACTCCATTAATATTCAAAGTCACTATTAATCTTCAAAGACCCAATTTCTCTCCAAAGTCCAAACCCTAGATTTCTTTCCCCTTTTCAAGAACCCTAATCAAAGAATACGAAATTGGAAGGGATGAATTTCTGGGTATTTGAATTTCATCAAACCTTCTGTTCAAAATGGTCATATTGAGGAAGCCGAATTGTTTTGGGATGAAATCCAACCTAATGTTCAATTAGTTTCAACCCAAATAATTGCATAGGTAAAAATTGGGAAATTCGATAAATACCAAATACAATGATGAAAAAGGGCTAAAAAATTACCTAGAAAGTTTACAACCCAATACCTAGAAAGTTTACAACCCTAAAAATTACCCAGAAAAATTTACAACCCAAATTCAAAATACAATGATGAAAAAGGGCTAAAAAAGAATTAAATAAATAAATTTACAACCCAAATTCCAAATACAATGAGGAAAACTGGGGTAAAGCAAGATAAAAGCAGAGAATTTGTTGGGGAAATTTTGAGTTCAACCAAAGGCGCAAAACAAGTTGAATCGGTCTTTTTTGTTTGCTGTTGATTTCTTGTAAGCTCAGCCTCAATTAGATAATTAGATAATTATTATTACTACTACAAATTAATTATTAATTTAATTTTAAATTAAATATAAAAGACAAAGGTTTCATCTATCTTTCTCCATCATTGTCTTTGATGCCATGATTTTTGATTGAATTTCCTTTTTTTGATTTTGTTGGACAATTTAGACCTCACTCTTATGGAACTTGTAGTCACTTTTTGGTTGACGGTTCTAAACAGTAGGAACGGTAATCGTTCGATGAACTTGTAGTCACTCTTATGGAACTTCCCATTTTTGCATTCTATTTCAATCCTTTTCAATACCCAGAAAGTTTGATGAAATTCAAATACCCAGAAAGTTCATCCCTTCCAATTTGGTATTCTTTGATTAGGGTTCTTGAAAAGGGGAAAGAAATCTATAATTTAGACTTTGGAGAGAAATTGGGTCTTTGACGATCAATGGTGACTTTGAAAATTAATGGAGGATGAAGAGGATGAAGATGATGGAGAAGAAAGAGGAAGGAGATGAAGATGTGAAGAGGATGAAAGAATTAAATTAAAAAAAGGAAAAGAAAAAAGAAAACTCAAAAAAAAAGAAAAATCAGGAAAAAAGAAAGTCAAAGGTCAATTTGCTGGTCAACAGTGAGAACCGCTCCAAAAAATAGGGTTACCATTGGAATTAAAAAAACACAGGGTTACCATTGGAATTAAAAAAACACAGGGGTACCATTGAAAAAGTGCTATAACACAGGGGTATGATAGACGCTCGGATCCTAGGTCGTTGGTGGTTTACTAAGTCCGCTCTATACAATTAATTTATCCGCCTTAATTAACTCTAATGACTAGCATTAGCGGTAAGTAAGTGGTCGGTCCACAGGGAAATAATTATGTGACAAAAAGATTTTAATGACAAAGAGATTTCTAATTTAGAGTTTGTAGAGAAAATGATTTTCAATTTCAAATTTTAAACAATAAATATAAAGACTAGAGTTATACTCAACTCATTACCACATAAGCAAATCAATAAGCTAAATACATCCCCAAATTCTAGAAAGAAGACTACTCACTCATCATGATAAATGAAATAAACAAATGAAATATCATATCATTCATAGCGTAACAAACAAAGAAGAGTAAAAACAAGTTTAGAAGAACTTACTACCCTCAAATATGGAGGGGGATGACAATCACAACAAATGAACAAGATCTTTCAATATTCAAACCATAAGATACTTCATACCAAGTATAAGTTCATATCCACAATTTCTCGAAAATGCCTTGATTAAATACCAAAGAAATAAAACTACAAACTACTAGTGTTTGATAATAAAGTTACAAGTCAAATGCTTGATTCTTAGAAATAAAGTGCTAAGGAAAGTGTTTTTATGAAGACTAGACAAGTTTCAGAACTTAGGAGCTACTTAGAATGCATTTAAGGATGAATATGCAAAGGAAGAAGAGAGGATGAAGCTAAGCTTAGCTTGTGAGTTGATGGGTGTATCTTCTATTAAGAACCTTGGGGTATTTATAGGCAATTTCAAGTGCTCATCCACTTATCTTCATGATGGTAGAGATGGTACAACAAGCAATCTCCTCCATCATTAAAGCCAGATGCACAGGAGTAGGAGGACTGAACCACACAAGAGGAAAGATTGGAAGAAACATGGGCAAGAAATCACGGATCAAAAAGCAAACAGTGATTTGCAGATCTTAAAGAGTCGGGTTGACTGGTCCTGGTCGACCAGTCGACTAGTTTGTACCTGATGCACACTATATCTTTGAAATGCCATAACTTGGTTGTTTCTTATCAGAATTGGGCATGCGACCAGTCGTTTCGAAGCTAACAAACTCAAGTTTAATCTCCAATAAAAATATCCATCAAATTTCAAGTGTGGTGAATGATATATTCATTATAAATTGACCCTTTTGTATTTGATGATCGAAAAATATAGCATTTCTTTTGTTGTCCTTCTTTTAATTACTTTGACCTCCATTTAGTCACCAACTTAGTTCCTAAGGTCATCAAGCCTCTGAGAGTAAGAAGATAAATATAATTGATGCTTGTGACGGCTCGGTAAAAAGGAAAACCTACAAAAAATGGCAAAACAACGAACATCGTACCAAAAAGTGTAAAATCCTTAAAATAAGCATAAATGAACTTAAATCAAAAGAATAAATCATAAAGATAACATAAATATGATTCAAAATTAGGAGATAGAATGTACATAAATCATACGTATCAAGGTATCATTGATAATTTCCTTTGACATTTTAATATACTCCCTCTAATTCAATTGTGTTGTCCCATTTCCTTATTGGGACAATTCACTTCAATTGTCTCATTTCCTTTTTTGTCTATCTTTTTTTACATAAATACCCCCACTTTTCTAATTCTCACTACCCCACTAGAACCTTTACAATTAATTTAATCAAATTAAAATTTCACTTTTCAAATTTTCAATACCCAACTACCACTTTTACAATTAATTGGAGAGAGTACTAAATAGATTCCCGTACTAAGCACGATTTATAAATTATTTAAATAAATAAATATTAATATTATATATGTAATTAATTATTATATGAATTTTAAATTACTAGTATGTAGAAATGGTATAATTTTCGGTAATAAAAAATGATTCGATAATATTAAAATAAAAAAACATTCTAATCAAAATAAATAGATAAAATAAATCATATAATAGTAAATAAAACTTAATTAGCTAACAAAATTATTTTAAGTGATCGGACTACCATTTACATATAAATATTAAATCTAAAATTAAAATTAAATAACATAAGTAGTAAAATTGGGATAAAAAATTATTCTTATTATTGCAGTGATACGTATTTAAATTTTTTATTGTCGTAAAATATAGTATATTTATAAATCTTCATTACGTTGGTAACTTCCACACTTCAAAGCCTCCTACATTTTTATATTTACATATTTACTTAGTTTATTTAAATAATAAATTAGCTTTAAATGTATTTATTAACTTTGCAATATTTGATGGCCACAATTATGAATTTTCATTTTATTTTAAACATAATATAAAACATTGATAAAATTTTTGAAGCTATATTAGTAATGAGAGAGATGTCATACAAACTTACCTTTCTTCCTCCATTAGAACTCAACTATGAAATGCAAATTATTTATTGAAAATTTTCAAGGCAGAAAAGTCATTCAAGACAACGATAAAAAAATATAAGATAACAAGATTCAAAAACAATTCAAATTAAATTTTTTAAAAACAAAAACAACCAAATGTAGATATTTTTTTCAACATTTTCAAGAGTTATATGATCTAAATCTTCAAAAAAAATCAAAAATATAAATTAAGTCGAAAATATCGAATTAAAAGATCAAGTAAAAAGATTAGAGAAAAAAAGAGTTTAGGTACAGACACAAAAAGAAAGGTGAAAAAGAATAGACATATAAAAATAAATTAGGGACAAAAATTGAAAAAAGTTAGAGATCAGTACTTTATTTTAGAAAAAGAGAGAGTACTAAATACCCAATTCCCAATTCCCATTAAAATCTTTACAATCAATTTAATCAAATTAAAATTTCACTTTTCCAATTCCCAATACCCAACTACCACTTTTACAATTTATTTAATCAATTAAAATACTCAATTACCACCCACTCTTTATATTTGTGCCAAACCCAAATGGAACAACACAAGTAGATTGGAGAGAGTACTAAATAGATTCCCGTGTTAAGCACGGTTTATAAATTATTTAAATAAATAAATATTAATATTATATATGTAATTAATTATTATATGAATATTAGTTTTTAGAAATGGTATAGTTTTCGGTAATAAAAATTAATTTAGTAATATAAAAATAAAAATAAAAAAATAAAAAAAACATTCTAATCAAAATAAATAGATAAAATAAATCATATAATAATAATTAAAACTTGATTAGCAAACAAAATTATTTTAAGTGATCCGACTACCATTAACATATAAATATTAAATCTAAAATTAAAATTAAATAACA